>VCCN01003880.1:16704704-16726068 GCA_006491835.1 Architeuthis dux
AGTCCCATAGCAATGTAACACCTTCACCTTCTAGCACAGGTATTAGTATTATTATTATAATATTGACAGCAACTCACTAATGCCTTCAGAACTTTCTATACTCCCGAAGTTCAATAGTGCTGTGGTCTGAATTATACCAATTCCTTCGCGGATCTCTTTCTCTGGAAGGATTTCTTGGGTCGTTCACATTGCTCCAATGAATATGGGAATGGCCATATTCTCTGTCGTGTCTGGACAACCGACAGCAGTTTCGTCCTGCGGAACAACACTTTTGCCGATTTGTCTTTTCGCCGATTGTTTTTATGTCGAATTTTTTTTTCTATACCTTTTTGAGGTTAAAAAACGAAAAAACTGTGAAATTTCTGAAAGATAATTTTATTTTACATCTTAAATAACAACATTAGAAGAACGGGATGATAAAAAACATAAATTATAAAATGAATTTTTGCGACTGATTTGTTTACTTTTAGGTCCTCAGTCGTAAGTCGTTTCTTCGAACGAAACTGTTATAAAAGCAAGTTGGTTTTTTTTTCATCAGGTGTCGATTTTCTGCCGATAAAAATTCTTTTATCATTCCTATAAGTTATATCAGCCTAGATTAAATAAGCTTATTTGTAAAGCAGGTTTTTAGATGTTTAATTTTTACATGTTGTCAATAACAACAACAACAAATTACTTCTTCCTTCTTCGAAGGATACGTCACTCCTTCTCTCCTTAACAGAAAAATGTAAATGTTCTAATTTCTGAAAGATAATTTTATTTTACATCTTAAATAGCAACATTGGAAGAACAAGATGATAAAAAACATATTATATTATAAAATTAATTTTTGCGACTGATCAGAGAATAATCTAGCTGATAGGCATCTCTGCGGAGTACGTGACTTACAGAAAATTGACACCTTGATAAAATAAACGTCAAAATCATATAAAACTTAATTTTATCGTCGAAGAATGTTAGTGTCATTAGTAAGTTGAAAGATTTGCGAAATATATGAGATAAGAATTACTTGTGTACACCTCATAGAACCAGAGATATTGTTGAATAAAGATAGCGTAAATATCGCGCAGGATGTAAACAAAACTGATTCTGAATTAATAACGAGTAAATTTTCTCCGCTTTTTAGCGAGCAAAAAACACCTAGATTTTTTTTTTAAATTACAACACATCAATTACTTATTGGATTTTAATAAAATGTGCAACACTTATCTAATAAAGGATGAATTTTTTTTAAAATCAGTTTGTATTCCAAATTTCGGGGGAAAAAGATTTATTTTATGTATTATGTGAGGATCTGGCGGATTTTTTTACATTATAAAATTTATCGCTATTTTCCGCAAAAAGAGAAATAATCTTAGCATTAAAATCTTTTTCATTGAGAATTTTTAAAAATCGATGAGTTTTGAAAATTCAAATTTTTACTGTTTCTGTTGCCATCACTCTAATTATTTTCTTATATGATGTACCGATTAGGTAACGATATGTAACAAAAGCAAAACCGATACTGCTGGAAAAATGTTTTAATTAATTTTGTTGTTGTTTTTGGCTGTAATTTAATTGGGCGTTATTTTTGTACGAATGGCCATACAGGCCTTCATAAACTGATTTGCTATGATTATAATAGTTCCGGTTCAAGAGGAGATAACACAGCTGTAATAATCTCACAGTCAGCCATCTGGTTTTACTCACCTACTCCTCCTGCTTCACTGACGTTACTGAATTCCGTAATTGTCAATTAATAGGAGTTTTATTGTTGACAGATTTGTCTAGTGATAAGTCACAGACGCTGACAGATATTTGACCCCCACCCCAACGTGAAAAAAAGGTATTTATCTTGTTTTTGTCGAAGATAATCGTAATTATTCTGTTAAATATTGTTCAGTAATGATGAAACTAAGTATTTCTAATTTTAAAAAAACATCGGAAGAATACTTTATTTTTTTAAATTTTTAAAGTACAGACTTTGAATTTTTTTGAATTTTCCAAAAAGTCAACAAAATAGCGAAAGATTTTTTTAAATCATAGTTTTAAACTTAAAATTGACTTTTAAGAATTTTTTTTTTCTTTTCTCCGGACACATATTTGGACTTTATTCTTTCTAACAAAAATAAGAAAAAACTTACGAACAACAGTTTTTAAATTTTAATTTACGTTTTAAAATGGGGTGTCAAAAGGGCCGAAAAGATGCCTACCAGCAGATATCGACTCTCTATTTTAAAAACGTAATTAAACTTGAAAAGAATTAGTTCTTCGGATTTTCTTGGCTTTGCTAGAAAGAAAAATGACCAAATTTCGATCAAGAGAAACGGAAAACAAATTTTCATTAATTAATTAATATTGCATTTTTGTTTACTTTTGTCGATTTTCTGCCGAAAAAATTCAGCTTATTTGTAAAGCAGGTTTTTAGATGTTTAATTTTACATGTTGCCAATAACAACAGCAACAACAAATTACTTCTTCCTTCTTCAAATGATGTGTCTCTTACTTTTCTCCTCAACAGAAAATTAAACTTTTTCTGTCAAGAGTGTTTAAGAAGTCTTTCAAAAAATAAAGTAGGCCTCCGAAAATTGATTCGAAGAAAATTAGTTAATCTAATGATTAATTGACTGGATTTAGAAAAAAACTTAAAATATATTGAAAATTACGCTTGGCTGCAGTGTTTCAAATTTGTAATTTGTTGTTGAAAAAAAAAATATTCGACGAAAAGACAAGTCGGCAAAACTGATGTTCGTCGAACAGGCTTTCTCCGAATCGTCCGCATGACGAAACTGCTGTCTGTTGATTGTGTGTCGGCGACATGTCGTTCGCCGAAAAGTCCGAGAACCATTCTCTGTATATCACAATTATCTCAGTTCTCGGCTCGGTCTTGATATTTATACATTTTCTCGTTTTCTTTCAATATCACCCTGTAATGTGGTGGGATATATATATTCATTTCCCTTGTTTGATCTTCAGTCCGGTCGGTGTAGAGCAGGGTCTCCCAACCTGGGCGATATCGCCCACCGGTGGGCGATATAGGATTATGAGTATTAAGAAGGTATTTCAACATATGCTACCCGAAAAAAAAAATATTTAAAGGAGATATGCAAAGAACCTGTATGAAAAAGTCAGCGTTATTTGTTACCTCCCTTTGGTATTTTTACTACATCATAAAAAGTCAGTTTACGAACTAGTAACAAACTTTTACCAAACATTGTTGGTATGTTGAAATGGTTCTTCGGACGATTGAACTCCTTCTTGTTATTTGTGTTGAAAACACGATGTTTCGGGCGATCCATTCTTCGGCCTTCTTCAGGTGTAAAATCCGTGTGTGATGGGTTAAACAGAAATTGTGTTTAAAGGGAGGTCGAAACTTCGTGTTTACAACACAAATAACAAGAAGGAGTTCAATGGTCCGAAGAACCATTTCAATATTAATGACCCTTCTCAAAACTATAGAAAATATTTTTGGTATGCCTTTTGAATAGTTACTATACAAGTGGGCGGTGAAAAAAGTTTCCATGTGAAAGTGGGCGTTGACGCAAAAAAAGGTTGGGTGATCAGCCTGAATCTCAACGTTTTAAAATATCTTATTATCAAGGACAGTTGATTCTTTTAATATTATGTTGTATTGTAGTTAATTTCCTTCAGTTGGTATATGTTTCCCCTTCAGTATGACATCATACACTTATCTATCATGAACATTATTCCCATATACTTGTCGTGCAGTTTGGGGTGCTAACCCAGAAATACGACATCTGACACTTGGCCTTCACATGTGAATATTCCAGTATGTGTGTGTGTGTGTGTGTGTGTGTGTGTGTGTGTGTGTGTGTGTGTGTGTGTGTGCGTGCGTGGATCTGTAGATAAATCATTTTAAAACACAGGACTCTTACCACTTGATTTTTGGGGGAGTTTTTGTTTGTGAAATCTTTAGGTAGATAGATTAACTGGGTGACAGCTAACTATCATGGAGTAACCAAGACGAAAGTAGAATAATACATTTACTAATACTCGACAGCATTTACCAACATACACACATGCATATACATACGCACATATGTACACGGAGACACATACATACACGAACACATACGCACACATGCATATCTATATATACGCACACACGCCCACACAGGCATACACACAGGCATACACACACACAAACTGATAACCATAAAAGTAATCTAATTCATAATTCTTATCCAGATGTAGATTCATCTTTCTACTTAAAGTATATCACTTGACACAAATGGATAGTATACCAACTTTTGTTCCGACAATCTAATCTCTTCTTCCCATCTTTGCTGTTGACACAACGTTTCGGCCGATTCATTCTACGGCATTCTTCAGGTGTAAAATTTAATATCCGTAATCTTTTTTGTTGCTTTGCACCACCGGAGAAAAAAAACGATAAAAGAGACTGATTTCCTTACGGATATTACATTTTACACCCGAAGAAGGCCGTAGAATGAATCGACCGAAACGTTGCGCCAACAGCAAAGATGGGAAGACGAGATTAGATGCTCCAGACAAAAGTTGATATGTTAATTACTCTTCTCAAAGTTATAGACAATACAAATGAATAGGTTTTCATCAAACATTGTTTTCAATTGATTTGCAGAAAATTGTCATCAATCTTTTTCCTTTTTCCTTTTTATTAAATTCCTTTTTCTTCCCTTTTTCTTTCTCCTTTCTTTTCTTTCTTTGTTATTTCCATTCAACAGGCTCCCTTATTTAAAATTATCTTTTTTTCACACCAAAACCTTCATTCATTCTTCCTTCATTTAACCTTTCTAGTGCCTATGCTCTCGAACCATTCTTGTTTTTCCTTTTTCTTCCTCTTTCTACAGTTTCATTCAAAACATTATTCATTGATATTCTTTCTTAATTCAATTTATTCTACCTTTTGTTAATTTTACTTTTTCTTTCTTTTTTTATCACTCTGTCCTTCCGGATTCGCTTATTCCATTCTTTCTTTCTTACTTTCTTTCTTTCATTTTTTCTTTCTTTCTTTCTTTCTTCCTGTGTTGTTATTTATTTCTAACTCTCTTTTGGGGGGTTTAATTTTTTAATTATTTTTTGCACTGAATGTGATTGAAGAATAATTGTTGGCTTCTCCTCAATTCACAGTGATGTTTTTTTTTGTAAGGGAATATCAAGGAATTGCATCTTCCATATTCACCCAGGCACACAATGTCTTCCCTACAGCAATCCGAAATTTTACAGGAATTGACACATTCAAAAGATTATTGACAGAATAAATTTGGTAAATTTGCACAAATATGGCGATTTCAATAACGCCTGCTGAAACCTTTCAAGTATTTCCGAAACAACGAAGTATGAGTGTATCTACACTTCGTTACTTGGAGACATTTTTCTTCCCTATCACTTCGTCTGCCTTGTTTTTTTCTATACATAGTTTTCTATACTCGTATATACATAGTCGTGTTGTAGTTATAGATTTCTTCTGGGTGCAAATTCGTGGGCGACGCGCACATAAATACACTCATTTATTATGTAAGTATCTAGAAGCGTATTTATATTGCTGCACCGGAAAAAAACAATATATATATAGATAGATAGATAGATAGATAGATAGATAGATAGATAGATAGATAGATAGATGTAAAAATACATTTAAGACAAACCAGGGGTATATGTATGAAAGAGTTCATTATTTGTTATTCTTTCATTTATTTTTTGCGTTTTGCGGAATGCAGTTTCGACTTCTGTCATCTTCAGTGCATGTTTTAGAAGTGAGAGAAAAAATGCATTTCGAGTCGTTAATATCTATTGGTGTGTGTTCGTGTGTGTGTGTGTGTGTGTGTGTGTGTGAGTATGTGAATGTAGGAGGCGAGGTGTGGTTTATCGCTTTAGTTTTGACTAGTCTGGTCCTATTTTGTCCAGACTTTAACAATGGATCTTATCTGATTATTTCATGTATTGGTGTCTATGCTGTCATGTGGCTGTGAGTACGTACGTGCAAGTGTGTCTGTGTGTGCGTGCGTGTGTGCGAGTGTGTCAGTATATGTATGTGTGTCTGTATGTTGAGTATTTATGCATGTGGGTTGAGTGTATGTATGATAGTGTGTGGTTTGAGTCTATGTATGAGTGCGTGTGCGAGTGTGTGTGAATGTGTGAGTGTGTGCGTGTATGTATGTGCGTAAGGGTGTGTGTGGAGTTAATATGTTAATACTATATGGCCGGCCCTTGCCGGTACGAATTCACGTATTCTCTGGATAAAATTTAAAAAATAGAACTAAACCAATGAAAGCATAAAAATGAGAAACAGGAAGGATAAGAATAAAAATAATAATACTTAAAAAATATGTAATAAAATAATAGTATAATCATAAAATGAATAGAAAAATATAAACGTAAGAAATAAAAGTAGAAATAAAGATAAATTTAAACATAAACAGTGAAAATAGTCAGTCTAAAAGTAGTGATAATCAAAAGAAGAAAACCTATAGAATTCAAATTTAAAATTAAACATAAGTATAAAAGTAGAAGTGAGAAATAGAAGTACAAATTGGAAAGAGGAGTCACAAAACATAGCGAAGTTCGTGTATATTGGTGAGACATAAATATTAGGTAGATCAGTAGTGAACGGTATTTTTTATGTCTAACACATTTTTTGAAAGGTGGTGGAATATCCATTATTTTTGCTATTATTCAAGCACATTGTAATCGAGTCTATATATGAAAAGACATCATGTGTGTGTGTGTGTGTAAATGGGTTGTGTGTGTGTGTGTTTGTGTGTGTGTGTGTGTGTAAATGGGTTGTGTGGAGTCTTTGGTAGTTCAGTTGTTACTATTCGATTTGTAGAGACCAGTTTGTTTTTGTGTGTTTTAAATGTTTTCCGGGCGGTTTAATTTACTGTTTAGTCCTTTTAGTGCTAGTGTCTGTAAGTGTGACATCCATCTATCTTCGTGTGTTTCTAATATTGTGGTGTTTTTGTTGGGTATGTATTTTTCCATTTTTTTAATAATGGTGAATTTAGCGCCCCTATTAAATTCGTGACCTACTAGTCTGGAGTGTTGTTCTACGGGAAGTAGCTGATTGTGGTTTAATCTTTTTATTCTGTGTCTGTAACTGTTAAGTCTAATATTGAATTGTGATTCTTTTAGGTGTTTAGGATGTGTGGATTTTAAATGGAGATAGTTGTGTGTGTCAGTCTGTTTGGTGTATAGTGTGGTTTGTAATTTTCTATTTTCATCTACGTAAATAAGGGTGTCTTTGCTATAGATTGCGTCGAAATTTCATGGTCGAATTTAATGGAAACATGTTGAGAGTTGAGGTGTGTAAGAAATGTTTTAAGTTTTGTTGTTCCCCCTCTGTATATTATGAATATGTCGTCGATATATCTAGCATAGAATATATGTCATTATATATGTCATTATTCATTTCTGGATAGATATAGGTTTCCTCGAATTTACCCATGAAAGTGGTTTAAATATTATCTGTCTATGTTTATTACCATTCCCTCCTAATCAGTTTTCCAACAGATGCTTTCAAGGCTCGCTGTAAATAGTTTAGGTGATTTGTATATTTATCTTGTTTGTATATTTATGTAGTCTAATTATTTCAGTGCCATTTTCGCATATGTCTTGAATGATTTGTATGTCTAGTGTTTGCATAGTTAACTGTAGATGCATAATAATTCATATAATACTCGTCGTAAATATATTTACACACACATAGCTTTTTTAGAGATTACGAAATGAAAGAAATGTTCGGAATAAATGCGTTGTTGTGGTGAAAGGAACATTTAAGAATGGTTGGGATAGTGAATGCGAGCTGAATCAAAGTTAATATAGCGAAGACCAACACCTTCCTTACAGGCCATTTTTTCTATGGTATTTTTGTAAAAGTATCAATGAAAATAAATAAAAACACGATTTGTTTCGTCAAATACTTATGAGCAGTACTTTCAATAGGGTACTGCTCATAAGTATTTGAACAGGCGCAAAAGTTTTTTATAGCCTAAGATTGCAGGGGCCATTAAAGATTTTCAACATGGGGGATCCAAATTAATTTTCTAGTTTGGCAACTCTTCCAAATAGCAATGTGAGTTCGCCTTTTCAATCTCCTTGGTCGATCCTGAACAAGTTTTCAGAAGGATAAAAAAACTTTTTAAGTTAACAATTTAATTGTATTAAAAAAGTTTTCCATTCAGAACCACAAAACATGACTAAATGCATGCCTTGTTATGTTTGTTTGTTTGCGTAATGCTCCTGCTATTAAATCTCAAAAACAAGCGATTAGAAGCAAAATGTCTGTTTGTTCACATACATGACAAGTAATGTATATGTATATTTGTTGATAATGTTAATATCCACATAATCAAGCCGATTTATAATATAAACATACGCGCATTTCCAACGTATCTAGCAATAAATGCATTACATTAAATATACGCAGTTACGTATATGCTTGTGTTTGTAGGCGAATCAATAAGTTGAATGCATGCATAATGGTTCATTACAAACGGTACTGCTGGTTTCACATAACGATCATCACAATGAACGTTTGAATGTTTTAAAATTGATTCACACCAATATTCGCTCTACTTTTGTATTGAGCTCTCTTCGGATCATAACTAAGGTCTACGAGGATATTGATGCATAAGTGTGCCATACATCCAATAAGTATATATAAAACTGTATCTAAGTTTATACATTTGCTCTCCTTCGAATTTGGCCATAGACACAATGAATACTTATAAATGCAAATAACCATCCGATATGTACAAATTAAATTTATTTGTACACGTTATATAATCATATGAGATTAATGATGTCTATATTAAATACGTTTATGCAAAGAGAGATAAATAGATACAGAGGTCTTGTTAGTCACTCAATAGAAACCTTCATGCGACCATGTCTTTTGACAGCACACCGGGTTGGTGATGATCAATTAAAAAATAGGGAAAAAGGGGTAATCAATGAATGAGTTACTCCTCTTGCATTTTGTTGGACAGTGATCACTAAAAAAACGTCCGAATTTTCAAAGCGCGAATGCTGCTGGACACAAACTAAGGAATCAATTTAGCATAAACTTACATTGTAAATTGAACCCAGCACTAAAATCCTATTTATGGGAAGATTTTCATAAAACAAAACAAAAACGTTTTTATTAGACATAATAAGGAGTAAATACACAAATGTTCAGCCCTCTAACTCCATTGATGCGGCTTGTACGTCCAGACCAACTTGAAAACTGAAGAAACCTATGTTGGCAGTTTTGGTTGACGGTTTCTAATATATACATACATATGCATCAACATTTTATCGATACTTTTTTCAGGAATCATTTCTTCATCGTTATATCCATCAAGCATATGTGTGTGTATGTGTGTATGAATGTGTGTGCGTGTGTGTGTGTGTTACTGTATGTATATATGTGCGTGTTCTTGTATGCGTATATGATTGTGTGTATGTGTGTGGGTTCCATGTGTGTGCATGTAGGTGTAAATGTGCATGTGTGTCTCTGCGTGAGTATGTGTGTATTGACCCGTGTGTGTGTGTGTGTGTGTGTGTGTGCGTGTGTTTATGCACGCATATATATATGTGTGTGTGTGTGTGTGTGTGTGTGTGTGTGTGTGTGTGTGCATATATGTGCGTTTGTACGTATGAATTCGCGTATTTGTATATTGGGTGTATGCGCGTGTATATGTGTATGCATATGTGTGCATATGCGTATGTGTGTTATGTGTGCACATGTATTGTGTTTGACTAAATGATTATCTTAAACATTATGAACGCATGCGTTTGTCGGGACTTGCTAGAAACCATTCACATAATTGGAAACCTACACGCTGCGTCAATTAACAAAAGTTACTAGTTAAAAAATCTACATTCAAAAAATACAAAAGAAAGAATGGCTTATCCGAAAGTCAATGGCGGCATATTGTCCACCGTTGGTTCAATTAACGCTTTTCAGAAATGTGTCTTTTGTCACCTTTTCAATGTTGGGGCGACACATTTTCAAGGATTCCTCTTACAAATTTTCTTTTAAATATTGATCTTAAGGATGGAGGGGATGAAAAACTCAAATAGGTCTGGTTACTCACTCAATAGAAACAGTCATGTGACCAACATATTTTGGCAGCATATCGTGTTGGGGGTGATCAATTAAAAAATGGAAAACTGGGATGATCAATGAACAAGTTACTTCTCTCGTCTTTTGTTGGGCAGTGACCACTTAAAAGTGTGAATTTTCAAAAAGAACAAGCCTGAATGCTGCCAGACATAAACTAAGGGATCAATTTAGCATAAACTTACATCGCAAAATGAACCCCCCAACCTGTTGGAGGGGGGGGTCAAAAAATAAAAGAATCGTCTTTTCTAGATATAATAAGAAGTAAATACATTTAAATGTTTATCCCTCTAGCTCCTTTGGTGCGGCATGTATGCGTGATAGATACATAGCCAGCTAGCAGGCCAGCTAGCTAGCTAGCTAGCCAGCCAGACAGACCAACTTAAAAACTGAAGAAACCTATGTTAACAGTTTTAGTTACGGTTTTTAAACCGTTGGCTTATCTGAAAGTCAATGGCGGCATATTGTCCACCGTTGGTTCAATTAACGCTTTTCAGAAATGTGTATTTTGTCACCTTTTCAATGTTGGGTCGACACATTTTCAAGGATTCCCCTGACAAATTTTCTTTTAAATATTGATCTTATGGAGCGATGAAAAACAACATGCATATATGTATTCGTGTGTGTGTGTGTGTGTGTGTGTGTGTTTAGATAGAGAATTAGAATCATAGAGGTGAACACACATGAACAAACAGGAATACAAAGATTACAATATGGGAAGTATACAGTGCCTAAGTAAATAAAATTGGAAAACACGGTTGCTTCAAATTCTGGTCATAGCCGCTGATGTCACTATTGCAAAGTACTCTTGGGAAAGGAATGAATCTTACCATATCTAGATATCCTTTAAACAGGTGACCTAACTTTTGAGCCCATCGACCCCTTCATGGAATCCTTGATCCCGTGCCGACCCCCAGGCAGGTCTGCCAAAATAAATGTATCAAACGTGCCAACATCACAGCCTAAAACGTACCAAATATTTTGACAGCGTACCAAATTTATCAACAGATACGATAATTATTATAAGTCAGTATATTACATTTATTGAAAACTTAATCAAATCTTATACATTTTTTTCATTAAAGACTATTTGAAGACCACACTGGAAAAACGATCAAACTCCATTTTTTTCATTTTTTTTTTTAGTTGCAATTCTTACTAGGTTTGATTACAGTTAAACTGTATACGTATTTACAAGCCAACTGTAAAAACGATAAGACTCAACGGTTATTTAGCTTTTAAGTTTACCCATCCACTAAAAGAACTATTAAAAACGTGAGTTTGATCGTTCTTCTAGTGTGGTCTTCATTTCTTTTCTTTCATCTTATTACAGAATATAAAATAAATAGACAATAAAAACTTATTATATATAAATCACAAATGCGTATCATCAAGTAGTATTTTATGTATTTTTATTTCTTATACGAATGTCAGCTTTTAACCCTAAAAGCTTCAATAGACCCCTCCAGACGCTTATCGATCCCCTATTGACTCCCAGGCATTTATTGACCCCTTGGATAATCCCATCGACCTCCAGGGGTCGATATCGACCACTTTGGCGACCCCTGCTCTTTAGATATAAACCTATCTCTAATAAATTTGCGGGTATTAAATGAATAGTGCAAGGAGTTTGACATTTGGTAAAGTTCCAAATTCATTAAATGTTAATCCTGATAGAATGACATTTTGTTTATGAAACTCTTTTTTCATATCTGTCGAATAATTGATTGTTAATTTGATGCCGTTTGGAATCATTGACGGCATTTAATACCCATTAAAGCAAGGGACAATTCTAATAAAAGGGGATTCGAAATTGTCTATTTGCTGTTATTGCTGCCGTAACCACGATTCGAAACAGTGCTTTGTCTATCTCCGCAGATAAATACTGCTTACTTTTTCACCTGATCATACTTTTAACTTGATGTTTAGAAAGTTTTTTCAAACATTTAAAGTTTGCCGAGTAAACAAAAATTACAAAAAATCTCTAATTAAATATTGGTCTTAATTCGCCTCAGTCCATTATGCCAGTCGAACCTAATGAATAAAATTCTAATCATTTGTTTACGTATTTCAGTTTCGTTGACAATTTGACAGGTTTGTTTTGAAATCAAGAAACATTCTTCTTTAGATATCGGCTGATCCCCGACGGCTTTGAAATGTTAGCATTTTTTGTAAACAATAATATATGTCCAATTTTAGTTTTCACAAAATAGTCTTTTAAAGAGATACTATTCTTCAATGCGCCATCTACCCTCCTTTAACGAGCTGAAAACATACTCAGAATAACGCAGAGAGCCATGGAAAGAGCAATGCTAGGGATAACTCTAAAAGATAGAAAAAGATCAACATGGGCCAGAGAGAGGACTAGAGTGAAGGATATTATACAACTAATTAAGCAGCAAAAATGGAGATGGGCTGGTCACCTAGCAAGAAGAGATGACCATAGATGGGGGGAAAGACTAACCGATTGGTTCCCATGGGACAGTAAACAAAGTAGGAAAAGACCAGACCCAAGATGGAGGGAAATGTTTGCCGGTAAGACGTGGGTGAGGTTAGCACAAGATAGGTCTTCATGGAAGGAGATGGGAAAGATGATGATGATGATGATGATGATGATGATGATGATGATGATGATGATGCTGCTGACTATCTAACACTACATAATTGTGCTTCTTAGAAAGAAAAATAATCGAGTAAGCAGAGTAACTAGATTCGAATTCATGAAAGCCTTTTATTCTTTCAAAATCAAATGAGATTACATGATTAGTAATTTGATTTTAAATAAGAAATGTCGATTATGTTGAGAAAGTCTATATCGTGTATTTTATATGACTATTTTCTTGAAGAAATAACCTTTTTTTAAACCGGTATTTCTTTTTTTACACACATTCTCATATACATGCATTCTGTTTACCTCAATGCCTCGTCAATATCTGACGTTGTCAAAAGTAACTAGAAAGAAGTTGCCAGTGTAACATTTTCTTGACTGAGTACCATTTATTATGGAAGTTAAAACTAATCCCGTCCCAATTGTAATTGGTATTATATGGTATAGGACAGGGGTCTCAAACACGCAGTCCGCGGGCCGCATGCGGCCCGCAAATTACTTTTCTATGGCCCGCGGCAGAACCAGTTTCGTGACAAATATTTTCCTAAAACTTGGTAATTTGTTCCTCGCCCCTTCCATACTTTTGCAGCAGCGGCAGCATTAAGCTTGACCTGCCAACCTAATGCAAACAGACAGTCAATCACTTTTAAGATCAGCCAGGGTCTGACCATGTTTCTCCCCAGGGAAGGGTAGAATGTACTTTAATATTTCAGTCGCTTTCACTTCAGGGTCAAAAGCTGAAACGTAGAAATATGTATCCAATTTTATATACATTTAAAAAACATTCTTAATAAGAACGTTAGTGAAATCTGAAATGCCAGCTCATACACATATGATTACATCGGCTTGTTTCAAAGACCTATTTGGTGTAGGGGTGACTGAGATGATAGACAACTAACTCACACAACAGAACATGAGGAATTATTTTTGTTTCATAACGTGAGATGGAATAGATTTGACAATTCATATTGGCGTGGAGGGTGTACCTGAGATGATAGACAACTAACACACATAAATAGAAAATCATAGATAATGTTTGAGAGCGGATTGTTACATAAACAGAAATCTCGAAAAAAAGGGACGTGTTTTTGGTCTCAACCACATAATTGAAATAAAAATAATATCGACAATGTCAAAGAAAAGGAGAATTGCCGAAGAGAACCGGACTTTTCAGGAAAAGTGGGAATATTTGTATTTTGTAACAGAGGTAAAGGATAAAATACAAAGCTTGATATGTCTTCATAATATTTCCGTACGAACACACAGTGATCAGTATAACGCATTACCCGGAAAGGTAAAAGAAGAAAAGGTAGAGAGGCCTTGGACAGCTCTTTCGAAGCAACAGAACCTTTTTTTCAACTTGAACAAAACAAGTGAACATCCTGTAAGAACAAGTTAAAATCATCACGACCGTTCACTGAAGGTAATTTTATCAAAGACTGTCTTTTAAAAGCTAGTGAAATCCTCTGTCCGGAGAAAAGGAAAATGTTTGAAAGCATTAGCTTGTCACCTAATACTGTTGCCAGCCGTATCACTGATTTAGCAAGCAATTCATACTAGCAATTGGCTACCACTGCTCATGATTTTGAAAGGTTTTCTATCGCACTTGATTACAAGTACTGCTTACCGCGCTGCCTTTATCAGAGGAGTTGACCAAAACTTCAATGTCACTGAAGAATTATTGGATTTACTACCTATGAAGGGAACAGTGACGGGGCGAGATATATTTAGAGATCTAGAGCGTGCAGGATTGAATTGGATAAAACTCGTGTCGGTGGCAACAGATATTTTTTTATTTTTTTAATATTATTCTTATTCACATTTTGTACTAATTCACATATCCCAGTTACTATATAAGCGTATTCATTTTGATGAATAAATAAAGAGCAGCCAATCAGCTCTATTGCGGATTATCATTATAACAGGTGGAAATCACGCCCCCACCCCATCTCACCTTTGGCCCGCTGTGCCTCTCCCCCAGGACGTAATGGTCCGTTTGTGTCCTTGGGTTTGAGACCCCTGATATAGGACAATCATAAGTACAGAAAATAAACTAGCCGGGTTGCTACAGAGTCAAAGTCCACTCCTACTTCTATTCCGACTGAAGATGATTACTGCAACTTTTGTGTTGTATATATAATAAATAAATTCGTAGATATATAAGACTTACGAGTTTAACTCAGTTGGTAAGAGAGCCGCCTACCAATCGTGATTTCAAATCATGGTAGGGAAATGTTAATTTTATATAAATATAGTTGGTTTAACGTGACATCATAAACAAACAATGAAGAGTTTTCTCCCATAAATTAGGTGAGGATTGTTCTTCTTGTTGTTACGGGGGGGGTCAACTCCAACTTGGACTGGAGTTTGACGATGGAAAGGAAATCAGCTCCGATGAAATCACGATGATTACAGTCCAGAAATCGGGCGAAGAATTCCTCCGCTCTGTTTCTTAGATATAATAACTCATACAATGACATAAGCAGATGGGAAAATTATTCTCGTTTTAAAAGAAGTTTTATCAACAAAATTATACTAATGAAAACCGTAGACAATGACAAATCGAGCAATTTTCAATCCATTAAATCGAGAAAGAAAACTTCTTGTGCAGTATACTTTCCTCAAAGAGACAGTGTAAAACGCGATTGGCAAACAATGAAACTTTATTGAACGTCTTTCTTAATGATGGCATGACTGGCTATTTTGATGACCTAGAAAGTATATTGAGATAACAGTGTTTCCCAAAGTTTGTGCCACAGCTTCCTGCAATGTAAGATTATAAGGAAAAGACAAATAATGAGAAGTAATATTGTTAATTGATAGTTTTTGGGTTGAAACAGCTTTAGCAGATGTCCACAATTATTGAACCGAATTCGTTGGTGGAGGCTCGTAAGAAAAGCCTGCTAACCACTACAGTGCAATGAGATAGTATCATCAGTAAAAACTATGAAAAGAATTTGAATCTTGTAGGTTTGACGACGGCGCTTTGGACTGGAAATACGACCATCTACAGTTCAATTCCTGAATGATCTAAATTCACCAGGTTTTAATCTTAAAAAATACAACAGCTTTATTTCAAAATCTGAAAAACTGCACCGTCAGTTCTGAACTTGTGTCATCTATAACATGCAAATCAGTTTTCTGACGTTCGGTTATAATTTCAAATTCAGTGCATATGAAGACGGTTATTTAATTGTAATTTTATGCTACGATTACCTTCATCCGTATACATCAACGTGAAAAAACAGTAAATAACCTCTTTTTATGCAGTCAGTCTTGTTGCATTAGAAAAATGTTTTGCGAATATCTCTAGTGATTTAGTGCATTTTCGACTATTGGGATTCTTTGATGACACACGAAAAGACATGAAATAATAAACAGAACAGTGAGTAAAGATTTGTATATATTTATTAATATCACCCGATCAAGTCAAAAAGAAAAAGATATTTTCTTTAGAAAGAGTGTAAAAGAGATTCAAGATAACACATTTATCCTGAGATTTTTTAGTTCTGTTCAAGTGATAAAATATTGATTCTATTATGGTACAATTTTTATTTACTTGTTATTTTTTTTTATTCCGCCGAAATATTGTTTGAGAGAAACCATCTATTATATTCCGATGTTTCTTTTACAAAATACAAACACAACAACATAACCAAGATACAAATCAGATTTCACTTCGTGCGCTGAATTATTTACAAGTGAAAAATCAATTCATTCTACAACAATGCACAACTGGCAGACGATCAGATTACTCCTGAATGCCCTCTTGAATCAAGTCGCTAACACGTATCGTCAATTTCTTAGAGTGACTTGTGTTCATTCGGATTTGCTGAAAGAAATCTTCTGTGTTTAGCCAAGGCAATTTCAAAATGGCCGATAGGACTAGTGACACGAAATACGACGAGCCTTTTTTTTGTTGTTTGCGTTGTTTTGTTGTTTGTTTTTTGTCGGTACGGGGCGCCACTATAAATCCTCAGTTCAATGAAGGACGATTGAAAATATTAGAGAAGCTCGATTAAAATATGACTGACTCGTTGTTAAAGTGTTGGGTTACGATTTGCTCGTTCGAATGTTGAATACTTTTTAAGACATTTTGGTTTTGGATCAGCGAACTTCCAGGCGAGGAGAGTAGTTGGCAAATTTCTAAAGAAATGCGAAAAAGAACGGGATCTTTTTTTTGCACGAGCCATTTTGAATTCCATTAAGTGAAAACATTTTTTATAGAAATGTTATTTTCTCATTTTCTTCCTTATTTGTTTAAATGTAAATATTTTTCTATTTCGTTTCTTTCTCAATTTTCCTCTTTTTATTATTATTAATTTTTTTACTAGTATTTTATCCATCCTAATTTAAGTTGCCCTTCATCGCAACTTCTCAGACCATCATTCTATGGTCGTTAGTAAAACAGCGCGGACCAGAAATAAAGAATAAGCTTTCGGCCAGACTCGAACTCGCATCATTCTTTTCCTCTAGAAGCCCGTTTTTTCGTGACAGCTGCTATATCATTTCAGCTACGAAAGCCAAAGGTTACAGAAGCTCATCCTTGTAATCGTTGGCTTTTCGTTGTTTTTGTAAAGGTAGAAATGGTGTCGTGTTAAGACCGGCCTTTCGAGAAAAAGTGGATGCGTGTTCGAGTCTTGTCGAAAGCTTATGTAACGAAATGGTGTGGACGTGACAGAAAAACCCATATCGTATTACCGGGGCTAAGAATTTGTGTTAAACTGCGTACGTGATAAACTGGACAGATCGTATTACCGGAAACCGTTAAAAGGGGTCGAGATTTGAAAATAAGAGAAAGTTGAGATCTGAAGCGGTAAGCAACAGGTCGCACAAAGAGGCCCCCTCCCCCGACAAGAGTGAGAGCCGGTTACAGGCAGTAAAGCAGTTTTAGATTTGAATCCTGCAGCGACAGGTCAGAAGAGGAGGAACCCTTGATTTGGCTCTTTCACCCGGATGGGTGGAAGAAGGGGGAACCAACCTTGATTTTTCTTAGTAGTAACTCAGAAAAGTGACCAACTCATTTAGAAAACTAAATGAAACAGAATTCCGTACCTCGAAGAAATCCGCGAACTGGCCCAGAGGTGACTCTTATATCGACGGAAATAAAACCACAGATTTCCAAGTGAAGAACATTCGTTTCTCCGAAATTAATTTCCCTCCACAGAAAGATCAGCTCCCGTCAATAGACCCGGACCGAGAGTCGTCATCATCATCATCTCTTTCTCTCTCGGCGTGAAGAAGTACAACCTGCGTTATACTACGCTTATTCTTTATGTGTGGTCCGCTCTGTTTAGTTACAGCCGCTCTGTTTAGTTACTGCCGTCGAATGACGGTATGAGTAGTTGCAATAAAGAGCAAAGAAAATTGAGATGAAGGAAATACAAGACAAAAAGATGATTAATCGGTGACAATGATTCATCTAAGAATATTTGTTTTCTATATTTTGACTTTCTTATATATTTTCTTCCATTTCGACTTTCTCTTCCTTTCTTTTGTTCTTTCTTCCTTAAATTTTGTTTTTGCTTTGACATTTACAATAATGTTTTACAATGAAATATGAGGATTAGCCAGTCGCATCGCAACTTTAAAACTTGATAGAAAAACAAAGCGAAAGTTTGTTCGTTTGTTTGGTTTTTACTCTATTGGGAATAATTACTTTTTTCCAATATCGTTATTGCTAAATTCACTTTTTTACGCCTTTTAGAGTTAACTTTTTTCTCAATTTTGAATCTTTATAAGTGTCTGATAAAAACATAAAAGAATGACATTTTCAAAATTTAAATCCCTTGTTGATAAGCGAACACACAGATAAGAGATCTACAACGTCCAAATTCCTACTCTTCCATTACAATAATCTAAGCCTCTTTTACTATGAGATAAACAAAACCCATTGCTCTTAAACGAACAATTATGATCATGAATCGGTTCAAATCCATTTTTCATTCGTCGTAACTTTATTTATCGGATGAAAGTCAACCAAAATCAAGTGGGTTTTTCTTTTTTTTTAAATAAAAAACGTTATGGACTAATGTAGTATAAAGCCGGTTGTACTTCTTCTTCACGCCGAGAGAGAAAGAGATGATGAGAGAGAGAGAGAGAGAGGGGGGGAGATGATGATGATGACGACCCTCGGTCCGGGTCTGTTGACGGGAGCTGAACTTTCTGTGGAGGGAAATTAATTTTGGAGAAAAGGCTCTCCTACGTGGGTGGAGAGAAAAGACGATAACATTCAGGTTCTTCAATTGGAAATCTGGGGTTTTATTTCCGTCGATATAAGAGTCTACTCTGGGCCGGTTCGCGGGTCACATCGAGGTACGGAATTCTGTTTCATTTAGTTTTCTAAATGAGTTGGTCACTTTTCTGAATTACTACTGAGAAAATCAAGGGTTTCTCCTCTTTCTTCTGTCGCCCCGGATTCAAATCTAAAACTGCTCTACTGCGTCTAACCGGCTCTCACCTCCCTCACCGCTGACGGGGAGGGGGCCTCTTTGTGCGACCTGCTGCTAACCGCTTCAGATCTCCACTCCCTTCTATTTTCAAATCTGGACCCCTTTTAATGGCCCCCGGTAATACGATCTGTCCAGTTTGTCACGTACGCAGTTTAACACACATTCTTAACCCCGATAATACGATATGGGCTTTTTTTTGTCACGTACACACGAACACAGAGTGCAATCTAAACTTTTCTCAAACCCTAATCCTAAACCGTAATTTGCTATAAAAACATAGCATTGTAAGATAACGGTCTAATTGCATATACATATATTTATATTTTTGAAAAATTCATCTCCCCTCATATAAGCTACATTGTACAATAAATTCTCGTAATTTTCTGTAAAACCCTACAACATCGTGAGACGACGGTTTAATTGCATATGTATATCATTTTTAAAATTGTTTTCTGTAATTCTAAACATATAGATAGATTAAGATATTGATCTATGTTTGGGTCTAAGACAAGTTAACTTGCTTGTCATTTATAAGTGCGGCCATCTGTCACGGTCGGTGACAATGTTGGAATAATCAGTGAAGAACAAACTCATTTGCTTATGCCCTACAGCTTCTTGTAATAAAATCCCCTACTGATTGAATGAGATTTGTCTTATCAATTATCTACATATTTGTGAATTCACTCGGAGGGACTCGCTACAAGTAATTTTGTGGATACCAATGATTATCCTTGGCTATAAAAACCACGAATGTCTACATTCCGCCCTCTTTTAAATACACAAACGAAAGGTAATTTCATAAACAAATTTGCTTTTTTACTTAGATTTGACTAGTTGTTACCTTCATCTTAAAAAAACTAGTCAAATTTAATTAAAATAATGTGTTACAATTACTTCCAATAATAATAAAATTTGCTTTTATTTTATCGAAATTCATTCTATTCTCAACTTTACGTGATGATAAAAAAAAAGCAGTCACATTGCACAAAGATGGTTTCAAAAATAATCTTTATTTGTTCAGCTCTTGATAATTAAGCAATGCAGTTTAGGATATCAATTGATAAATAATCGAATATATTCAATCGCGAATCATTTTAAGAAAAGAAATGTCTAAATTTATTTATTGCGAGTATTTAAAAATCTTCCACAGAGAAACACCCCAATCAGTTGACTACTTGTATTTTTAAATTTGTCAGACAAAATGAATCCCTTAGCCTCTCACCACCTGTACTCTTCTGTATAACAATTCTATATTCGATTGATTCATGTTAAGAAATGAAACTTCAGTAATTGTTTACGATAGGAAATTCAAATTTACTGTATATTTTGATATATTTTGAACGTGCCACATTTTCCGATTTTCAAAAGACATGAAGATTGATATTTTTGCTTTAAATGGCTGACTACTTTGCACAACCAGTTATAAAATTGATCCCCCAAAACAATTATGTTTAGCGACCTGGGATTTATAACAAACGAATGTATGGCATATCTTAGTATTAGTCCACTAGTCGTAGAACTGTGGCTAGCGAGCGAGCTCCCCCGAATACATTGCTTGTGCGTGGGTTTCTTTCTGGGAATTTCAAAGAGTTTTCAGGCTTCCATTGTATCGAATAAAATACTGCATTTTTCCGCATACAAAACGCACTTTTTTAATAAAAAATCTTATCCTCAAAATTGCTCTACATCCTACACGATGAAGATCAGTATTGTGATTTACGATTCTCCCCCAGTTTGCTCCAGGGCTGACTTTAGAAGGTTTCCGTTAATTTTACTTTTCAACGTCTTTCATACTGAAATTAGGTTATATCCTATATACCGAATGATACCGAAAATTACTATATTCAATTCATAAATGTGATAATTGAATTTACAGGGCGAGACTCACAACGTTCATTCAATTTAAATGTTTTGAATAACAAAATATGACGCATACGCATTTATATGTTTCTTGCTATTTGAGTTTATATTGCAAGGGATAGATGCTTCTGCATCTGAACTGATTGGCCAATATTCTGCAAGGCCTTTTGAGATACAGTTGTTGCTTTTTTGTTCTGGTTTATGGATACAATTTTATATCTGGTTCTAACCGACAAACGAGTAAATATAGCTTAGAAAAGATGGTATATTTGCTTTGACGTACATAAACCTATGGCTGTGTTTAACCAGCTTTGTGCGGCTCTAAAAGTCATGCATATGCTCTAAAAAGTATATTTT
>VCCN01003880.1:16739182-16749297 GCA_006491835.1 Architeuthis dux
ACCATCCAGATATGAACACTATATAAACATTCTCTAGTTTCTTGAAAAAGCCGGTACAATACGGCGAAACGTTGAAATAAAGGAAATCTCATTTGCACAAAATGGCTTTCTGACTCAGTCTTTTCTACTCTAATATTGTCAGATGCATCTTTATCCACATTGATGCACTGGTCATACAGATATATTCCATTTACTTATTTCAAAAGAAACAAAGGCTTCTGTTACTGTTTCTACTAATGTTGTTGTTAATATTACTTTTAGATGAAAAAATGTCTGAGGCAAGACAGAAGCTATCGTCTCCTAAAATTCACTTTAATCCATCTTATTACATATTTTTTCAGTCAATTAAACTCAAGTAATCCCCCCGTGACATTATTAGCAAAATTAGTAACCGTTATTTATTTTATATTTGTATCTGCATTAAATGTGATCCTGTTCCTGTAACTATAGTTTTATGTTTACGCAAGCAAAATAATCAGTCTTGCTGTAAATAGGTTACCTAACATAAGTTTAAATATTGATTTTTAAAACGTATTCCGATGCCACCAGCAAGAAATGCTCTTTGCCAAATAGTCAGAGCCTAAAGGCTTCTCTCTCAGCTGATGTATAATTGCACTAACATTTCTCTTGGTTTGTACCTGATATCTATTACTTAACCAAATGGCTCAATTTGAAATAACTATTTATGTTTTAAAAGTCCAGGCTATATTACAGTAGACTGATACAAGCAAGACAAATCATTTATTTGTAAAGCTAACCAAAAGGTGATAACCGTTTTCAATTTCCAATTCCAAATCTTATAAAAAGGACATATGCTTAGATAAACCTTTATGAACTCATTTTTAACCTTTTAACTTTCATCTTTAATTCAACTTCTAGTTTATGCAAAATGTCGCATTTTATGCTTTTCCCTCTCTCTGTGTCTTATAGAGAAATTCCTAACTACTCGCATATATTTATGCATGTTCTGTATATACACATACACACACATCTCTCTCTCTCTCTCTCTCTCTCTATCTATCTATCTATCTATCTCTATATATATATGTGTGTGTATATATATATATATATTATTCAGACAAAGTTTTTCATTCTATGACTATTTTTGCAAGAAAAGTCTTTGCAATCAGGTTGCAAATGATATAATCATAGTCACAAAGTAGCTTCTCAACATACAGAACCCAGAAACATAAAGAGGCCAAATTAGAAACATCAAATAAGCTCTCCAATAAACACAACAAAATACAAGTTTATGAAAAACAAATACATTTCCTAGTTTTGCCTCTATTAAAGCTTTTCAGGCCAAATTAATTCAGGATAAAATTATCTCACACCTCATTAGTGCCTCGTTGCGGGCTAAATACACACACCTGAACCAATTTTGCACAGTGTAGAAATCAACCAATCTCATTATTGATCTATTCTTCTACTCTTAACTCTGAATACATTTAAAATAACTTTTTAAAACTCTTAGATTACAACTCTCGAAATGTGTTTCTTTTTTCATGAAAACTGGTATTTAATGAGATAATTACATGAACAAAAATATTCTTTTAAGTGAACGCATTTCTTATGTTTTCATATTTTGTTTAATACTCTCACAGTTCTCTATTAATCTTTGTTCTTTGATTCTACCTTTGATATTTATCCTGTGACCAACTAACAAGAATCCAGTAAACTGACTTTAAATATAATCCTACTAGAAACTCAGCTAATTTGTAAAATCAGAATCATAATATCATGTAAACATTCAACACAAAGGAAAGCACAATTTGAAAGAGCCATTGAATAAATATATAAAATTAATCAAAATGGATACATGTTGATTTTTAATCTAGAAAAGCAACACAGTTTTTAACAAGACACTCTTTTGGTTTCTGTTGTCACAGAGCTTTACAAACTCTTTTCAAAATTAATAAATGAAATGGTAATTACAGAATGATAGTTGATCTTCTCAATTAGTCTAATTGTAAATTAAAGATTAGGACAGAACTTATGGAGAATGACCATAAGATTCGTTTTTTACTCCTTTTAACTCTGATGGATAATTTACAAAGAAAACGTAAACCATTTTTACATTCACTTTAATTGAAGAGCATTGCTATCAACAGATAGTGTTTTTCTTAAATAATTTTTGTTCAAGAAAATTAATTATTAGGAATTAATTTATAGATCTCTCCAGTCTTACGGTAATTAACTAAATTACACTAAATATAATCAATGCAAATCAAGTTTGTCATAATCGAAACATCTTTTACTCTTATCAGTGGTGATATTTAATGAGATAACATCAAACCTACAGTGGAACGCGCTGTAGATTTGCAATTATCCCATAATTTATTTAATTAATAATAAGGAATTGAGATTATTTTGAACCTTGGGTTGAATCATTTTTGCTATATTTGGCTCTTCTTTTCTTCTTATTGGAGATCTTTATCACAACTTCATAGTTCAACATACCCTCCGACCACTGAAGTATTCGTGAAGGTGTTCTTTATGAAAGATTCATTCACACTGCTTTAATGAGTCAAAGATATTCAACCTGGAACATTGTTATAAAAAGCAACAATAAGATAAAGAAAAGGCAAGCCAAAAAAGAATCTAGCCTATTTACCCAACAACCCATTTAAGGAATAATCTCTAATCTCAGCAGCTGCGGACCAATATTTTTTTCAGGGGTGGCTCAAACAGGCGCCCGACATTACGTAACGATGTCGAAAAGGGTAATTTATAGTACATCATTTTATATGAATAAATCAAGTTCGCTTCATGCCCCAGCCGGCTCTGTATTTACGTAACTTTCGAAAAGCGGAGGATACCTGTAATATCTTCGGCTAAGTGTCGGTGTCCTTATATACACTATGAGACTATTCTTGAAAAACCAAATCTACTTTTATATGGCTTATAAACTTTATATAAACTTTCGAAAACCGGGGGATATCTGTAATATCTTCGGCTAAATGTCGGTGTCCTTATATACACTATGAGACTATTCTTGAAAAACCAAATCAACTTTTATATATAAGTAGGGTTTGAACAATCAAACTAATAATACATGTGTCACGTGAAAAACAAACAATCAACAATTAACACAACAGAAAGCAAGTAAGTAAAATAGAAACATAGCAATGTACGAACACGAGGTTGGTTTAAAATATAGGTGTAAAATTAAAATGTGATATTTTGGCTGACTTTGCTCATGCTCTCATTCCAATTGATATGGAAAAGGTATCTGCCAATTCTGAAGAAAATCGGGTAATATTTAGAGGTTCCGCTGTCTGCAAACTTTTGAAATTATACTAATTCATATCAAGTATAATAATAGAATGTTGGCTAAGAAAACGAGATTTCTTATTTTTCAATTTATTTTACATTATAACCAATAAAACTAAACATAGAACAGTTGATAGAGCAGTTAATAATATTAATGTTAACAATATTTGTTAAATTTATTAGAGCAACTCCTGCTTTCGTTCGTTTGGCGACGGCTTTTCTGTGTTGCTTGACGATCCTCAATAGGAACTGCTTCTGCTGTTCATCCCTGACTTGTTAAATTTCTTTATCGGGACAATGCCCTTTTCTGTCATTCACCACTTTAAGGGCATTGATGGAGGTTCTTAGTGTATTGCTGTCGTATTCCTCTACGTCACCGACTCCGAAAAATGCAAAGAATGTCGCTCAGTTGTTTTCCTTGAAACACGAGTTTTTCCCCCTTAAAATCCTTTTAAATTCTTTCTTTCCTTCTAGCTTCTTCAAATTCTCTTCAAGAGAAAGCCAATCCAATATTTGTTTCTGACAAATACCAAAGGTGTCTCTAAGCCGCCTTCACTCTCCTTGACATATCTCTCGGGGTAACAGTTCAGAAGTGAAATCATGTCCAAATCATTATTTGGTGCCCATTGGCTCACAATTTCCTCATGTCAAAAACGGATGTATACAAAGCTGACAAGATACGTTACTTTTCTTATTCCTTTCATTTCTCGATCACCCACTCACTTACTTTATCATATGATACAAAAGTGATGGAAAAGCGGAACCACTAAATATTATTTAATTTGTATAAAATTTGAAATACAGATCACTTAAAAGTATAGAAATAAGCGGGCGTGCAAAGTGAGACGAAAATAGCAACCATTTGAACCACTCTCAGCGAAAATAGCAACCATTTGAACCACCCTCAACGAAAATAGCAACCATTTGAACCACCCTCACCAACACACAACATACAGTAACTTAGCACGTCTTAAAAATGTCCAAATGTGAATCAACGTTCAGGTCCACTGGAGTTAGCGACAAATATTTTATACAAATCAATCAAAGGAAGATGACAAGAGCTGTTGAGTCATTGTCGAACGCAAGTATATTTTGAGACGTCGGTGCTGTGAGTGTTGGGCACAATGGTAGAACAATCCACATTTCTTCTCGTCGGTGTGAGACGTCTCGTTGTTGGGTTATACATTTACGGGAGCGAAAATTCTGTGGAGGAAAATATGACATTTTGTCCATACCTGAGAAAAGGCTCTCCCACGTGGTTGAATGGAAAGACAACAAAATTCATTATTTTCAATTGAAAATATAGGTTCGTTTTATTCCCGTTGAAAGCTTCGATTCCGGGCCGGTTCGCGGATCACTTTGGGTATAGAATTCTGTTTCGGTTAAAAATTCTGACTTTACTAAATGACTAACAGGGATGATAGCAGTTCAAATCAAGTTTCTTCCTCCTTCACCTCCCTCACCCAAACGGGCTGAGGAGCCAAGCTCCATAGCTTGTTTGATCCGTCGCTATTGGGTGTCGGTCCCTAACTGCCTCTGACTGCCGGCCGATTTGAAATCCCGGCTACCCTTGAACCACTCTGGTTGGTCGAACGCATTTTCTTTGTTCTGATTTGGTCGGCCGTTTGACCTATTTTCTAGCCCTGGGAACATGATATGGCGTTTTGGTCACGTACCAATACTATTCCCCAAAACGTCACCCCTATGTATCCTCCTTCCTTCCACGAACACACAGACAGAGTGTATTTCATTACACAACCTCACGTGCCGATGGCAGAACATTCTTGAAAGAGCTAAGAATGTCCTGTATTGTTCTTACGGGATTTTCTCTGTTCGAGTGACCTTGGCGAATAACACTTTGAAAGAGGTTGAGCTCATTCTTCAGACCCTCACCACTTATCTCGAGACAATAGTTAATTCCGTCGATCTATTCGATTTCTCATTCGCAGCGTTCACTATAAACTTCTCAATCTTCGCAGCAAACGTAATGAATCGATCTGATATGGATGTAATCAAACGATCGATCACTGAAAAATATTCTTATACGCGTACTCTATCCTTGAATGTTAAGAAAGAATGGCCATCCGCTAATTCTGGGTGGTTTTCATAGTGCATTGGGACTTTTTTTCTTTCTTGGTGAGGGTGGATTTGGGATATCGAGTTGAGTTGCCTTTGTCACAGCTTCATAGTAATGTTTGCTGAAGTCTGCATCAGAGCGCAAGTCTTGTAAACATCACGTGAACATCTGACTTCCACCGAGGGCACTGCACGGTGTTGATGTTTTCGCTTGAGGTTGCTGCAGTATGTTTTCGCATGCAGAGAATATCAAGATGGCAAGTTGAATGCCAAACAACATGCTCAAAGAGTTCAACTTTTTCGAGATTCCTAATGCTTTTGCTCGAACTTCTTTGTTGTCTTTGTCAGCGACGATGTCAGCAAATAAACGTTTTAGTGGCTTCCAATTGTCTTTTATGCTCGTTAGTCCTCATGTTCCAACAACCCAATGAGCAGGTCACTAACACTTTGGTTCCTTCAATTGAATTTTCCAAGTTAGTGGCTATTGCCTTGAACTGTGCTATTCGTTTTCCCGAATTTCGCTTGCAAATTCGAATGTGTCGTACTTCTTTTGCGACTTCCTGTAAACACAAATTTAAAGAGTGGTTTGCCCGATGAAAATACATTGACAGCCAGTATTTCTCTTTCAGTAGAGCTCTTGCACCTTTGAACCGGCCATTCATGTTGTATACGAATCCGAGACTCCTATTCGATTTCATATCAAACTGTAGTCGGATAACGGCATCTTCAATCGCTTTGGAAATGGTAAGATCTGCTTCATCTGGAAGGTTGTAAAAGTCTTCCTTCCCTTCCAATGTTTCTGAAACATAACGGAACACATTGGATAGCTGTTCTTGACCTGTTAAGTCTTGGTCCAATCAGCGATTACGCTAAACACCATTTTTAACATCATGGTTTACTCGTCGACTAAGATATGGTGTTAAAACTGGAAAATCTCCGGGCCCTCAGATGTAGGAGTCTTATAAAGTTTCCAGATGCATCATCATGGCCTTGGAAAGGTAGGACTTGTTCCTGTACCAATATGAGCCCTAGGAAGATGCAGAAGAATAGATTGATAGATAGATAGACCGATAAATAGAAAGCGTGTATCGGTGTAGAAAATGTCATTTAAGTGCATAGAAATAAGAATTCGGCCTTATCACACCATCGCTGTATGATTGACAGGTCAACATTTGGAATTTCAAAATAATGGCTATTGGAATGTTAACAAGCTAAATAGGAATTCACAATTGGTAAACAATGACAGTGGTCACGTAACATGCTGCCTTATAATACGATTAATGCCATACGTTTGTAATTGAAAAATATCCGTGTTAGTTAAATAATTTCAGGAGAGGAGACAAATGAACTCAGGGAGCAGTTCTCGACCGGGCCTTTTATAGGTACGTGTCGGTACAACTCCGTCCGCCCACCCCAGGATGCGGGAGGATGGAACAGAAGACCCTTGAAATGCGGTCCACCACATCTCAGATGTGAGCCGCGACTCCCTCAATTGGGAACGATCTGAACAACAGTAGTAGTGAGTAGTAAGAGTTTAAGAGTTTGATTGACGTCTTTAGTAAACATCGCTGTCTAGCCTTTAACGAATTAAGCAGTTATCCATAGTTACAAATGTTATGATTTTTTCTTACAAGCCTTGAAAAGAACAGTTAAACCAGCTAACACTATTGTAAGCCATCTTAAATAAATATACGTATGGATAATTTTGAACTCCGAGTTTTTATTTGTGAGTGAAAAGGTGTATTGACCACCAAGTTCCTTGCAGCATCAACAAAACCCAACAGAACAGATATACAATTCAGTTACACACCGTACTGACAAACCTGTGATGTTACGACACCTAAGGAATCAGCTTTGCATCAAGTCCCATCAAACATTTACCAGTTACAGAGACGCAACGCAGTTCCGGGGAGATCAACTTTACACACCAGTACAACACACAAGTTGGTTGCGTATATATGGGATTTGATGATATCCCATAACGTAACAATTAGACCGTCGTCTCACGATGCTGTAGGTTTCTATAGAAAATTAACATTTACCAGTTACAGAGACGCAACCCAGATCCGGAGAGATCAACCACACCAGTACAACACACAAGTCATTTGCGTATATGGGAGATCATCAAACACCATAACGTAACAGTTCTAACAGATACATAGCAGATTCAAACATCGCTATAAGTGCTCTTTGATGTTGCAGTTGTTCTCTTTTGTGCTGTTCGTTAATCATACCTACAACAGCAGTTTTCAATAGATTCTGTCTCCTTAGCTTCTCAGATGCTTCTTGGTGCTGATATAAGTCATAATCCTTTAGAGCTTTGGGGCATTTCTTCCATGTAGTGAAGCCATCATATATGAACGTTTCCTGCAACTTCCCCTCAGGTATGAATAGTGTTTGTTCATAAGCTTGCATCCAAGTGACACAGCGGACATGGTCAGACCTAATGTCGTAATGCAGCCATTTAAACGTTTAGAAATACTGGTGTTGACAAAAACGTGTTTCATTTCACGAAAATTACTTTGGGAATATCAGATTCTTTGGAGGAACATATTGTTTTAACGATGTTTCAACCAATGCAGCCAATGAGAGATCACTGAATGCAGTTGTTGATGCGGGAGTGTTGGGCGCGGTTGCATAGACTGAAGGCCTAAAAAATAAAAATGTTATGTACTGTTTCTCTCATCCACGCAAGGTACAGATTATTTGAATTTCGGTTCCAAACAGACTTACGAAAATATGGCGTCAACTTTCGATGCTTTGTCTTATCAACTGTTCTCTCAGCTTCTTTGGATCATTTGGGCATTGTGCTTCACATCAGTCAAAACAATCAATATTTCCCATTTATATCTATATAAAATGATTGATGTACATATGATACATCTTTTTATACAGTTACTTTAAATTATTATAAATCTGAAAAGGATTTTTATAGAAATTGTTCTGAGTCACCGGTAAGTGAGCCATTCATGTGTGTGACACGCCTTCCAGCCACTGTCGTCGCTATTGCCAATTTAGATGTTTTTGATTAAAGTCATATTTAATTCATCAATAATATATAATATATTTTCTTATACATATATCTGGAGAATCTACATATTTTGGTGTGTTTCTATATGTTTTCGGACTCAATCCAAATGTAAACCTGAAAATATCGTTTGCCTGATCAAAACAAAAACAATCATTTATTTCATTGCTATTTTAGAGTTAACTTAAAAACAAAAACTATTTTCATCATTTTGCAGTTAAAAAATATTATTTTCTATCGGTTTGCTGAGTTAAGTTTTTCATTTCTTCACTTATTTTCGATTGAGAGGTATTTTTCTTTTTCTTCATGAAAATAGCTGGGAAAACGTACGGTTAATAAAAATGCTAAAATTAAAATAACTCAATAATATTTTCTCTAGTTTTGAGAAGGGTCATTAATATTGAAATGGTTACGGGCCGCCCCCTCAAGGTCAGACGTGATGAACACAAGAAGGCTATAATCAGGGGCGAGATAGATAAATCTGCAATGGCCGACCACATCCGGAGAGAGAACGGCGAGCATCTTCCTCTTTGGGAGGAAGTCCAGATTATCGACAGAGAACGTTGTTGGAAACAGAGAAAAATCAAAGAGGCAGTTCACATCAAAATGCCGACTAAATGCATTAGCCAGACAAGTGCGGATTTCAACCCGATGTGGCTTCCACTTCTCAACAAATCTAAACCCGACAGGACAAAGACACAGAAACACCCGGGCCATGCGCTATAAAGGCTACCCCCTCCTTAAACATAATTTCTGTTTAACCCATCACACTCGGAATTTACACCTGAAGAAGGCCGAAGAATGGAATGGTTAAAACGAAACATCGTTTTTACAACACAAATAACAAGAAGGAGTTCAATCGTCCGAAGAACCATTTCAACTCAATAATAGTAAATATTCTTTTTATTTGGAGATATTTTTATTATTCTGCATGGAAATAGTTTCAAAACGAATGGTTCAAGTACCAAATATTTTAAATATTCTTTCTTGATAAATGATTCTCTGATAATAGGGGCGCAAATGTTTTGCTAAGAACTGCACACCTCGTTTCCCTACTCCTGGTATTGTCAAAGGAGCGTAATAGTTGATAAACTTATGTTATTCATATAGTTTTTTATTCAACTATGTGCAAACGCTGCTATTTTATCATATTTCAAAAGAATGGGCCATTATGATCATCAGAATTCCAGGGGTGACTCAGCCCGCCCCTAGTCAAAACCGAGGGTGGCTGTAGCTCTCGTAGCCCCCTGATCCGCGGCCATTGACTAATCTGATTCAAGAGATTGAGGTAGATTCCAAGTCGAGGCTAACAGAAGAGAAGTGCCTACAACCAGAGCTTCTTCCCGAATTGAACAGAACAACCCCAATACACAGGGGTCCCACTATATATACAATGCATTGAACATCCAAGTCTGAAGCACAGAACACCTAGGCCATACTATTTAGAATCCATTAGGATGTAAAAAGGATAGGCAGGTGAGCAGAATGTTGTGAAGTAAGAATAGTTTAAAGATGACAGATAAAGCTGTTTAGATAAAACCATACAACACTCATCTGAAATATTATAAGCAGTGTTCTGGGATGCCAATTGCAGTTTGATAGTTAGCACATTAGTATCGTATAGCAATCCACTGGGATAGTGGATTTAATCTTCACTGGGTAACTCATTATTGTGGCCTTGTGCCTGACTAAGCTGAACTTAGCAAATGATAAATAACTGTGTATACTTTCTATAGTT
>VCCN01003880.1:16850429-16863010 GCA_006491835.1 Architeuthis dux
AAATTATTTTACTTAATTTTCCTGTTTTTTTAATCCCAATTTAAGAGTTCCATTCCAGCAGTTTCTGGATATTATTCTAAAATAGGTAAACATAATTAGTATCTCCAGGGATATATCTATAAAATATGAAAAAATCAACGAAAGCACCATTATATAAAATAGATAAATCATCAAACTAATAAAAGGTGGAGTAGGAATCATATGAAAAAAAATTGTTCTTCTCTGAAATGTGTAATGGAAAATTATATTTTTGCAAGATTTTTAGAAATTTCTTATGGGTCGATTTCAAGATGAAATTTTCGTCCATTTTGTTCATAGCTCGTATTTATGTGTATATAGATATAGATAGATAGATAGATAGATGAGAATTGAACAGATAAGTTCAATAGTAATGCCCACATTGGAAATTTTACAATCTCAAATAACAAAAAAAGCAGATGATTTTTTTATACAAAAGGTTCAGCTTTGGATTTCAGTCGAGTTTATTATATAGATTTAAAGTATGTTGGCAAACCGGATTTAAGACCCTTAAGAAGTTTTTTAAGAGGGAGAATATTTCTGCTACTGCTTGGTTATTTCTCCTACAGCAGAAATTGCGCAAATAACGTAAACATTACAATATTTTAAGTGAAAAAGGGAGCAAATATTTACAGTTTTTGTGCTTTTTTTTTTTGTTTATTTATGACTGTGAATGCATATATTTGGTGTGCACAAACCTTTTTTTCTCATCATATAGTTTCAAACCCCAAATAAAATTGTAGCTTTTTAGGGTGGAAATAATTTTTTCAGGAAATGAATACCAATTTGACAGTAGTTTAAATCCATAACCTTTAGTATTTAACTTAGTTTTAAAACAATTTGTAAGCATTTTTACCTGCAACAAAAGTCAACTTTTTCGTTCAGACTAAATTTGAATAGGTTCAAAGTGTCATAAAAGGGGAAGGTTAGAGTGAGTGGACAAAGAAAGAGGATTTTTTTTCTTTTTTATGTCACACTACGTCATATTCTTATTTTAAATCAATTCTTGAAATAAAGAATGTGATGTAAGAAAAAGCGTTCATAATTTAAGAAGCTAAGACATTTTTTTTAACATCTCATATTGTAATGTTATATAACTTATAGGGAACACAAATAGATCCACACTTCTTGGATTTAAATGAAAATGTAGCAAAGATCGAGAAAATCAGTCATTGTCCATTTTCAGGGAGTCTTTTTTAAATCTCTTAACAGCTTTACATTATTCTTTTTCTTTTTTTAATCAATTGGAAATAAATAGTTTTATTGCAGAAACAAATGTTACCAAATGCTATAAAAAAATTGTGTAAACAACATCACAGGTTTTGAACAGAGTCTGTTCTTTTTCTTGTCTATCTTATTTCTGACACCTAATAACCCCGTCAACTTTTTTTTTTCTCTTTTCTCTTTCCTATTTTTAAGTCAAACACTGGAGGTACATTCTCTTTCTTTGCCCTACCTTCAGAGCACAATGACCCTGCTGTGGTCTAGCAAATCCTTTTACATATTTCTTGTCTTCTTATCTTTGCTTTTGATTATTCAACTGACCAATCCACCCTTATGTGCGTGCAAGCAATCGATCTTAAGAACACACCAAGTAAACACTACATTGAATTATGTGTAGCCATGTCTGAGTATGCATACATAAATGTTATACCATTTACGTATGTATACTTGTACATGGCTACACACAACTGTGGATCTATACTTGTTCAGTAAGGTTGAATAAAGTGATATGTGATGCTTTGATGCACTTTGTTCTTGGGTTTCTTTAAGAATACTGTCCAGGCCTAAAAGATAAAATAACATCACAGTTCAAGTCAAATTAGCTAACACCATTTGCATATCTTTACATTTTTATTTTTATTTACAGAAGACCTAAACTTTAGTTCAATACAACCCTGCTTATCCAACAAGGTAAACCATGACGGGAACAATTATCATTATCATTATTATTATTATTATTTGGGTATCCACGAATTATACACAATATTTACACATCAACTTCTAAAGATATTCAAATGTACATAAATACAAACAACATCTACAATTTAGCACAATTCACAGACTCTCTTGAAAATCTCCTGACAGATTCCAAAAATGTCCTTGTAATCTCATTTTTTTTTTTTTTTTTTTTTTTTTTCTATAATTTTTAAAACAATGTAATACATTTTGGCTGTCTTTGTATAAATTTGTGTGTTTGTTTGGAATAGAAGTGACATCACCTTCTCGAGCAGATCCACTCCTATCTTGAATATTCTATCAGATTCCACAGTCTCTTCCCCCAAAATAAACATTTTAAAATCCAATCTTAAAAAGGATCTCGGCCACCAAATGTTTGATTATGAATGTTTGTGCTGAATTAATTTTAAAAATAGTAGCAGACAGCTCAACAGCCAGAACAGAATCTCAGTCCACAGAGCAACTTTATAGGTTGACTTTACTAATCTAATATTGTCCTGCTTAAGATATATTGAGTAAAATGTCAGTACTTTATATAATTTATCTAGCTGTAACACTGGACTGGCAATTCTAGCATCAGTAATTGGAACCAGTAATTCCTTGGACAAAATAGAATTAACACACTTATCCATAGTACTACGAGTCTTTGTTAATTATTTCATATATTATTATAAATTGTTTCATATACTTTATATATTAATCACTGCTACCCACAACACTTGTATAAATACTGTTGCTGGGTTTAGGCTATTCATGTGTTATGACATATATATATATCTATGTATCTGGACTTTGCCCAATCCTAACTGTGCATAAAAACTTGAAATTTTGCACACACACTCCCCTCAATGAGTAGGGACAATGTTTCTTTTTGTTTTTTTGAAAATCCCCCCCCAATAGGTTTTTAGAGGGGGTTCAATATGCAATGTAAGTTTATGCTAAATTGATCACTAGTTTGTGCTTGCTTGTTTTTGGAAAATTCAGATATCACAGCATATATGGTTGGCAGTGATTCATAATTTCCCTTGGAATGCTAGTTTTATAAACTATTCCAAATATGTGTGCATGTGTAATATCAAATATAAATAATTAAGACTTCCAAATATAGAAATCATTACGATGCACAGTTTTGTAGAGAAACAGTTTATTACTGCAATGCATAGTTGCTCGATGTGTACACCCATAGTCACATAGCATATATCATATTCTTGCCAAGCACGTGTTAACATATCTTCATCTACAGCAGCAACAGCTGATGTGATATGTTGTTTCAGATCATTTAAATTAACAGGAACGGGAGGGACAAATACCTTGTCTTTGACATATCCTCATAAGAAAAAGTCGCAAACTTTAATATATTTTTTAAACTGTCTATTTCTTTTGTAAACACCAAAAAAGAGAATGTACCTCCATGGAATTCTATTGATGGGATTTGGTATTAATTTACTTTCTTTTATTTCAAATGACTGAGTTCATACTTAAACTGTCTTACGGATGGCAGCATTTAGTAATGCTTAATCATGACAGGGACAGGATTTAGTAAAGCCTTTAAGAGAATTACTGTACCAACAAAGTGACAGCCTTTAAGAGCAGTTTGAAATGAGATAATTGCCATTATTGTTAATCTCATTTGCTGGAACGTTTTAGAGAATGGTTACATTTACTTATCTTAGTCCGACACAAGACCACAATAATAGAGCACTCTCTAAGGAATAAACTCTGTTTTGGAGAATATATATATATCTTTGCAGTGAGTAAAAGATACTATGTTCAAATCCAATTAAGTTAAATGCGGTGTAACATGAATACATCCATATCTAGCTATCAATTTATATATACGTATACATATATAAAATTTATATATATATATATATATATATTGTCAAATCCACATACAGCGCTGTTTCGTCGTCTTACGACTCATCAGTGTGGCTACTGACTATAAGTGCCTTGGTGCCCCGAGCGAGGAAATAACATGAGAGAGAGAGAAATTTGCTTAGCTTAGTCTGGCACATTGATCTACAGCAGACATACACATTTGTTTTCCCTTTCTTTGTCTTATTATTGTTGTTTCCATAGCTGAAGTGGTTATGGTGATGTCCATGAAAGACAGACTCCCAAGGTGTGGGATGCAAGTTTAGATCTCAAGTGAAGCTAATTTCCAATTTTGTGCTGTTTACTCTAGCCATCGAAGAGTTAATTGACCCAATGAGTTGTAATAAAAACAACAATACAGTAAATCCTTGCTATAACACACTAATTGGGAGGAAGGGCGGTTGTCATTAAAGCCGACAGTTTGTTATACCCGATGGTTGCACCTCATTCGGTAAATAAGAAGTAAGTTTGACGCATTTATATGGTCCACGTATTCCCCACATTTATGGAACTTCGGTCACTAAATAAGAAAGTTTGTTATGGTTCACGTGTGTTCACTGCATTTATTGAACTTCGGTCACTAAATAAGAAGAAAGTTTGTTATGGTTCACGTGTTCACTACATTTATTGAACTTCGGTCACTAAATAAGAAGAAAGTTTGTTATGATCCACGTGTTCGCCGCATTTATTGAACTTTGTTCAGTAAATCAGAAGTCACTTCAGATGGATCCACAAGTTTGTTAAAGTCGAAATTTGTTATATCAAGGTTCGTTATAGGGACAGTTTACTGTAATTAGATGGAGCAGCGAAACTAGTAATAAAATAAGAAAACATGTTTAATATAATCAATCAATTTTTTGGCCAGTCCTAATAAAAAAAATGAATTATTAAAACTATTTTCTTTCCCAATTTTTAAATGCCAACATGACACACAGAGATAGAACCACATACGCCCTCTGATATTTTCATTTATTATATAAAAGCCAATGTAACTTTTTTGTTTGTTGGTTTCTGTCACGATAAAGCAAACAGAAAGAAAGGTAGGAGATAGAGCAAAGCTTGTGTCTGTGTGTTCATGTCTACATCATCATCATCACCACTACTACTGCTGATGATGATGATGATGAATTCTTCGTAGTAAGACAAAAACAAATATAGGCATCTCTGATTCTTCATGAATAAAAATGTTTTTCTGATTTTGAAAAAGAAATTTGTTTTTGACACAATTCTGTTACCTTATAGTTTTAAAATTATTAAAAAAAACAGAAAATATGAAGAATTGTAGAAAATTAAGGTATCAAACATACCTTAATTTTCTACAATTCTTCATATTTTCCATTTTTTTAATAAGGTATGTGTTTTTTCGTTCGTAATAAATACATTTATACTAAAATATATATTTTATTTCATCATCACCATCACCATCAGCCTTTTAGCGTCCATCATTGAACATAGACCTTCCCCAAAAATCACCAGACCTCTCTCTCATGGGCGTCACAGGGCCAATACTTTCTCAACTTGTCTTGTTTATCATGGCATCTTATTTTTTGCTGGCCAGTGTTTCGCATATGATCTCTGGGGATCCACGTTGTGAGTTATGATATCCAACCATTGTCTGACATTCTTGCAGCATGACCAGACCATTGCCATTTGAGTTTTCTAATGGTTTCTATGATATCCATACATAAATAATCCCATCATTTTTTATGGGTGCTATGCTAGTCTTTAATAAACCTGCTGAGCAAATATGTTTGCTCAACTGACTTTTAGTCTACTTTCTAAGGTAATAGACCATGTCTTTCGTAAAGGATGGAAGTATCTTCTTATGCATATTACCACTTCCTCTTTAATTGTCTGAGTGACATCCTGTGCAAACACTGAATTATTTTATGTGCAAAAATGTTGATACTGTTGTAGTTGGCCTTCCATAGTAACTCTGGGAGCAGTAGGCAACCAGAAGTAGTCTAGGAAGAGCAGCCAGCGGTAACAGGCAGTTTGGACACTCGTTGAACCAGAGTAGCTTTTGGTTATTCCTAGTACAAGATACAGGTAAGCCACCCGGCTTGTAGTAAACACCCACGTGTTAATGCGACAGATACTACCTAGCTCATCAAACTGATTATATTCTTTTGTCCCTATCAAGTGAATATTGGAGACAGGTCTGGTTAATTACTCAATATGGTCATGTGACCAACAGCTTTTGGCAGCATGCTGTGTTTGGTGATAAATGAATAAGTTACTTCTCTCACCTTTTGTTTGGCCGTGATCACTGAATAGTCTGATTTTTTTTTTTCTTCCAAAAACAAGTGTGAATGCTGCTGAACACAAACTAAGGGACCAACTTAGCATAAACTTACATTGCAAATTGAAACCCAATTAAAAATCCATTGGGGGACGGGGGTAAAAATAATTTTAAAAAACGTTTTTCCTAGACATAATAAGGAGTAAATGTTTAAATTTTAAGCCCTCTAGCTCCATTGGTGTTGCCTGTATGCACAATACATACATAGCCAGACAGACCAACTTAAAAACTGAATAAATATATGTTTACAGTTATTGTTCGATGGTTTCTGATATTAGGTAATTGCCTGCTATTATGTCAAAAACATTAAGTGGTATTATATTTAATTCTTCATTTTAATCTCCTATTTTTCTCTAATCTGGATACAGGGAGCTGTATTTTATTCACTGTATAAGTAATTAAAAGCTTATATAATGTTTCTAATGCATAGGTAATTTGATGGCAAAAATGAATATACCATAAGATTTTAATCCAGAGGTAACCCATAGCAATATGTCTACCTTCACTAATAAACTTATAAATTTCATTTTAAATTAGTGAACAAACAACTAAAATATATCACCATAATTAACTCTTAACTCTGGAACTATTCAATGAATAGCAATGAATTTTTAAAATTAAAGAATTCACCAAGTGGTCAAAGGAAGATAGTTTTAATCAGAAGTTATTTCCTTGAAATTGACATTCTATTTTCTTTGTATGAATTTAAGAGTTAAAATCACAAATGCTCTGAGTATAATGTGCTGGTTTGACTCATTGGTTAGAGTACAAACTCAACAGGTGAGAAGTTGAAAAGTCTCTTCCAAATGCTCGGCTAACTAAAAGATCTCGATGGTTGTACTAGTTCTAATATACTGTGTTCATAGATAGGTTTCCATACCATTTATTCAGATATGTTCATCTCACAATGAACACAGCTGAGAGAAATATAAGATGAGCACAGGTTAGAAACGAATACATAGGTTAGTGTTAGTAATAGTGTCTAATTACTACAAATTAACCCAAGAAAACAAATTTTGATTTTTAACTTGGATAAGGTGTCCTGCACAGTCTCTCATTACAAGTTGGTTGATTTATCCCAAAACCAGAGGAGATCATCACTCATCAGGGTGCAATGCTAGATTCGGCTGTCAAACATTTTGTCCCTCGTCATATTTCAGGGAAGTTATCTGGCAGAGCTAGTCTGCTCTCCAAATATCATGTGGCAGGTAGTACTGGGTTACTTGGTACCAGTAACAGAAAAATATCTGACTTGACTACAAACTCTCTCTCTCTCTCTCTCTCTCCAGTGCATGCCAGTGACAAAACCATGGTCAAGATGACTGGCAATGTAACAGGATGCAGAGAGATTTGGATTCATGCCTTTCCAAAAGGTATTAGTGCAGAAGTGCTTTAAACAGTCTTAGTTTACTATTTTCATGTTGCCACCTTGCCCTTATTACAACTGGGGAGGATTAAAGAGTGTCAGCTTGCTAGCTGATATCCTATCCACTATCTCATATTCTCTGACAGCCTTGTCAAGCATGGCACCTTACTGACTTCTTGTGGTTTTGGGACAAACTTGTCATCAAAGATTGTGTACTGAAACAATATCTAAATAAGAAGTTTGATACATGTAATTTATTTTGCCAAAGTGTCACAAACCTAAGTAAAAGATTTGTTTTGAGGAATACCCATTGCGCTAACCTTGTCTTCATAAAGACACCTGTAATGCACACATACGTACGTAGATATTGTTATGTCTTAATGGTCTTTTGCTACATACATATAACATTAACAGTGAAGATATTTTAAGAATGCTTTCATCTCTTGTACATGTGCTGTAAACTTGAGAAAGACAAGAAGAAACATAATGTTGCTATCCTGCTGGGAAAATATTGTCCAGTCAAAAGAGATTTACAATGATGGCTGAGCTTGTTCTTTAAGAGTACGATTTGCCTACCATGTTTCAACACTCGTTAGTGGTCAGTTGCATATATCTTTCTGGTGTACACCTGTTTTTTTTACACTTCTAACAAAGCAAGTGGGTTATTTCTGAAAACAAATGTGTTTCTAGAGGCCCTTGACAGCTCAAACAGGTTGTATTTTTGGCTGCAGGAATACTGATTGTTCCTTAGCCACTTTTGAGCTGACATCTGTTGAAGGTGTGATGGAGCTCTTTAAAAAAAAAAAAGAAGAAAAGCTAAAGCTAAAGTTATTTGCTGAGGCACATTTTGCAATTTAGCTGAGTTATGGCTTTTTATTTTTCTTAGTGTGCTTTCATTGTGTAAAATTAGTGTGGATTAATCTGTCTGACAAAACAAAATCAACATTAATCCTAAGAAGAACCTATTGCCTTTGAGTGAAAACTCTAGTGACCAAGAATCAATATTTATACCCTAAATATCTTGTATAGTCCAGCTGCTTATTTTAGGCAAACTGTTAACTTTTGAAGAACGTCTCATTTTAAGTTTAGGAGAACTATATGATGTACTAACTTGATAGAAAGGGAGATCTATTCTCGATCTTTACTATTTCAGCAGAAATTGTGATAATTTTCTGAAAATGTAGAAATTAGTATACTGGGTTCTGGCACATTTTTTGAGTTATAGTTTATTTGAGGTAGAATCTTGGCAACCAGGTTAAATCAAATCTAAAAACCATGTAGATTAAGAAAAAAGTTGTTGCCAGTTTTTCTATGAACTTTAAGGGTGGCCATTTTGAAATTCAAAATGGACAACTGTTAATGTACATTTCTTTCAATTATGACTAAATTATTGTGCATGGATCCGTCCCATAGCCTATTGTCCACCCTTCCACAAAGTTTCATTGAAATTCTTTGAGGACTTCTAGAGATATCGCGTGGACAGACAGGAGCGAATACAGAAATGTATGAAAAAAACAATAGAAAAATATCTGCCAGATCCAGAGTGGGCCGCCCTTTCTATCAAATTAGGACACCATTTGCTACATCTGGACCAAATTTGAACAATTTTCTCTTAGCAACTGGTTAAATATACCTGAAATCTAGCAGAAAGGGACAAACTACTGTCTTATTAATTTTGACTTAATTTATCTTTCCTGTTATTGGTGTTTTTTTCATAGCAATACTCTGCCCATTTTACATTCTCTGACAACAGCATAGATTGAAAAAAACTTTAAAAAGTAGCCTCCAAAGAGATTATAATTCGCATTCCATATCCTTGGGGACCTGTCTGACATTTACAATGCCTTATTGATTTGGCCACAGAGACCACCCAACAGGCAAAATCCAAATCCAGTTATACAAAGTTACAGCCTCTCTCATACAGTTTACTCCATACCATATTGTTTGTTTACACCTACTAGTAGTAGACACAATGGTCTTAAGTAATCTGAATATCTTAGATCAAGTTTTTTAATTTTTGACAAATTTATTTTTCATTTATCACTGCTGCCCACAACACTGGTTTATTGCTGGGTTTAGGTTATTCATGTTTATATGACATTTATATGTATCTATCTATGTATCCAGACTTTGCCCAGCCCTAACTGTTCATAGTAGAAACTTGAAATTTTGCACACCCTCCCCTCAATGAGTAGGGAAAATGGTTTTCTTGTTTTTTGAAAATTCTGCCGATAATCGTTTTTTAGAGGGGGGTTCAATATGCAATGTAAGTTTATACTGAATTGGTCACTAGTTTGTGCCTACTTGTTTTTTGAAATTTCAGACCTTTTTTTAGTGATCACAGCCGAATTCTTAATTGATCACCCCAACACAACATATGTGTGGCTGTGATTCATAATTTCCCTTGGAATGTTAGTTTGTGTCATGTTCTTCCCCTGCCCTATGTATTTTTTGTACAATTTCATTTTTGTATATATTCAGCCATGGTTCAGATTTCATGTGATAGAATGTATGAAAAATTTCAGCTACTTCGATAACAGAAATTGATCTGCTTAAAGTTAGGAGCATTTGCAATTTTGAACTTCCTAAGCGCGCTCTCTCTCTCTCTCTCTCTCTCTCTCGTTCCATGTTCAAGTATTTATGTCAGAGGTATGTCCCAAGAGTCTCGAAAGAATCAAATAGTGAATTTATAAAAGTATTAATTGACCTTCCACAAAATATTTTGCTTTAATATTGTTAAGCTCCTGTAGGGGATTTGGAAAATTATGTATCCAAGATTGACTAAAATTACATTTCAGGGCATATCAGCTACTAAAATTAAGATAAATAAAAACTTTCAGAAACATTCTGAGGGTCTTCCGGAAGACCCCCCTGGATCTACTGCTGAGATCTATAGATATAAACTTTGTCTATCAGACAGCTTTAAAGGATGAAAGTAACTCTGAAAAAACAATGTACTGAGGATGATGGAAATATTGACAAACTTTGTTTATGAATTCAATATTGGTTACCTACAAACATGTCTTTTGGAGTTACCTTCATTGTATATTTACATACTTATTCAAGTGCACTTACATACGTATATAAGGTGCTATCCAAAAGTTCAGGTAATTACCATTTAAAAAAAAAAAAAAAAAAAAAGTTACTAACCATAACACTTAGTTTCCACAGCCTCCTTCAATGTAGTCCCTTGCCTACTGTAGGGTAATGGCAAAAGTCTGTACTGTATTTAGTTCAGATTCCCTGAACTTTTGGGTAGCACCTCATATACACACATACATGGCATTAGTACATTCTGAATGTAGATCAGACAAGGAATCTTGTATTAAATGAAGTGGACTTTATAGAATAAATAATTACCTGAGTGGACACTTTTAATTTGGCATGAACCTCCTTGAACCACTCATTAGTTTATATTTTATCAGTTTGTTTTGGGTTTTTTTACACACTGTCTGTTGCGATCTGGACATATCGTCAGTGATGAATCATAGTTTGTTAACTTTTCATATCCCAAAACTCTTGGCTTTTAGATACATGTACTAGCGTGTAACTTGAATCTGGGATACAAAACCTCTCATTATCAAGGTTCCTCCCATTGAATACCTTTTATCCTGCTGTGCTAAAGAAAAGGCAGGAGGTATTCTGTAAATTATTTGAATAAAAAAAAAACCTATGCTCATTATTCCCCACAATACGTGTGACGTCTTGATGAATATGTAATACCTAAGTTTTGAAGGCTTGTATAGAGAATATTATATTTAAGGCCCTGAGGTTTGTGGCAGATTATTTTTTCTCTTTATCATTATTATTATTATTATTATTATTATTATTATTGGATGAAGTATTGTAACGCATCATATTTTCTCTTATTGTTCATTCCATACGAATGTGAGAAACAATGTTTCACTTTTCTTTCTTCTGCAAAATTCATAAAAGGATATAATAATCTAATAAATAGAAATTTAAAAAATCAGGACATCTTGAAGACCATTGGGAAGATTTATTCTTAGTTTTATCTCAGCCGGGATTAGATAACGTGGTGCAATGCGATTTTGGTTCCTTGGTAGTGAGTGTTATTTTCTGATTGCTTATGATGTAAAAAGTATAGAAAATGGCTATTATACCCTTCAAACTTTGTTTTTGTGGCCAGGATAGTAATATTCATCTGTAGTTGTTTTTCTTATTTTATGTGATTAAAAGTGTGCAAATTTGTCCATTGTCCAATGAGAAATAAGTAGATTTCAAATTATCACTGTCCTGGTCACAAAAGCAAAGATTGAAGGGAATAATTGACATTTTCTACACTTTTCAGAGATAATCAATTAGAAAATAACACTTATTACCCAGGAACAAAAAAAAAAGTTTTTAAAAAGTTGCACAATGTAATTTTTCCCAATTCAACATACAAACAACAATCTCCTCCTCTTTCTTTCCAACCTAGTATAAAGACGGTTTTTATGTATGAAGATAAATATATAAGCTAACTGTTATCTATAGACCATGATTGAATTAGATTATTCTCTACCAAGTAACATTCTAGTACTTAAAGTTAATTTATATATGTCTGTGTTACTTGACAAAGTACAGGATAATCTTCTGGTAACTATGAGCAGAGTAGGTGGAGAAAGTGATCAAAATTCATGGTCTCTTGTTAAATGGTCTGCAAAGAGTTATGAATACAATTTTTATCTATGTATCGCTCTGTGGCTTTCCAGGTCATAATATTTTTTGTTTCTTTTCTTATTCCTGAGAGCAAACAAAATCAACCATCCATGCAGAGTTTGTGATCCAATCCATAAAATTCATTTTCTATCTACAGTCCCCAAAATTAATTAGCAATTTTTTAATTTGTAGACTGTATATATAGTCTAGAAAGCTTTGTAGCTTCAAACACTAGAGATGTTACAGAAAAAAAAGGAGGGATTTTTTTTTTAAATAGTAGTTTTTTTCTTTTTAATATAGAAGTTTCATATTTATATAAGTTTACATTTACACAAGTCTTACAGTCTCAAAACTTCAGGATGTTACGCAATGGTTTTTAAACCTAAATATCTTTCCTAC
>VCCN01003880.1:16957119-16978264 GCA_006491835.1 Architeuthis dux
AAATAATTTTGATATGAGAATTTTCTACAATCTTTCTTTTTACTAATACAAAGATTATTTCAGTAAAATTGACATATTACAAGTTTCGGACGTCTTTTATCAACATGTATTGCTTTGTTGTCAAAATTCTGTGAACATCACAAGAGCTGAAAAACCTCAAATAATAAATTATATCTATTTACATTGAATCTGCAACAAATATGTAATTACTTAATTACGTAATATAAATTAGATACCGTAACTAACTAAACGACACCCACAAAATATGTTGGTAAATAAACAACAAACCTTTATCATTCAAATTTATAAAAAGATTACTTATGTTATTACTAAATATATTACAATATTACTTATATTATAAGTTATATCATTGAAAAAAGATTTTCCAATTACTTTTTTCCTACCCAGAAACCAAAGTTGTGACTTTTCTTCCTATTACATTTTTTAGGTAAGTCAGGGTAACGCAACAATGTGACTTTTACCATCATATTGCCATATTTACTAGCTGAAAAAAAAAAAAAAAAAAAAAAAAAAAAAAAAGACGGCTGGAGAGAAAGTTAAATTTATTTGTAACCAATTGGGTTAAGTTGAATATTCAAAAGAAAAAAGAAAAGTATTTTGCCAGTAATTTTTGTGCTTTCAATCCATATGACCGTAGTTACCTCTGCCAATTTGTCAGTCTGAAGAAAAAGATTATTTATTTAGGTTATATGATGGGGGTTCTATTTACAATGTAACTTAAGAAAAACTGGGAACATACTTTCCGCTACTTTCACAGAAATAAGGTCTCAAAGTATGTGGTTCATAAACTTCCGTTAAAGATGTTGGGGTGATGAGAAGACATAGATTCTTCGGTCTGGGAACAAGAAGGGTTCTTACCCAAAGTATCTAGCAAAGTACCTGTTTTGCAGAATGTTTTCCGAAAAAGAAAGACATCATTTTTTGCTAATGGATCCTAGAATGTACAGGCAGACAAAATAAAGAAAGCAATTTTGTGTAGATTAGAAAAAAGCATGTCTAATTTATTTTCAAAAAATATTTACTTTATTTAATACACATGTTGCATTTTAGTTTTTAATGTTATTTCAACATAATACTTCATGTTTAGAGAATTCGCAGCATACTTAGTGGCCTTACTTCATGAAAATGGCGGGCCACATGCTTAGAGACCTCCTTTCATAAAAATGGCAGGCCGCATGCTTCGAAGCCTTAGTTAATAAAAACAGCAGAAAGTAGGTGCCCAGTTTCGAATTACAGTTACTTTGTAAATAGAACCCACCACCATTTTTTTTCAAAACTGACAAATTGGCAGAGGAGAGTAAGATAATATAGATTGAAAGCACACGAATTACTAGCAAAATACTTTTTTCAAATATTTGACTTAATCAAATTTTAAATCCTAATAACACCTTTGATTAATTGAGGGAAAACCCAAGGATACAAAGAGTTTAGATGGAACATGATTTATTATGGTCTGGCACGAAAACTGATTAGCATTGTATTAAAGGCACTTTCTAAAGCCAAGTCTCAGGTGCTAAGTGATTTTTTTTTTAAATCACTTCCGACCCAGAGACGTCTGGAAAAGATATCTTTTAATTTGGTGAGGATTATTCTTGTTGTTTTTGTTATGGTAGAAAAACAAAGTCAACTCCAGGTTTGGACTGGAGTTTGACAATTATTTATATTCAACAATTTAATGGTGTTTTTATTATGCCACTAACAACAACAACAGATGATAATAAAGTAAAGAAACAACATTTTGATTTTGGAACCGTTTCCATTTCCTTTCGGGACGGTAGTGGAAAAAGTTAGTCTGGAGCCTTGGTAAGTGTATTTTATAAACTTGACCCCAACCAAAACCGGAGAAAAATTGCATTGAAAATCAATAAGAAATGCCATAAACCAGATCCACAAAAGCCAAATTAAAAAATTCAATTTGTCACCATAAAAGACTGAAGAGTTCATAAAATGTATTGCATGTATGCTTAAGGGCAGGAAACCATCAAAGATGGACATAACTGTTTTTAGCTGTTCTGCTTTAACAAAGGTGAAATGAGAGACTTCAGTTTAAAATATTATTAGTTGTAGTTTTTAATATGCATCAATAAGTAATTTACTTCTCTTGTGAATTGTTAAGGATCTTTAAAAAGATTTTTAACAAAAAAGGTTGACATTACATTTCACTTCCAGAAAGTTAAGGAGGGGAATAAAAGATGAAATATTAAAACATGAATTCGAATAGAAAGTTTAGTCCTAGTTAACATTTCAAAATTCTTTTTTAGAAAAGCAAGATTTGAGAGTCGGAAAGTAAATTTCGAGCTTCAGGTTAATTAGAAATATTTAGGAAGTCAAACTGGAAACTGGATAATTCAACTTAGCATTTATACTTATTTCAGTTTTACATGAAAGTGGTTCCTAAAGAACATTGTAGAAATACTAATATCATAGTGTTCATATGAAATACTAATATCTTAGTGTTCATTTAAATGTATGTATATATTTTTAGTACTGTTTGATATACACATTGGTGATAATCTTTAAAAAAAATTTTTTTTTTTTTTTAAACATCTCACGTGCCAATGGGAATTTTTGAGCAGCAGATTATGATTTTTATTATAATTGTATTTTACAAAATATTTCAATTTCGTGGAGAGAGTAAACAAAATGCTTGAAAGCATTCTCAAAGAAGTCTGTTTAGACAATCAATAATTGAGGTAACAGCTGATAAATTAAAGGTTGACGATTTTTGTAAAAGATTAAAATCCCTAACAAAAAATCTTTAAAGTATAAAAGGTCCCCGGCAGAAAACGAATGAGAACGAGAACAAGAGAGGCAATTAGTTGTTTTAGAACCATTAACACCGAGATACCGTTTTTTCTTTATTCAAACCATTAAATTCTTAAAAACATCTTTAGTAATTAGGTGCCCAAGAACCTGTATAACAATTTTTATTTTAATCGGTTCAACAGTTCCAAAGGTCAATATTTTTTGCATGTTGACATGGTTATTTACATATAAAATGTAAAAAAAACCAATTGATTTGACTGTACCTCACCAATTTCCAATTCCTGTGGTTTTGTCAACATTATAGCCGAATTTCAACAAAAACGTAAACAAACAGATCGGCCATAACCCTCGTAGAATCTCTCCAAAAGCCTACATACAAAATTTCATTGAAATATTAAGGAATAACAAAGTTATCCAATTGAGGAAAAAGGTCAATGATGAGACAAAAATCTCTTGCATGCCACCTTGAGCACACGTGCCCTAGGATCGTACGGAAATTTGTTAAGGAAGGAAGAGGTTCTCACAAAGAACTATCAACAACTCGAACTCACTAAATTATGACCCAAATATACTGAAAACAAAAACGGTAAATAACTCCAAAAACAAATACGACAATTACATAACAAATCTAAAAACCTTTCAAGATAACTCTAGACATAGTGAAGAGGCGAGATACAAGCAGAAATATGTGAACCATTTTTACTCGCTAAAGTTACATGTGGTTTTACGAGGGGATTCTATAAACACATACATATACAATGTAACTATAACAGGATTGACAGATAGTTGGAGACATTTCTGGCCAAAACACGTAAACAAATGCCAAAATTGTTTAAAAAAGCAATTATTTTATAATTCATTTTTGTTAGATCAAGTATTGTAACTCATTAGTATCAATTTTTAAAAAATTTGATACCACTACTACTACTTTGGACTTGCTGAACAGGACAGACCTTTTTACTCTGCTGCAGCAGATTGGGTGCCCTTCCAAGCTCCCGAGGATGATCATATCCTTTCATGAAGACATGCAAGGTGTCGTTCGGATTTTAAAAAGTGATACTACTACTACTACTACATACCTTGATCTTAATTTTTCAGTTGCTTTTTATCGCAACTTTACAGTGATGGCCTGAGTATTAAAGTTGCGACTATAAAAAGCAACTGAAAAATTAAGATCAAGGTGAATAAGTGGTATTAAAAAGATTAATAATAACTGTTTATAAAACATTGCAATACTGATGTACACACCAAAAATCGCCCCCCACCCACTGTCTCGGAAGACAATGGAATGTGCACCAATTAGACTATGGTTGACCTGCATAACCTGATTCTCAAGCGACAAACTCTGTTGCAGGTGTAGTCCGTGCCCAGCTCTGTAGGTGTTGTTACTGCCCTCTCTCCACCAGTCCTCTATCCTCTTCTGGCTCGTCTGAAGTCTGCATCATAACCTCCCAAGTTGATGTAGCTTGCCTTCAGGTCACGTTTACAAATGTCTATATGATGAAGAACAGGCCTTCTTGCACGTCTGGAACCAGTGACAAGTTCACCATACAATACATCTTGGGGCATTCATCTTTCCTGCATGTGGCTAACATGACAGAGCCATTGTATGCGCCTTTGGCTGAGCAAGGCATACAAGCTTGGTAATTCCGCTCACTCATGCCATAGCGCTCTTGTTTGGTACGCGGTCCTTCTAAGTGAATCCCAGAATCCTTTTGAGACAGCATAGGTGGAAAACATTGAGTCTGCATTCCCGAAAGATTCATAGTTCGCTGCCATAAAAAAGTGTGCTAAGCACACTGACCTGGTATACCCTCATTTTGCCGTTGGTAGTCAGCATTGTGTTGTCCCAGATCCTCTTCAATAGGCAGGCCATTGCTGTTGCTGCCTTTCCGATCCGTGAGTTCTGGCTGGAGTCCAGGGAGTGTGCGCTGCAGATAGTGGAACCAAGGTAGGTGAAGTCCGATGGAGATGCTGCTAACACCTTGAGTCATGATGTTGGTCTTCTTGAAACTGATAGCGAGACCAAACTCTTTGCATGCACATACAAAGCAGCTGATATGGTGCTGTAAAGCTTCCTCAGTCAGCCATGGCAACGTCATCTGCAAATAGCATCTCCCTTATCAGTATTTTCCACATCTTAGATTTTGCCCGGAGGCAAGCTAAGTTGAAGAGGTTACCATTGTTTTTGATGTGAAGGTACATACCATCTTCAGACTGGCTGAAGGCTTAAGACAGCAGTAAGGAAAAGAAGATGTTGGAGCAAGTACACACCCGTTTCAATCCGTTACCGATTGGGAATGAATCCGAAGAAGAGCCACCATGCTGGACGACACCTTGCATGTCTTCATGAAGAGGATGATCATATCCTCAGGAGCTTGGAAGGGCACCCAAGGCGCTGCAGCAGAGTAAAAAGGCCTGTCCTGCTGACCAGGTCCAAAGCCTTGGTCAGGTCAATGAAGGCAATGTACAGTGGTTGCCTTTGCTCGCAGCACTTCTCCTACAGCTGCCTTAGTGAAAAGATCATGTGAATCATTGATCTTCCGTCCTGAATCTACACTGTGCTTCTGGGTAAATTCATTCTGCAAGTGACCATAGCCTGTTCAGTACCACGTGGGCAAAGGCCTTCCCAACAATACCGAGAAGGGATAGAGTCTATCGGAAAGTGGAAGTTATTTGGCAACCAGGTTAAATCATATCTAAAAACTACCCAGAATAAGAAAAAGAATGTTGACAGTTTTTCTATGAACTTTAAGGGTGGCCATTTTGACATCCAAAATGGACAACTGTGAATGTACATTTCTTCCAATTATGACTAAGTCATTGTGCATGGATCTGTTCCAAAATTTAATCACTTCTTCCAAAGCCTATTGCCCACCCTTCCAGAAAATTTCATGGAGGCCAGAAGTCGATGGCTTTTCTGAGCTCCTCTATAGAGGGTGAAGCGTTGAGCTCTTCCATGACAGGCAGGAGGTTTGGTATTGATGACAACGTTCTGTCTTCAATAGAGCTCCCGATAATGCTTCACACATCTCGCCGTCTGTTATGACTACTCCTGAGGCGGACTTTAAGGGCACAGTCTTGATGGGTCTTGGGCCAAAGGCTTTCTTCATGCCATCATATGAGCGAAGAGTTGGATGTTCTGACAAAGTTTCAGCCAATAATCGTTGGCATATTTGCAAACTATCCGTTGGGTATTGTTTCTAGCCTTCCCGTAATTGAGCAGTGATGTTCACTCGGCTCAACCGATTCCTGCCTCGAACAAGTCTGGGCTCTGCCTCTCGCCGAAGGCGTCATGGCAGATTTGTAGATAGCATTGTGGATGTGGATCCATCTCGCTTAGACGTTGCTTGAGGTGCTCTTTAATGGTATTGGCCAAATGCTCGCACAGGTCAGGGATTGAAGTCCTGGCTGTGTCGATGTTTGGGCGCCCTTTCTTTGGGCCGAAGTTGCACCTTGCCGCCAACTAGGGAGTGATCTGTATCGCAGTCAGCGTTGTGGTAGCTACAGGTGATGAGGACTACACTTCAGCTGGGGCTAATGGTAGGACCTGGGTGCCACCAGGATACTCTGTGGTTGGTTTGGTGCAGAAGAATGTGTTAGTTGTACAGAGGCCATAACAGCATAGCTCCTGCGGCCTCTGTCCATTCTTATTTAGGTTGCAGACACCAAAGTGGCTGATGCTGCGGGTCAGGAGTTGTAGTCGGCTCCCATTCGGGCATTGAAGACACCAGGCATGTACAGTGTCACCCCCCCACCCCGGACCTCTGCCAGCAGCTTCGAGCCGAGAGCTGGAGCATAGATGCTAAGGAGGTTTGGAAGTGGAGAGAGAGAGAGAGGACTTTGGCCGTACTTTTAGATGGTGTTTCAACTTATTAAAAATACTACTGCAAAAAAAGTCAAAATGGCCAAATGCTATTCAAAAAGACCAGATTCGTCAATAAAATGGCAGAACTGAACTATAATGATACAGGTGGGCACTGACTTTCCGCGATTTTCACGGAAGTGCAGCTCAGATAGATTTATCATCTCCTTTTTTCCAGTTACTTTATGCCATAAACCCCAACCCGAAAAAATTAAAAATTATTAAAGATTTTTCGGCACAATGTAGGGAAGCTGGTCGCGATTGTAAAGTTTCACACAACGAACAAATAAGAATCATTTGATAATTCATCCAAAGCAATAACAATGTATTTAATTGTCTTTCTTTCATTAATTCTCTTATTTCTTTTTATTTGGGCGCCGTTTTCAACATCGGCTGACTGCGTGCGTAAATTTACACTCAGGACCGCCCTTTCTATTATTGTGCCTTTGTTTTATTTTTTATTTTTGCGCCATTTTTAAAACCAAAAGAATGATGTGAGCCGAACCTCCACTTCATCAAAATAGTTACATTGTAAATAGGACCCCCTCGTAAAACCTTTAAAAATATTTTTTCAAAAAACTCTGGAGTTTAATGGATTGAAAGCACAATAAGTTACTGGCGAAGTTTTTTTGGTTTCTTTCGAATATTCGACTAAATCTTGACCTAATTTTAGGTTTAATTAAAAACGAAAATCAGTTACGTTAATTATAATTGTCTTTAGTGCTAATAACCCCTTTAATTGGCCAGGGGGGACCTTTATACAAAGAGTTTAGAGTTAGACACAACAATAACCTTATTAAATGTATGGGCTCCTATGAAAACTGATTAGCAGCATGGTATTAGAGAAGAAAAACAACAAAAAAACCCGTCACAGGTGTTTATTTTTGTAAATGTATTTAAAAATGTCATTGAAACTTGAGCCCAACTAAAACCCAACATTTTTTTTAAAATCAATTATTAGAAATGCCGTAACCCAGACCCACAAAAGCCATATTAAAAAATTCAATTTCCATCATAAAAGATTCAAGAGTTCATAAAATGTATTGCATGTACGTTTAGGGCATTATGGACCAGGAGCATTAAAGATGGACATAACTGCTTTTAGCTTTTCTGATTTAACAAAGATGAAATAAGAGACTTCACTTTTTAGGATTAAAGTATTGTTTGTTGTTTTTAATATGCATCAATAAGTAATTTATTTCCCTTACGAATTGCTAAGAATCTTTAAAAAAAAAATTTTTTAAATCTTTTAAAAAGTTAATTATTTGCAAGAACGACATTTACGTTTGAACGTTTCTTCACTTTGGAAGTGAAGGGAAGAAAGAAAAAAAGATGCAGAATTAAAACATTCATTCGAAAAGAAAGTTTAGTGTTAGTTTTGTTTTAATATCCTTATAGAAAAGTAAGATTTGAGAGTCAGAAAGTACATTTGTCGAGTTTCAGGTTTGTATGAAATTTTAGTTAATTATATATTGAAGCGGCGTAAACTAGGTCACTATGTATACCTAATATATTTCAGGGGCGTAAACTATTTGGACCATTTAAAACTATTTTTCAACATTAAAACACATACATTTCAATACATTCAAGTACAAAGGATATAAGTCAATTACGGGACAAGAAAGCAGAAAACTTGACCATTTAAATCTTTACTTCAATTTTATTAATTAAACTACAAAGGTTATAAGTTAGGGTTAGTGTTAGGGTTATATAAGTCAATTACGGAACAAATGAAAGCAGCAAACTTGTCATTATCACAATGGTAGTTTCATTTACGCCGTCCATACAAAAATGGCGAGTTTACGCCACTTCAATATATAATAACCAAAATCTTTAGGAAGCCAAACTTAAAACCGGATGATTCATTCAACTTAGCATTTTATACTTATTTCGATTTTACATAAGTGGTTCTTAAAGAACGGACTTAAGACAATGTTGCAACGTTTTTACTGGCCACAGATGATTTATCATAATTTTTAGAGGTAGAAGTGGCTGAAAAAGAAAGCAATTTAAAAATTTTCTTTCAGAAGGGAAAAAAAAGGCGGTGATTTGTATCTACAGTCATAATGACGACTGTTTGTAAGCATTTACACTGTCATGTATAATGTGAAGAATAGTAGTAGCAGTAGTAGTCAGACTAGACACAAAGTGGAAATAGAAGAGCAGGTAGATTTTTCTCGATTTACATTCAAGAAGAAAAAAAAATTAAGTCATTCAGAAACATGAAAATGACAAGAAAAAAAAGAGGCATTGAAATTGAAAATATTTACCTATAAAAACTCATCTTTGTATATTCCAGTTTAAGTCTTCCACGATTTATCAGTGAGCAACCATTAAAAACTGATTCACTCCCCTAGCAAAAGGACATCCCTCCCTTTACCTCTGGCTTTGACGGAGGTATTATAATAAAATATGAGGAATGTAACCTTTGTTCTGGTGCCTGGTAGAATATTGAAAAGAAATAAGAAAATCATTAATTAGAAAAGACGTTTTCGAAAGTTTCGATCAAAATCATGAATCAAGATATGTTGCTTCTTTTGTAATGGTGCCTTGTAAAAATTATATCAGAACAGCCATTCTAAAAGCGGTCGTGTCAATAAAATTGAGTTTGTTTTAAAAAGCTGCTGACTTCGCAGTTTCATGAATTTACGAAAGCCTTTTAGTCTCTAAGAAGATTAAGTTTTGTTAAACTGAAAACAATTAGGAATAGTTACATGGTTTTGTTTTTATTCTTTAAGTCATGAAACCAAATTTAAATTTAAGATGCACACTTAACTATGGAGAAAAGTAAAGTAAAAATGATCTTATTTTATAACTATTTGCTATCAAATCAAGATTAGATGACAAAATTGTATGCAATAACATTTTGAGAACAGCATTTCACAGATTCTGTGACTTTTTAAAGCAGATCCATAAAGTTTAAAAAGTAAAATCTTAAAATTACTTACAAAAAGATAAGAAAAAAATGTAAAATTAACAGTATAATAAATTTATTCTCAAGTAATTAAAACGAGAAAAAAAAAAAAAAAAAAAAAAAAAAAAAACATCTCCCAAACAAAGTAACCTGTAGGCTGTAAGCAACTTTTAAAAAAAAAAAAAGTATTAAACTAATTATTAAGCAAATAAATAATCAGAAATTCTTTAGACTTATTTTATGGGTAACACAACACAGTATCTGAGATATATTACATAATAATGCGTATGTTCTCTTCCACATGAGTACTCACATGTTAAAGATTTTTGTTGTTTTTCCCCCTAGTCTGTACACTATATATCACTCCATAGAAATGCATCAATCAAATGCAACATAACGTTCTACTAAGATCGTGGCTGCACCAAGGCTTTATATAGTATGACGTAATTACGTCACTTCCTGTTAGATAAGAATTGGACAGCAGTCAGTCAATTAGACGACAATCGTGTCGTCTTTACGCAGTTTTCTTTTATTGTAACCTATTCTTGCTTCTATCCAATGGTACCGGATTGATGAGTCTCCTTACCAAAACTAGTTGGAGGGAACTAGAAATTAATATCAACCAAGGAGAGAGAAAACCTCTTTTAGTCTGTAAAACAAACCTTATTTTACTAAGTAAGTACACCACAGCAGTTCCAACCTTTCCACCAACAAACAAATCAATTCTTCATACCTTATTTTTACATCAAATATTGGGAAGTGTATTTTCTCTCTTGAATAGTTTCATGGATTATACAAGTGAAACATGTGGACAATAATGAGTTTAAAGGTTTATCGATTGGACACCACGCATAATCGTAATTAGTTGTATACAAATTTTAAAATCCACTCTTCTAAAAATCTTCACATTCGACATTTTGTCTATTTATTCTTATGGTGCTTACTGTTTCTCCCACTTTATTTAAAAAAAAAAACATTTGGACTTCATTCAAAATATTGGAAACTGTATTTTCCTCTCTCTTATGGATTATACAAGTGAAACCTCTGGACAATAATGACAGTTTTTCTCGATATTGGACACCAAGCACCTCTTTTTAAACATAACTGGAAAAAAAGTTTTCAGATGAGTGACACGACGTATTGTGTAGATCTAATGTCGAATTGAATCAATGAACGCCTTTACGACATTTTTGAGGACTAAGAAGTTTTGAACTTTTTTAACGTCATTTTTGTTGTTTTGTTTTCGAAAAAATGCAAAAAAAAAAGACTAGTAATTTATAATTTGCTAATTGAAACCGCAAAAACTCAATTCCGAGTCAAAATTGTAACATAAACATTTTAAATCCGCTCTTAGAACGTCTCAGTCGACATTTTGTCAATTATTTTTATGGTGCTTAGGTACTCATGCTGTTTTTCCACACTTTATTTAAAAACAAAACAACATTTTGGACTTTTTCAAAAGTGTACAACAAAGTTAACTTTAATCGACGATGTATTTACAACGTTTTATTTTTAAATTTTCATCGAAGGAAGCAATGTATAGCTATTTATTTGCACCCATGCTTTCCCCTATAATATGGAATAAATCCTGCACTTGAATAACACTGGATGGATGACATCAACCTGATGTTTAATTGTTGTTTCCCGGTTCGCTACATTCCAAGGTCATTCGAGTCTATATAAATAAAACAAAACTCTTCAGAAATAATTTGGGGGAATTATGAACTTGATCTTTTACGCTTTCCTTATTAAAGAAATCTCCAAAACATTAACACTTAACCATTTTATTCAACTGCTCTGCGTTATTAACAATATAAACAAAACATTTTCAAAATCAACACCCGCCATCTTGTTAGTAGTACCCAGCCTCGTTTCTATTCTTATATGAATGCTTTAAATCTAGTTCCGACTGTTGGCCATTATTGTTTTTGCAGCCTTTTAGACAATTTCTATTTCAACTATTAACAATCTCTATTGTTACCTACATTGCTTCCACCACCCAGGTGCATATGTACATATCTAATAATACCGATCCAGTTCACCCATTATTAGGCTTGTGCTACGCTAAACTGTCCCTAAAACGCCGACATTATCAGTGTTGCCAAGTACGGTTTTTTATAGCTAAAAATGGCTAGATGTTTCATCTAGCTAAAAATGTTATATATACTCATTTAAAGCTCAAATAAAATAATTATACACAAAGACTCGCGAACAATAAAAATTGTACATTTACTTTTTAAACTTTTCTATATTTTTTTTTTATTTTTATTTTTTAAATTTAATTTTAAAAATGGCCAGATTTTCTGCTATCATCGTAGAGTTTTATCGGCTAAATTGGATAAAAAAGAAAATCAGCCTATGATCTAGCCGGAAAATAGCTAATTCTTTGGCAACCTTTCCTCCCTCCCCCGCCCGCATTATCTTATTCAGTTTGCCGGGTTTTAGCTGGGGTCACGTGACTCTCGGCTTTTATGGTTTCACAGTCCTCTCGCGAGACTTGAAGCCGATATCTCGCGTGACGTTTTTCACACAAGTTTTCATTCACTTTCTAGGAAGTGAAGGGGTCCGTCTCTTATGTGAGATTTTGTTATTGAACTTTGTACAGTTTAGAATCTACACGATGGCTACTCCCGACAAAGATGAACGATGGCTGTTTGGTAAATCTTCAATCTACAATGCCCCAAGTACCCAAGCCCCAGAACCTCTGGATCATAAAAAGGAACTTCACTTTCGCCAGTTAACCGCGAATTTTATTCAAGAAATGGGCCAGAAGCTTCAGGTGTATCCTTTTGTACCTTGATATATTGAAATGTTTCTTTTATTCTGTTACTAATGTCTATCTTTTTTTTCTATTTGTAGTCTTATTTATTGTACTCTGCATGTATCTAAATGCCTAGGCAGAAATAAGAATTCTGAACTTGTTTTCATAATCAAGCATTTTAAGAGTCGAAGTTTTGTACAGGCTTACGAAATGTTAACTTTAATATGGCGGTCACAGATATTCACTTTAGCCTCAACAATTCTCCATGTGCAGAAATTCAGGACCATTTAGCCTTCAAAATCGTTTGTTTTACCTTTCCCTAAGATCTAAACTTGCCCATAAAAATGCTACCTTGTCTGATTTTTGTTTGGTAGTATCAAAACGAGAATATGAAGATGGTCGTGTTTTTGTGACCTAATTTTATTGCAATATTTTATTATTTTTCTCCTATTTTTCCTCACACCTCGTTCGCATTTCAGCAGAAAAAATAGAGGAAAATGTGATTTCATTTATTAAATTTTCCTTTATTTGTATCCTGCATATCACAATACATTTTATTTTTTCATAAAATCGTTTTAATGTTTTGGTAGACTTAGCTTTGTTATTTTGAATTTTTTTTTAAAGGTTTTGCCGGGAATTGAAAAATGTGTTCAAAGGAAGGAAAACTGAGGGGAATTTTGTAGGGATTCTTTATAAATAATTTATATATATATTTTTTTCTCCCTACAAAGAAAACCCAAAGAATAAGTACAAAGTCCTAGAAATATTAACTTAGTTTGCTATCGATTACATTTTTTATCTTATTTTTTTTTTATTTTTCAGCGAGTAAATTTAATTTGTCCGTCTAATACCGAAAAATTAACATCTTTTTAAAAGATTTTTTTAAATTATACTGGATCTGTTACTTTTTAAGGGATCAAAAGTTAATTTCTCCCCCCTAAAATCTACGTTAACTGATGTATTGACGGTTTTGAAAGAATAATTGCTGCATTGGGAAATAATTTTCCTTAGCTGGTGAAAAAAAGCTAAAACACCGCATTTTCTAACAGATTAATGCCGGCACATGGATGTATTTTGTTTCTTTATTGAAATCCATGAAAAAACTGGTTGAAACGAATCTGTAAACTTCCGTAACTTCCATTTTTTTTATTTTCTCTTTTTTTTTTTTTTTTTTTTCAATCTTACTAACTTTACTGTTTTTTATTTATTTGCTTAGTCCAACAATAATGTTGTACAATTAATTAGTGTAGTTAACAGCTCAGGAACTGTTCCATAAATTTATAATTTATTGCTTGCCCAAGTACAATATTATAGAAAAATTTAAGGGCTTTGTCTTTATTGTGATTCAGTCTTCTCTGCCTGATCGCTACTTGTACTTACACTTCCTAAGTAGAGCTAGCACGTGACTTTACATGTTGATTTTTTTTTCTTCTTTCTGTACTGTTATGTTAGAATAAATTAAAATAACATTTTATGTGCAAATAATAATTCTTTTCACAGTTTAAGTTTGTATAACTTTTCTCCATGTGTATTTTATGGTACTTGTTGGCTGTAGCTAAGATCTTGGCCAACCAGGCGTGCAGGAAGGACAGTTTATAGGGCTTTGGAGTCCACATGTATGTAGATGACTCTAGGTAGTCAGCTACCATGTCCATTGGACTGGTGGAGGCTACCCTAACAATGGAGAAGGGTTGCCTTTTACCCCCCCCTCCACTACTTTAGTGGCCTGAACTAGTGTTAGTCCTAAGACTAACTCGTCCCTTTTCGTGACCTGCTGCTGACCACCAAATAGCATAGTAAAGTAACAATCTTTAAATCTTTTGTTTCCGGAAAAGGGAGATTCAGCTTTTAGCACATGGATATCTTCAACACTGGTGCTATTTTATTTTAATTCAATTATATTAATATAAAGTACTGCAGATAATAAAATCTCTTAAGTATTTCTTAACGTAGTGTTCATGCACTGAAGTGAAAATTTTTCCAAGCTTTATTTTCACGCAGTTTTTATTTTATAAACTTTAGAAAAACATTTCGCTTTCAAGAAGCATTAGTTTTGTAAACAAACGAATTATAATTGCGACTTTATATCCCCACAATTTTATTGTTTACTTGCCTTAACTCTCTACAAGTACCCAACTTTGTATCAACACGGCCATTGTGTACATGCATCGATTCTACATGTTCCAACGCTTCCAGAGGTTTAATAAGAATGTAAGTATAATTTTTCACTCAATAAAAAATCCTTTTTCCTTCCTTGTATGTGTGCACTTGCCTTTAGCCAATTTGGAAATAGAAACCATACTCTTGTGCTAGTAATTTTACACAGTGTGTGCTCTTAGCTGAAAAATCCAATCTAAACAGTATCCGAGAGGGAAATGTTACCATTGCTTATGTTTTGGTGAGCTGTGTAGATTTATTACATTGAAATAAACTGCAAAAAATTAAAATCCTAAACCTGGATTATTCTTAGACCTTGAATTGCAGTGATTAAATGAATTCAACACAACACCTAATTTAGATACAGAAAATCATAAACACTTTCTAATTACGGAGTAATATTCTTTACATATTAAATATTTTTCCATTTGCAATTTTTAATATACATGAATTATAAATTATGCATTGTTTTAATTGCTGTTTATCTGTTTTCATATATCTATATAATTCTTTTTTTTTTTTTTTTTTCCTCTCCCTTAGCATATAGGTGCTGGCTGTTTGTATCTGGCAGCTAAAATTGAAGAACAGCCCCGTAAACTGGAGCATGTAACAAAAGTGGCTTATATGTTGCAACATAGAGATGGGGCACTAGACACCAAAGGAGAGGTAAGCTTGTTTTAAAATTTCACACTTTTGAAAATGCTAATTGAATTCCCGTTTCTGGATAGATTGAAATATAATTTTTTAAAATAGCTAGTTAAAGATATTCATTTATGTCAGATACCAAAACGTATTTTTTTCACTTGGGGCCATGAATCCAAAATAAAGGTCAGTTATTTTGTAAAATTTCACTCTATGGTAACTTCTAAGGGGACAAAGACATTGTTCCTAGCCACTGGTATTGCCAGTTTTGCAGTTCCCTCTTCCATTTCTAACCTATTCATTGTGTGTTTACTACTGTATTGTCTGTTGATCTAAATTTTGAACAATTTTTTTACTCCTAACATTCATGGTTTCACCTCAGATTTAGGCTGTTTGTTTCTTTATAGCTCTTTCTGTTCATATTGTTTCATGTGATTTAAAAACTTGATAATCCATTGATGCACTCCTACTAATTCATAAGGAAATCTGCCCCATTTTTCTTTTTAAATGGGCAGGTTTGTGCTATTTTCTTCATAAATTTTTTTTTTTTTTTCTAACTTTCTTTGGCGGCTACTTTTCATCTTTCAGAGGCTTAAAATGACCATCTCCTCCATTATTTGTTTAAGACCTCAGCACTATTTTTCAATTGCTTCAATGAATTTCATCTCTTTAGTCCTTTTACAGAGTAAGGCATGTAGTCTGTATTAGATATACTCCAATACATTGTTTATTTCCTCTGTAGTTTCATATTTGCCATTGTTTGCAGTTCATTTGCTATCTTACAAGGTGTGATAAGATATCTTGATTTATTCTTCAACTTGACAAACTGTAAAAACTTCTTAATCAGTATTATATAGAAAAAAATACTTTTAGGTGGTGATGTTTTCCGATACAAAATTATTTGCTGTTCTATTTCTCCCAGTGAAGGTTAATCTTCAGGACAATAACATTTTAAAAAGTTATGCCCATTTTGGGGGGAATGTTCTTATCCACCATCACTCAGCACAGTCAGTTTGTCAACATTCGTACTGTGATCTTTGACCTCTCTGTTGACAAACAACTCTGTAAATGTGAAAAATGTTGCTTTTATAGCATCAGGAAGGACTAAAACTAGATTGCATATAGCTCTGCTATATTTTCTTTCTCTCTTTCGATCAGTAAATGCTAAAACAAGTTTCTCACACACACACACACACACAATTTCAACTTTGAACATGTTTTTACACCTTTAAATTTCAAAATCCAAGTATTTTATATCCTCATTTATTTTTTTTATTTTTTTTTTTTTTTTTAACCTCCAGACATACATGATGTTGAGCAATGAACTAATTAAAAATGAAAATATTCTGCTGCCGACTCTAGGTATGTATTTTTCTCTATTTTTTTGTAGTGTTTGTCTCAAATCATATTTTTCAAATAGCAAGAGACAAGAATTTTTGTAATAATATTGCCTCATTTACTTTATGACCATATTTTCAAAAGAAAATGGAATTTGATCCACCATAATCTTTTCAACATTTGTTTTAATCATTAAAAACTTTAGTGCAAAATATCCCTTGCAACTTCTGCAAATAATCTAAATTTTTTAGAATATAGGTTAATATTAAATAATTTTTAAAACATTTCACTTAATGTTACTATCAAATTGAATCTTTGGCTGAATAACTCGATGATAAAACTAACTTTGAAACTGCACAAAACCTCACCTAAAAGGGTTAAAACTTTAAAAGCAAATCTATTCTCTTGGCTTCATAACTGTATCATTTTCCAAGAATACATTTACCAAGGCTCCTTTTTTGTATTTAAATATGAAAACTAATTGTGTAATTTTTTTTCAATTTCAGGATTTGACCTGATGGTTGATCACCCACACACTCATGTAGTTAAAACATGCCAAATGATAAAAGGTAGGTGGTATTCCTAAAAAGAAATTTTGATATCTGGAACACATTCTGCTCCCCCCAAATATTCCTCCTAGCTTTTTATCTTAAATAAGTTGGCACTCTTTTACATGTGCTAAATTTTCTGTAGGTATGGACTTAAATATACCAATACCTTGAATAGTGCGGGTTTTGATGTAGTATGGATGGATAAGGTATTGCTGTACGAATTAATGTAACTAAATATTAAAAACACATTAAATTATAAAATTTTGGAACAAATTAACCGCACTGATCAAGGTACACCTGCATTCAATTTCATATTGGAAAACTCTTTTGTTTTATGTATTTTAAAGAATAGTAAAAATGTAGGTGCGAGGAATTGATTCTGCTAATTGTTGCTTGGCAATCGTTCAATGTCTGTTGTAATAACTGGCTATGAATAGGGTTCATTCCTTGTCAAGTGGACCCATTTTGGAAGTGCCCCCACTCGACCATCTCCGATTTTGCTCTAACTTTGGTTACAGATTCTTTTACCTTTTCTGAAATGAAGTCCTGTAAAATGTTAGTTTCCATATGTTTTACTCATTTAGTTACTATTGATCCAAGAACAACTACTTTGTTCAGTGCAACGGCGACCAAATTATTTCTTCCATTTTCAACTAGCCACCATTCCATAACAGGAACTTCTACTGCGCTGAAAATTTGTTCTCGGTCAACTTATGTAGATTTTGAAAATTTTTATCAGCCTAGCTCTAGATAATATCTTTTTTTTTCAGAAAAAAAGATGTCAAATTGGACTTCAAATTTCATCGGTATTTCCGGGAAGCCATTTTTAAGTAATCATGACTCAAGACCTGGCCCACCTAGTGAGCTCTGTCTGACAAGGAAGAAAGTGGTGTCAGTGCACTACAAAATGTCACAATCTGGATCTTTCTAGATCCGTAGATATGAGGTCTCAAAAATGGCCCAAATTATAAAAAAAAAGACAAATGCACCATTTTAAAAATCTTTTTTAAAGGTAAAAATGAACATGTGGGACAAACTACATCATTTTCTAACAAGAACCACAGAAAAGAGCATGTTTAAAAAATACTTGGGGTTCTAGTTATTTTTGGTGGGGGCTTGTTTACTTTGTTTTAATCAGTGGTGGAAATGTAAGGGTGTGGGGTACAGCATATACCTACTTCTGAATTTCCAAGTTTTTTGTATGTTCAATGTCTACTAATAGACTTTACCCTATACCTAGTCCCCAAAACCCAGCCTTACTGTTAGTGATGTACCAGATGTGGGTTTTTGATATCCATCCGTATAACTACTAAGATTTCAGAACTATGAATGGTGTGCTATGTACTGATCTGTTTTAGAGTGTGTAATGTCCTGTTCAACATTGTTTTTTGTCAATTGAAAGTAAAATGTCCAAATTAAATTCTATAATTCATGAAGAAAACGATTTAAAATAACCATAATAACGTTTAAAATTGAAACTGGGAAGTTAATGCTATGTTTCGTTGACATGAGAAGAACATATACTACACTTTGATCTTAAACTGAATGCTGCAAAAAACTAGGATACTGCCAATTTTGGTAAAAATATGGGTTAATTTGATTTGTTTGGGATTTTGCTGGGCGAATGAGGGACACATCTTCTGGTAGTGTGCATTGAAAAAAAACACATTTCTAAATGCATCTAAGAAAAAATATACACTTTATCTATAGTTGGTAATAAAAAAAAATACATAAGTATATCCTGACCGCATAATATTTTTAGTGAAAAATGATACCTAATTAAATTGTCATTTATTATTATATAATATATCAAACAATTAAAACTATAGGAAGTTAGAAAACGTGCCAGCTTAATAGTAATAATTAACATTGATTATTCTTACGTTTTGAAATTAGTGGCGGACTGGCCCACTAGAATACCGTGAAATCTCCCAATGGGCCCATATTTTAATGGTAGATATGTTCACTTAGAAAAGGATTTATTTCACAATTTTTCTTGCTTACTGAAGTGTTTCATCATTTTTAACAATCATTTTTTTTTTTGTTTTTTTTTTTTAAATTTCTGTGGCTGATATTATTCCTTTTCTTGTGAAAAATTCAACAGTTTTGTAGATTGCTTGCTGTCGAGGTGATTTGTGCTTTATAAAATACTCAGATTGTTTTATGATTACGATTTAAATTCGTATAGTATCTATATTATTCAACATAAATAAAATATCTCAGATATGTAGCATTTTATTTGCCTACTTAAAAGCGTTGCTTTTATTTGATTCTGAAATTTTAGAATTAGGTGGACCCTTTTACGCGTTTTCCCGGTAGAAATTTTAGGCCCAGTCCGTCACTTTGAAATCATTTAAATTATTCTTTTAATGCAACAAATAGTTACATGTATTTAAAAACGAATTCTTTTTAGTTATCGTTTTTAAGTTCATCACAAATTACTGTAATAGTAACAAAACATAGTTCTATTTTTAATAAATAATCCGGATATCTGTCCGAATTCCGGTACGTCACTAGTTCCCAAACCAAATTTCCATTCACTGGTTCCAATGGAGCATTGAAATTTTGTTTAATGACATTGTTAATTTATTTGCAATCCTGCATTGTCCATGGTTGCTTATATGCCACTGCCAATTTCTTTTATTCATAACTATTAAAGATGATATTTATAACAAAAATGCATATTTAGTTTTGATTGCAGAGAAATTGGTATCACCTTAGGGACCACAGCAGTGCAGCAATAGTTTTGTGTAGATGGCCAGTAAAACTGTCTCTTTGGCCCATGAGGTGCATTTTTTTTTTTTTTTCACCACCATTAAAAATGGTATATTTTTGTTATTTTTTAATTTTGGCCATTTTTTGAGACCTTATATCTCAGTTTAGAAAAGCTAGAAAGATCCAGATTGTGACATTTTGTAGTGCATTGACACCACTTCCTTGCCAGGTCCCGAGTTATGATTACTTAAAATGGCTTCCCCAAAATACCAATGAAATTTGGCGCCCAATTTGACATCTTTTTACAAAAAAAAAATATTTTCTACAGTTAGACTAACATTTTCAAAATCTACATAAAAAGTTGACCCTGAGAACAAATTTTCAGTGCAGTAGAAGCCCTGTTATGGAATGGTAACTAGTTGAAAATGGGGGAAAAAAATTATTCGGCCGCTGTCGCACTGAACAAAGTAGTCCTTGTTCTTGGATCAATAGTGACTAAATGAGTAAAGATATTGAGCTAAAATTTTACAGGACTTCATTTCAGACCCAAAAGAACCTGTGACCCAAGTTAGAGCAAAATCGGAGATGGTCGACTCGACGTGGAATGACCCCCAAGGTAGTTTTGATTCATTTTTTTCCCTTATATACAGGGGTGCGTGCAAAAGTAGATATTTAGTTATTGAAAAGACACAGATGTTTGGTGCATAGATTGCAATTTGTGTTAAGCACCGAGTATGTCATCTTTATTATGACTAAATAATACACATTATAGTAGTACATGACTTTGTAATTATCTGTATGGTTTTTTAGTTTTTTAAAAACAACTTATACCTACTTTTGCACTCCCCTGTATATCTGCTTATTTACAGTATACTTTGAATTCATGTCTTTTTATCTAAGTAGCATTATTCCTTCATTGAAGCCTATCCAAAATGAATTAACTTAGACTGGGAACTCATCACAATGAAGAATCCAGATATTTAATACAGTATTTTACATACAGAAAATTATTCTTGGGTGTTAATGGTAGATGATGAATAAATTAGTTCTTTTACCCCATGCCCTGCTGCTAAAAGGTTTCTACCTAGTGTCCATAGTGTTGCCTGCAAACATCTTTGGACTGAATTTAATTATCAGAGAAAATCTTTTCAATAAAACTTAAAATGACTAAAATTGATTCCTCAACAACACACATTAAGTAGGCTATTGTATTATATTTTTAGATAAGTAGCTAGACTAGATGAAAAAAATGAATTTCCTATGGCAACAGTATAGGCTCAGTTTTATTCTAAATTCAATTGTTGACTTATCCTGAAGATATTAATATTGTTATGGCTATTATTTCTCTCACAGATTTGTTTAAAATTAATGAAAAATTTGATCCCTAATTCTTCTCTCAAAAACCTTTTCTTTTT
>VCCN01003880.1:16978274-16990608 GCA_006491835.1 Architeuthis dux
TTTTTAATCATATCCACTTTTTGCAGAGTTTATTCAATTGGTCGGGTTCATAGTTTGTTGGGAATTGTTAGTCCGTACCTACATTTCTGAAATTTTAATTTGATGATTGAATTGAGTGTTTCTTTTTAGATATATTAGAGGGTGTGGAGTAATTAGATAATGGAGAGACAAATGTGCACTAGAAATCCTGCCTCCAAGCAAATATCTTTATTTTCTACATTAAATCATTAGATTGTTCAGTTACTTAGATATTCATACATATTGTGTTTATAAATACATTGGCATGTTTAGTGACAGTACATGTATGAAAGCGCATTGTTTTTGAAGTCGAGATTTCTTAGCATATAGGTAGATAGACAGATTTGTAAGCAAGTCTGTGAATGTTATCTATTTAATCCTGTGTCTGAAACAAATTTCATACAACCTTCAAGGTCTTCAATAGATTTAACAATATCTAACTGCTTAAATGCATTTTATGGCATTTGAATCCTGTCTTGTCCCATTTTAAAAAGTGATTTAGTGTTTTCTTGAACAAATTTAGTCTTATATTATTATTTTTATATCTTTTTTAGCCAGCAAAGATCTAGCACAGACATCCTATTTTCTGGCAACTAACAGGTAATCCAAATCTTCTGCTTGGGCTATTTTATAGGTTTTTCACTGTATGAAAAAGTTGGGTTGCTATATCTTAATCCAAATTGAATTTTTTATAACTCATGATTGCTTCACCTATCTATCTAATGTTGACTAACCCATACAACTTACTTATGTTGTATAAATTTGGATGTCAATTTAAAGGTGAAATTTAATGCTTAAATTGTGTGTAAGGCATGTAAGATTCTGTTGAAATCTAATTTTATAATATTTAGTTATTTCATGATGTTTCTGTATTTATATATTAAAACACTTAGTACTTTAAATATCTAATAATTCTGTTAATTATTCATTGGAATAAATTTACACTTGAAAAATGAATAGCGAAATATCCTTCAATTGCAAACTTATATTCATGATTATATTTTTACAGTTTGCATTTGACCACAATGTGCTTGAAATATCGACCAACTGTCGTTGCTTGTGTCTGTATTCATTTGGCCAGTAAATGGGGCAACTGGGAGGTAAGTGACTTCCGCCGTCTTGCAGCCTTCCCATATTTTGTATATAAGAGTAAGAAGAATGTAAACTAGAAAGCACTCAGTGCATCCTCTTCCAACACTACACTTGTTAGCTTATCGAAAAACATTCCTGAATCTGCCACATAATTTAATCGATTCATCCTTAGCCTGTGACCCACCTTTCCACAGAATGTCATTGAAATTCATTGAGAACTTTTGGAGATATTGTGTGGACAAACGTGGATACCTCTTCAAACTTTGTTGGCAGAGGTTAAAGATTTATATAATTTGTAAATTTTGCTTTGATTAACTGTTGAAGTCCTCAAGAGCATGAGGCTACATGTAAACAAACATGGCCTAAAATGCAAGAGGTCACACAAGTCTTTCTTGCAATACTGCCAATTTTCACAATCTGCCCACTATAAACATTTGAATAAACAAACCCTTTTTAGCCATTTTCTGCTCAATCATTACAGGACTGGGCTTTGGACCTAGAAAATTTTCAACAGGATGTTAAGAGTTAATAAGAATTTATCACTTTGGGTGAATTCAGTATTATAAATGTCTGCAGAATAACCATGAAAATCTAGCCTGTAAATTTTGTATAGTTTAAGAATCAAAATTTTTTTTTTTTTTTTCTAAAGACACTAGTATTTCTTCTGATTGCTGTATAGCAATCAAAATTAAATCTTAATTCATTGTGATTATTGAAATCTTTCTCTTTTCAGCTCCAATCATCTGCTGAAGGCAAGCCATGGTATTCCTATGTGGATAAATTAGTAACCCCTGAACTTCTAGAAGGTAATGGGATTTCCTGTGGCTTCCAGCAATGTTTTCCCTTATTTTTATGCCAAGATCTGATTCTCTATCTTCCAGAAATTATTATAAAATTTACACATAGTTCCTTTAAAATGTTTTTGTTCAGATTTCACATCTATTCATATTTTGGTGTGAAAAATAACAAAACTTATTTGTTTGCATTTAACCTTTAGAACTCTGCATTCTTTTTGAAAGGCAACAATTTTTGATCTTAGTAACTATGTTAGCCTGTATCTTGTGTTTGTTGGTGTATGACTAAAATTGACATGACAACACAACCACAAAATTAAAATACTTTGAGTTACCTGTTGCTCGGTGTACAAAGTTGCCCACAGAGTGCTAAAGGTTAATAAGTTTGATCTGGTGAGACACTTGAAACAACTGAAGTATTAGTTTTTTACCATTGTTCCCTCTACACTGTGTGCGTGTGCACACACATTCTGCAACCACTACACAAAGAAAATTAATGTGCGTATATATAAGATTACAAATTATGTAGATAGCTTACTGAGTTTTTATTGAAAAAATATTAATTCACTATGTTGAATTCAAAAATTTGCACACTGACTATAAAAAAATTAGTGGGAACATTGGTGTTTACTCCAGTTTTTAGCATCATGATTTTGTATGAAAATACTTGTGTGTTGTTATTGGATCTGCATATGTCTATAACTTTGAGAAAAGTCAACTTTTTTTCTGTACACTCAAACTCTTCTCATCCTTGATGTTATCAACACAATATTTTTGGCTGATAGATTCTTCAGCCCTCATCGGGTGCATAATTCAAGAAAAGAATTCAATGGTCTCCTATTTTCTTTGAATTTTTGTGCTGATGGGTTTTTTCTTTCTTCATATTGTTGCACTGGGCTTAATTACGGCCTTAACAGACTGAAAGATTAGGCTAATTAAAAAAAAAGGTTATGTTCCTCAATTTTAACTACATTGATTAATTGAAATTTATTTTTCTGTCAGGAAGTGAAATGTTTAAGATATTTTAGTCGTAAGAAAAAATTCAATTGGCATGTTAAGGGGAAATGTTTTCTCGAGTTGGAAATATCCCTGGAGGAGGAGGAAATGAATTGAATTAAGTTTTGTCCGAGGCTGCTTGCATTCACTTCGTACTAATGCCCTCGGGAAAGGCATGAATACCCATGGCCTTCCCGCCTGTCCCAAGCACAGGTAACGGTGGAGGGTTGGGTGTGGTGCTAGCAACTCTACCCCGTGAAAACTTACTTGCTACTGAAACCACATCGTGATGTGGTCGCGGCCCTGTATGCTCCGCAGTTTACAGGAAAAACCATATATATACACACACATGCACAGTCCACTCAGATGGTGTAATGGTTAGCATGTCTGCCTCACACGCAGGAGGTCTCGGGTTCGATTCTCGGTATGAGCGAAGAGTATGGAAAACCTCTTCATTAGGACAAATTTCCCTGTGCACTCAGCAGCTAATTGGGTACACTCTAAGCTGTGTGATTAGGGTGGAGGTATCCCTTCGGTGGATTTGCATCCTGCCAAGGGGGTGGTCATAAAAACTTGTACGGATAAAGTCCTGGTCTCGACCAGACTCTAAACTTGCAGGGATCACTAAGCTAACGCATGCAAAGGAAACTGGGATTTCGCCACCGACCGTTCATACTCCAATGGGAGTTGTCTCCTAAGAGACAGTCGCTTTACCTTTTTACACACACACACATATATACATACATATACTGGTAAGTTGAATGTTTTCAGTTTTATTCCCTGTCAGGAGATATTCTCAAGTTACATCATGTATATGAATCAAATGGTTATATTAACCAAGATCAGTTTAAAGGCTCTACAATAAGTGACTCTTTATGCAATAAGTCTGTTTGAGAGACTTTGAACAGTGATGTACACTGAGCCCTTTAAGAAACAGCTGATGAGAGATGTAGGGGATGTCATAAAAGCTGATGGCCAAGTTCACTGACGACCATCTAAAAGAATGCAGGTCCAATTTCAAGATTGGGGATATAAAGTCTGCTTTTAATGTTTATGACTTCCTCACCGATGAAACATACTGGGGATATTTCATCGCTTCCTACTCGTGGCTATCCCTTGAGGCTGAGGATGGTCTGCAATACGGTTTAACATTGTTGCAAAGATAAGTCGCACTGTTCATTATCATAGATGAACAAATAACATTTTTAACACATCTATTAAAATCTTGTTTATAAAGAGATTCAAAAATGATTGCCAGATTCCTACTAATCCTTATAAAAGGTTCCAGGGTTGACAATCATTCTAACCAAGAACCAGAACGGTGTTTTCTTTTTTAAGATGCTATCATCAACTTAGGAAGAAAACAACAAAAGTTGGAATAATAATGGCTCTTCTCAAAGTTACAGTCAATTCATTTAATTGTTTTGTTCTTATTAGCAACTTTAATAGAAAACAACCCTCTTAGAAGTACCACAAATGATTAATAAGAATTGCCAAATATATATAGACTGTACCTTCAAAAAGATCTTTCTCTTTCACAATAATATAGCATTTGCTCTATATAAGACCTAATAGATTCTCTTCAAGTGAGTAATCTACATCCTCGTTCTAGCCACAGGTAACAGCATATACATATTTGGTGCATATCATATTGTGTGCAGGGATTTTTTATGCTACTGATTTTTTTCCCCAGCGCTCACAATTGAATTCTTGGAAGTTCTTGATGGCTGCCCAACACGATTAAAGAAAAGGATTATGACATGGAGGGTAAGCGGTAACATTTTTTCCTCTCCTCTTTTCTATCCCCAATGAGGCTTATAACAGAAAAAAGTATTATAAAATATGAATTTGTAAACCCCTTTGAAATTTGGGATCAAAAAAGCATCTATTTCTGATTTCTAGCTAGTAATTATGGCGATATTTTGTGCATTGAGGATTTTTCTTTCTTGTAAAAGTGTCCTTTGTTTTCATATTCCATGCCTTTATCTTGTCAAACATGTATAGTATAGGCAGTGAGTCCTAACAGCAAAAATATTGTCAAATGATGATAGCATTTTTTTTTTTTTTTTTTTTTTTTTTTTTTTTCCTTCAGAGTAATCAAGGTATGGGGGGGAAGTTTGATTTCTGAGTTACAGGTGAGAAATAAAGTTTAAATTAGTGTATTGTAGGTATTAGTCAATAATGAGAACTAATTATTGATGCATGTCACCACTTAGCAAATCATGTCATTTGGTTATAGTATTTGTAATAGATTTCTGTACAATTTTAATATTTACCCTGTCTTGAACCCGAGAAAAAGTATTGTTTCCACAGAATTTTATCAATGGAGAATGTAATTAATCTTTCATTTGTATAAAACATTTTTATTAAGACAGTAATTCAGAAGTTGTAGCAATTCAAATTAGGGTAAAAAATGTTATTGATAATTTATGTAAAAAAAAAATAAGATTTAACTGTTTCAGTGCTAATGGCTACTATTGGGATGTGATAGAGAAGCCACCCATTTGAAATCAGTGCTGTCAGCATATTGGGTTCTCGATATATTGACTTTGCAGCACTAGTGATATTAAAACTAGAACTTCAGTGGGTAACATTTATGATAATCATTTTAAGTTTGTGTATTAATCACCACAACAGACCGGTTGTTAGGTTTGGGTTATTCATGTGTTCTGACATTTATAAGTATCTATGTATTATGACTTTGCCCAGCCCTGACCATCCGTAAAAACTTAAAATTTTACACACATAATCCCTCAATGAGTAGGGAAAATGTTTGTTTTTTTTTGTTTTTGTTTTTTTAAATTTCCCTCCAAAAATAGGTTTTATGGGGGGGGGGTTCAATTTTCAATGTAAGTTCATGCCAAATTGATCCCGTAGTTTGTGTCCAGCAGCATTCTCACTTTTTTTCTTTTTGTTGTTGAAAATTTGGTCTTTTTAGTGATCACTACCCACCACCACTGTTTAATTTATGAGGTAAAAAGAAACATATATAGGTGGGGTGATTCATAATTTCCCTTGGAATGCTAATTTTTTATTGATCAGTGCACAGTTGCATCAAGATTAGTTCTCCACCTTCTTAAACAGGTATAAAATAATGTATCAGTTTGATGCTTATAAACCAAATTCTCATATACCACAGTTCATTGAAAAATGTTGAAACTTTTAGAGACTAATATCTTTTTTCCGTTTTCTTTTTTCTTTTTTTTTTTTTTTTTTTTTTTTTTCTCCCTCTTTCGTTTAGTCTGGTCGTGATAAGGATGAAGACAAAGACAAAGAAGGTCCTCCTGAGAAGAAGGTCCGTTCTGATGTACGACCTACATCCAATTCTATTCCTGCCACAGCCAGTCCTGCTATAGCTGCTAAGTCTGACCCATCTAAGGAACGTTCTGCTGTCGGCTTGTCTGATTCTGACAGAAAAGTTAAATTTAAACTAGAAAACGCTGTGAAAGTTGTGCCACAATCTGATAAAACAAACTTTCCTGCGGCTGCTGTACCTGGTTCGCATTCATCATCATCCGCACCTTCTCATAACAATCAGAAGATTGATCAGCGCAAGAAGATGCATAAAAGTTCTTCGGTTCCACGCACGGAAACTACCCCCACAAAGGCTCCTGACCGACATTCGCACATGGTGCACCACCACCAAAATGCCCCCCTAAAATTGACTATAAAAGCTCCGACGGCTCCATCTGACGTGGATGCCAAGATGTCTGGCTCCGGTCAGGTGTCTGCCAAATATAGCCATCAGAGTTCCAATCGCTTGAAACTTGATAACCATTCGAGTTCTGCTAATTTAACTGTTAAGCAATCCCATATGAAAGAATATGCACTGTCGGATCGAATGAAAGACTCTAATCACATGCCAGACGTGAAAAATTACTCTGACTTTGTACAGAAACTAGTGAGCAGCCGAATGCCTTCTATGGATCATGCTATCCAGGGCCAGTCTACGTCCAGTAAGTCCACCTTATATCAAAATAATACCTATTCTGTTATGCCTACTTCCACAAACGATGTACAATATGATTCTTCTTTTTGCAAAATTAAGAGGCCCCGAACAGGTCCTTCTGGTCATCCGTACAAGGTTGCACCTAAACAACACCCCCAAAGTAGCTCCCAATCGATGCGGTACAACTCTTACCATCAACAGCCTTCCTCTGACGTTAGAATGGACAAGGATAAAGCACTTACTCATAACTTAGAGTCCAATGGAAGTGGACCATCTCAAACGATATCAAATTCACTCTCTACTGGGATGTCCTCTTCCGCTGCTGCAGCATCTGCTGCAAGCGGTGGACGAGAACAGTTTGACGAGTTGCAGTTTCAGCTGCAACAAATAATAGACATTCAGAAAAAAAGTATTCGTGAACAGACACAGAAATACGCTATGGATTTTCACAAATAACAATTGTTTTTTTTTCTTTTTTTTTTTTTCAGCAAACTTATTCAATGTTTTTTCAGAAATAGGCCATGACCTGGGGATTGGTGGGAGGGGACCTGTTGGAATATGATAGTAAAAACTCCTTCACTTACACACTCATAATTCACTCAAATCATTCAATACCATTTGAGAAAGAAATATCTTTTTGAGACCATCGTTTTTCACTTTCAAGTAGGATTGAGCCTGCTTGATCCATCTCTTAACTTTTTATTTCAGATTGTTTTGATTACTTCTCGGTTTTTAAAAATACAATGTTTTTTTTTTCTCTTCTCCAATAGTCAATCTAACAGAACTAGTTTGGTAATATTTACTTTTTTAGACTTTTGAAAACAATATTGCCATTTCCTTATTAACTTGTTTACCGTTGGGATATTTTAATTTGGTTATATTAATAGACATTCCTATTTGTTACTAGTAGCTTATCTACTTCCCCCTCCCTCCCCGTTCTTTTCTTCATTACATATTGTCTACTTGAAAGGCTGAAGGAGCTGAATTAGGGCTGGCCAGCCTGCACACACACACACAAATCTTTGCAAAATTGCTCAAAGTCATTAACCATTCCTCCTTTTTTTTCTTTGAAATTTTTAAATTCAATAGTTGGAAAAATTCGATTTTACTAGTTTCATTTTTATACTTTTTTAACTATCCATTTCTTCATGATTATTTATATATTTCATTCTATTCAGTGCTTATTTTATTACTTTTACTCTTTCATTCCTCCTGATCATTTTTAATTGTTTTATTCTTCCAACTCTAACTTGCTGTTTTGTACTGGATTTTGTTGAAAAATAATCCTATCATACACTCTCCTCTCTCACGATTCTGTAAGGCCCCTTCTTCAGCTCCTCGGTAGTGCTTTTATCCGTCCCCCCTGTTAAGCCCAAAAACGAAATAAGCCCTTGCCCATGAACTTTAACATAGGGAATACAAAGCAGGTTTTCTGTGTCGCCTGTGTTTAACATTTAATATCTCAACTGATGTTTTATAAGAGTTGATTTCAATTCTTTCTCATGGTAACAAAACGCTCTTTACCTCAATACTTGACATGTAAGGACTATGCAATGACTTACAAAAGTAATTGATATTATTGTGTAACTATACAGAACAACCGAAATAGAAATATGTATCAGTGTCAACTAAGAGTTATTCTGCCAGATGAATAATCTCTGACGTGAACTAGATCTCCACTAGCTGCCTCTTCTTCAGAAGCGCACATGCGAAATCAATAACTCCACAATTGTTTGTGGCTTGCAAATATTTTATTTCCATTTCTTTTGATTTACTCAGCACTTTCTGCACAGATTTCTAGAAAGACCTCAACAGCTATTAAATAGTTCCATAGCAAAGATTACATGTGCACTAATATTTTGGTTAGGCTTCATCTCTATACAAATATTTTATAATGTCTGTGTTATTTTAAAAAGCTGTGATAAATCTGGTTGGTTTGTGACCAATTCATGAATTCATTATGCAATACCTTTTATGCAGGATCTGTTACATTAAAAAGGGTATATCACGAAAGTTCTATGCTTTATGCAACCATCAGATTTTTGCATGGGGTGTGATTCTAAATTTAGGGGGATTTAAAAAAAAAAAACTTAAAAGGGGAAAACTCGGAAAAATGTAGTTATTTAAAATTTGCTTATGCATATTTTTTTTTTTTTTCCTTTTTAATAACAGAAAAATGTGTGTGGTAATATGGATGCAACAAAATGCTCTAAGTCTTTGGAAAAAGTTGATTATTTGTGATGCATTGATTAGAAGTGTAAAGAAATAGTTTTTTTAAAAATCTTTTTCAAGGATGGATGGGAAGGCCTCCTATGTTACAGATGGGTATGTGATTCTGAACTGCTGCATGTAAAACTTGAGGTATGCTCTCTTAAGATTCCCTCAATTTTCTCACTTCTGTTAATTTGTATTCCTTATGCATACAGTCTAAGGATATTCATTTATAAATATCTTAGCCTTAAGAATCTGTTCTTCCCTGCAAGTTATGAAAATTTGTTCTTAACATTAGTTTAAACCCTATTAACTTTCTTTTTTTTTCTTAGCTGAAAAAATAAGATATTCAAATATCGTGCAAGTATGCACAAATGCCTGATCCATTTATTGAAACTTAAGATTGAAAGCATAAGGAATAACATTTTTTTTTTCTCACCACTCACAGTGCTTTACCACTAAAAAAAAAATCTTTTTTTTTTAAAAGCCCTGGTAAGTCATTCCCTTTTGAGTCTACTAATAACTAATGTTGTGTACTTCAGAAATTTAGTAAAATTTTAAGAATTTCTACTTAACATTACTCCAAATTGCTTGTTTTGTCTGATTTTTGATACTAGGGTCTCATTATTTGCAATGGTTTGTTGTAATGCTGCTAAAACTGACCATTTATCTTAATGTGCCAATATTCACTCTATCAAGAAGCATATGCTATGAGAGCTATAGTACTACATTGATTTGGCATTGCATGCTTCATTGGGTAGCTGTCTCAGCCCAACTACCCACTAAAGCAGAATATAGTGTTTGTTCTGAACCCTATACCACTTGGCTGTTTGAGCTTAAAATCGATGGCAGGGGGATCAATTTTGATTTGAAGAAACAAGTTTTAATACCTTTTTATATTTTGAAAATAATAAAAGTATGGTTTCAGAATCCAACACTAAGGATGAAAATGTAAAGATTTTTAAAATGTTGATTGCCATCAATTAAGAACTTGATCTAAAGATCTGATTCCCCCCTCCCTTTCAATCATGTTATCTCCCTTTTCTCGGATATTTCCTGTCTTTGTTTGATAGATGCCAAACAAAACTTAATTCAGGCGCATCTTTAAAACTAATCACTGACAAGACTCTTAGAAAAAATTAATTCATTGCATTTTTGTATATTAACTCAACTTAGAGCATTAATATTATGAATTTTTGTTAACCACACACTTTTCTTTTTTTTTTCTTTTTTTTCTTTTTTCTTTTTTTTTTCTTTAAAAAAAAATTCCTATTTCTTTGACTGATAGTCTATACCCCTGCTATAATCATTTGTAATCAGCTAAAATAGCATGAGTGCAATACCTTTGTCAATTGTATCCTTTTTAATTCATCTGCAACTTTTCCAAGTGAATTACTTCTAGATATTTACACTGGGTATCTAAAAAGCTTTGTTTTTAAAATCTTCATATAGCTTCTAAAAGTTAATTTTGTACTTTTTTAAATTTTTTTTTTTATTTTTCCAAATATGTTATATATGAAGCTACTTGACAGGTACCTTGTGCATAATAACTATACAGCATTTAGTCTCTCATTTGCTAGATTTTTTTTCTTTTTTTCCTTCTGTGAGGAACTAGCTCTTCTCCTAGATTATATACATTTTGACTAGATATATTGACAGTTTTGTGTGCTAAATTAAAGGTTTCTCTCCAGATAATTTCAAAACTCTTTCAGTATCACCCTATTGATATCTTTATCTAACATTGTTTAGAGCAGAAATCATAAGGATTTATAGTTAATTTACATAGATTTAAATTATATAGAATTTTAGAAAATAGCTATATTCTCAACCCTATAAGATTATATATTGACTTGAAACTTTTCAAGTCACCATGAAAATACAAGCATTTTTGTTTTTTGAATTAAGTACATTTAGATTTTCTTCTTCACCTGTTTTATAGATAGTTGGAATGATCTTAGATTGCAGCTTCAACTTCATCACAGTACATAGGACTTGACTCATGTGAAGTATTTGTTATAAATACTTAGCTGTGTTACAATAAGCAGTGTATAGACTCATCAAGACTTTTAAGCTGTGTACATATTGTAAATATTTGACCTCAAACAAAATGGCTGGGGCCAGGGATGGGAGGGTGTTGAAAATAAGTATGTTTTTAAAGAAAAAATTTTTAATTAAAAAAAAAAATTGAAAAATATTTCTCATGTTTTAATGAGCTGTTTCTAAAGAACTTGCCTTTTACAGTTCTGCTACTGTGTGTCAGTTTCTTTAGGACACTTTGCTTTGTGGATTTTCCTAACCCCCCCACCCCACTTTTTTTTTTTTCCTTCTCACATATGACTTATGTATAAAATGTGGATGCTTATACATATCACTAACCATCTGGCGATCTGCAGTCGTATGATAAATAGTGCACTGCAGTTATCTTAGTAATCGACCCCACCGCATTCCTTTCAATTTTCCTTCTCTTTTCTTTCTCTTGGGGTCCAGTCAAAATTAAGCCAGAGATTTTAGCTTCCACAAACCACCTCATGTAACATGGATTAGTGGGAATTATGAACATACATCTACCACCTACACAACTAGTCATGGCTGGTGAATGCAGTTAGTAACTTTTTTTTTTTTTTTGTCTTTTCCCTTAGAACCTGCCTTTTTTGTGTTATGCATAATCCCACTTGTATAATTTGTGTGCACACAAGTTAAAAAAATATAAAAAATAAAAAAGAAAGAAACCCCCAAAAAATTAAAACTCCAGTATTTTTATTTCTTGTAGCTTAGGTTTTTAATTAATTTAAAATTTTTACAGACAAACCATCCCAAAATATAGTAATAAAAAAAAAAAATAAAAAATTTTTTTTTTTTTTTTTCCACTTGAAATTTATATTAACTATGATATGTGGTTAAGATAGTAAATTACTCTTGTACATCTGTTCTGCATTAGCAGAACAGATGTACAATTTTTTTTTTTTTTTTTTTTTTTTTTTTTTTTTTCTTGCGCCTGCTCTTTAGTCTCTTTCACAACTTATAGTAATTTAGGTATTGTCAATCCTATCTACCTTAAGTGCCTCATGACTAGCTTCTATTAGATATTGCTGTTGCTGAGAGCACATCTTCCAGTTTGTCATGCACAGTCAAATTCTAGCTTTTCGCCATTGTATCTAAGACAAGATGGGCAGTTAGCAATGTGCTAGGCAGATAATTTCTTGCGCAGTAAAATTGAGATTCATTTTAATCTATAAGGGATGGTACTTAGTTTGTTTTGTTTTTTTTTTTTTTT
>VCCN01003880.1:17008818-17020717 GCA_006491835.1 Architeuthis dux
ATTGGCTGTCTGTTCAAATACTTATAACAGGTACTGTATATGGCAGAAGTCATTTGACAATGTGGCAATGAAAAAAGCTCTTCTGCAGTGCAGAAAAGACACCAGTATATGCAAACCACTCCTCACATGTTTGTGTGAAATGTATACTGAATTACAATGTTGAGGGGAGGATGGGGAGATGAGCCCAGAGTGTTTATCTCTACCATTCTATCAGAAAGAAAAGAAAAAAGAAAAAGCATTTAGTGACACTGACATTAGCTACTAATTATTATTTCTTCATTATGTAATCCAACTGATAACAAATTTATAAAATGAACTAGAAAAGATTTCCGGTACTTGAAAAGCTGACTTTAGTAAATAACAGAATGGCTTAGTGAAAGATTTGGGAGATAAATAAGCAAAAAGTAAGCAAAATGTATAAAGATTTTTTTTACTTGCAAAACAAAAAAGACTCACTTTCTTTATTGTCATCTCCATTTTTCAGAAGAATTTTTCTTTCTTAAATTCAATCTGGTATTCATGTCTGAAAAAAAAGAAGAAAAAGAAAAAAAAAAGACAAATCTTTCTCATAAAATATTTGCAAATACAATCCTCTATATAACAGAGTTAATGTCTATATACAAATTTTGGAATGTTCTACCAAAAACCATCAGAAATTTATTGATATAAATATACAAGACATAATCATGTATTATTTTATCATTCAGCATATAATGAAACATGAAATCACTTACATTCACATAGGTATATATTTTTGGATGATAAACTATGAAGATATTTTTTTTTCTTATTTTTTTTTTGAGAGTCGGCTTGCTGTCACATGCAAAAATGATATAAATTATATTCCAATGGCTGGCTCTTTATTCTGTCCCTCCTGATTTTTGTAGTTTATATTATTATGAAACTATTGAAATTGAAAAGATTCTACCAAAATAATTTAAGTTAAATTAAAAAAAAAAAATTAAAAAAATGTTATGAGATATAAAGATCAGATTTAAAATAGATTAAAGAAAGAAAAGGCAATTCTCACAAAAAATGATTTAAGAGAGATTTTTGATACTTTTAACATTAATTGAAATACTTGGTCAGATTATATTTTAAAAAATGGATACAAATATGCAATTCACTTCAGACAAAACAAAAAATGTTGTCCACTCACATGGGCGTCCGTAGCCACTTTTCCAGGGGTCGCAAAAGGATATATTCCAGGGGGGTGAGAGGGGGGGGGACAAGAGGATATATTTGGTGAAGGGTTACTCTTTATTTCTGATTGCACTATTATTAGGGTGATTAGGTCAAATTTTTTCCATGGGTTGCAGGACCCCAATTAATGCATTTTCTGAAAGAACACGGACTGTGGATCAGAAAACTTTATTTTTTCTTAATAGCCCAAAGGAATCAAAAGTTATACAAACATTTTGTTCTTTGTTTAATAATAAAAATAATTTACAAATTCTGGAATTTTTATTCTTCGGGGATGTCTTTTTGAGTAGATTATTTATATTACTTTATTATTGTAAATGAGTAGAGTATACAAGTAGATTAAATGAGTTGTAGTACTTTTCCAGGGGCATGCAAATGTACCCCCCTTACGGACGCCTATGCTCAGTGAGGCGGAGTCAACAAATTTTCCTTAGACACTAGGGTTAAATAATTAAGAGAAATCACTTTTAAGGGAAGAAAAACAGTGCAATAATGAAATTCAAACAATAAACCTATACAATACAAACATTTTTCCACATTTTTCTTAACCAGGATCTACAAAACCTTTGAAAGAACAATAACAGTTTTAAGATATATGAAGTATTAACATTTCACTTACATTTTCTTAGAAATGCTGGCTTTTACTTGTGACCGTAATAATTTGATTAAAAATAAGATGTTTCAATTTAAGTCTGCAGTCATGAATGAACTTATACAAGCAGATTTGTATATGATGTTACTGGTTACATGCAACTATAAATCTAAACACAAATTTGTTTTCCTCAAACAAGTTCAAATTGCACTGATGTCTGGCTATTTGACATTTGTTTGCTAGCTGCTTGAAAGATTGCCCATTGTATGAAACAAACTATGGCAAAAGGCCAAATTATTTGACAGACTAAAATAAACATGGAGTCTCAAACTTCAACAATACATTTCACTGTTAAAGTTCAAACAAAGATTTATTCAGAGTTAATCCTTCATTTTTCTTCCTTTCTTTTTTATTAAAAGAATCCTCGTGAAAAAATTCCTGGATGTATTTGAATTTCTATAAGATGATTTTTTTTTTCTATAGAAAAGAAACTACTGAATCCATTTAAGTGGAAGAGTCCATTGTTTCAAATGGTCGGTAGGAGATAATTTTATCATCAAAATTGTTACCTTTAAGTAGGAGAACCCATTGTTATAGTCAGAGAAACAGAAAAATCACACTGTTAATTATATAAGTAGAGTATATCTGCTTCAGTTATGTTGGAAAGAAAATTTACCAGCAAGATTTAAATCCGAAACCTATGGAAGTTAAGGTCTAAAATTAACAAATCCCAAATCAAAGGTTTGATGCATTATCTTCTGCAAAATCCACACGGTTCCTTACATATTATTCTTATTGTATGGTTCATTCCATACAAGGGGTACCCAAAATAACTGAAATTATAGACATCGCCAGTCACCACTTTGGAAAGAAATTGTGGGTCATTTCAAAACCGTTTGTGGTACCCATTCAACCGATTGTTTTTTTTTATCCTCTGCGAGCAAACAAAGCACAAATTTTGCTGAAAACTTCTGAGGGTCCTACAAGTATATTATGATGACATAGATGCTTCTTTGAAACAGCAATTTGTTGAGAATGAGTGCTGTTCTTAACGATTTGTTTAAAAGAGAAATATTTCTTTGTAATATTCCATTGTAATGAAGAGTTATTTGTGAGAAATTAAATGATCATCTGACTATATAAATAATGTAATGTCATAGTGTCTTTTGAATAGTAAATAATATGGTTTCTATTTCGTGACTAACATACATGTTTGTTTTTCCTTGGATCATCCGTGAATGAGGCACGAATTTTGCGGAAATAAGTTTCATTTTCAAATCTCTTAACATTCAATAGCATGAACTCCAAGACAAACCTGTCACCTAAGATATCTTATCAATGTTCCAAGGACAATCTTCATTGATTGTGTGGCAAACCTTTTCAGGACATAGGTCAAAGTCAAAAGTCAAAGGCCTAACCTGATCTGCAGTGGTATATTATCTTATGCAACTTTTACAGGTAAAGTCTGTTTTAACAGCCAAAACAAAATTTTGCATTCCAAATACCGAATTACCTCAGATTTCTAGCCTCATATTCTGATCACACATTTTTCGATAATTACAAAATGAAATATAATTCAATATTTGTGACCAATAAGACTTAGAATATGATGAAAGACTTTTAGAATTTGGAAATGAGGCATGTCCAGACTTTGGAAGACCAATGTAGAATCTGATACAAGACTTCAGACTGGGTGTTTAAAACTCATTCCTCCCTGAAAACGCCTCAGGGAGTGTTTTTTTTTTAAAAAGCGCTTCCTCCCTGACCACGACTGACAGAATGGCGAAAAGATTGCGTTCTTCCCCGAAACTGTACAAACTACTCAAAGAAATATTTTACAACAGGATTCTATCAACCATATCTGATGTTGATATAAGTGATTTTGATGAAGATTCAAGCGTTGGAACATTTGTTAGACAAAGGGAGTCAGGCAGGCAGGAGACTTATCAAATTTATCTCTTAGGGAGGAAAGAGTTAAAAAAATGTGATCAGAATACGAGGTTAGGTAAAAGAAATATAAGGGAGGTAATTCAGTATTTTGAATGTGAAATTTGTTTCGGACGTTAAAACTGACTTTACCCCAACAAGTTTCACAAGATAAGATAAGATAAAATAAAATACAAGTTAAGGCCTTTGATCTGGTCTTTTGACTATGTCTTACTACTATTCACAAAACTTGATGGACACGTGTGATGTTGGTGACACATTTGCGTGACTGAAACTTTCTACCATCCCAGTGCTGGTCAAGACTGCTCTTGAAGGCTTGAAGTGTACTGGCCTCTAGAAGCTGGGAGACTGTTCTATGGGTCTACCACACAACACACAAAGAAGTGCTACCTAAGACTTGTGTTGCATCTGACCTTCTTTAGTTTGAATTCATGACCTTGAGAGGTGCTGTTGCTTTCCATGACATGGGGACAGTCACCATTGTAGAACCCATGAGTGTAATTAAAAGTCTCAATCATATCTCCCCTATCCCTCCTGTACTGTATGCTTGGTATCTTCAATCTTGCTAGTCTCTCTTCATGTGAGTAGTCAGACAGTCCTGACAAACACCAAAAACAATAAACACCTTTTATTTATCAGTTTCATCAAATACAAAGACACTTGTAGTTTGACTATAACCACTCCGAGTGTGACGTTACATGCATAATATTTGCTAATACATACACTATAGAAATAAATAAACCTTTCATACCAACGATTTAGACAAGTAGGTGTACTGAGAGAAAGGCCAAATCCTTAGTGCAAACTAATTTTGGGTCAGTGACACTGGCGAATTGGTCAGCAAGTAGCAAAACCCAGAGTCATAACAAATCTCCCCCAGGCAGCGTAAGTCAAGGGGTTAATCATTGTTGTATGCCACCTGGAAATCAGGAGAACCACAATTTGTGAATTAACGTGGGCGTTCGTCATTTGCTATAAATATATCCCAAAAGTCTAATAAAGTTTAGTTGGAGACATGTGTCTGAAGCTAACGAAGAAGTCACAGACCAGCCAAGACCACAGCTTTTAAATCTCCATCTATTGGTTCAACCCCAACAAAACAGAGGATAAAACAGTTCTTATGTCCTTTGACAACATGGATGTGTGTAAAGTCTGTAAAATGTTCACTTAAGTGTCAAATGTCTTTTGTAAAAGTATCTTTTCTGATAGAAAATCTTTTAAATTTAAAAAATAAAAAAAAATAATAAAAATAAAAAATTAATCTTGCTTTTTCAAACATTTTAAAAATAAAAATTCTGCAAGTAATTTTTTGTGCTTTACAACCTTCACAAAGGAAGTAACCAGATACTTCCAAGCTGTATTTCCGTACAAATGGTGGAAAATAAGGGTCCAGTTTAGCATTACAGTTACATTGTAAATAGAACCCTCCACCTAAAGACTTAAAAATTGATTCTTTTCAAAACTGACAAATTTCCTGAGGAAACAAAGGTCTTATGGATAGAAAGCACAATAAAAAATGTTAATTTTTAAAAAACTTAAATATAATGATGTTTCTCTCTTAAATGACAGAAAAAACTTTGACAGAGAATCAAGACATAGAAGATACAGTGAAATTTGTTACAAACTCTTAAGAAACAGCAACTACACTCTTATCCATTGTACTTGAACTTATCTTTGAAGCCTTTTACGGTCTTCCATGCATCACACTACAGTGTATGCAAGGAGTCCAAGGACTGAGATTTCGTGCAAGTTTGTTTTGGTTATGAGGTGGTATTGGGGTCATCCGAATATCACCTGATATAACCAAATGTAATGAAATACACTCTGGTTGTGTGTTCATGTGTTCACTTATTAGCAGACTTGAATTTGGGGTGATAGTATTGGCACTTATGTTCTCTGGGCTAGGATTTGGGTCAAACCGGTTGACCGGGTCACACGGAAGTCACAAAGAAAATGCTTTCGACCAACCAGAGTGGTTTAAGGGCGGCCGTGATTTCAAATCGGCCGGCAGTAGTCAGTCAGATAGAGAACAGCAAGGAGTCAACAAGCTAAGAGCTTCACACCCACCCGTCAGGGTGGGAAGAGAGTGGGAGGAAGAAAACCAGTGCGCCTTGGTTTGAACTACTATCATCACCCGAGTTGGTCACCCTCGATAAAGCAACTAGGAATAGAATTTAACAACTCATTTAGAATTTTAACCGAAACAGAATTTAATACCTTGAGTGATCTGTGAACCAGCCCAGCATCGAAGTTATCAACAGAAATAAAAGGAACACACATTTTCCTTGAAATCAACAAATTTTGTCGTCTTTCCATCTGGCCACATGGGAGATCCTTTCTCCGGTATGGACAAAATGTTTTATTTCCCTCCACAGATAACTCAGCCCCGTAAATGTACAACCAAACGACGAAACATCCCATGTTGGCAGAACATGTAGAAACCGGCATTATTCTACACAAACAAAGGAATTTTTCTTGTATAGCTAGTTGAACTCCTCTTTTACTCGTAATTAAAAACAATATCCTTTGTCAAAAGTAATGACTATGTAACAGCTTTTTGCTGCAACTAAAGTAGTTATGGGAGAGTGGTTTACCCAAATGTTCACGGGTATCATCACTTTTAGCATCCATGACAAATTTCGGATCAGAAAGACTGAATTACCTCCCTTGGATTTCCTTATGTAGTTTCATATTCTAATCACACATAAATAAAAAAAATGAAATATAATTCAACATTTGTGACTAATAAGACTTAGAATTCATAAAACAAAAATAAATGAATAACGGTCGACTTACCTCCATTGGATTTGAAAAGTCTTGCATCATCAAATATAATTTATATCCATAACTAGTTAATCCATGTGAAAAAAAAGAACAGATTCCACAGATTTCACAGATTTGAAATGATTATTTTAGGAAAGAAACTACTGAAATCATTTCAGTGGAAGAGTAGGAGATATTCCTATCAGCAAAATTGTTACTTTTAAAGATGATGTGTTCAGAAAAATCACACTGCTCACAGTAGATAAAACGTTGCAACTGATATTTGAGTTCAATAAGCTCAAGGACGAAGCAGAAACAAATCTGCTGCAAGACTTTAGACTGGACACTTAAAAAAAATTTTTTTCAAGAAAAATGTGATTAGAATATGAGGCTAGGTGAAAATAATTCAAGTGAGGTGATTCAATGTTTTTGATCAGAAATTTGTTTTGAGCACTAAAGGTGATAATACCCATTATTGGAAATGTTCAGGTAACCGCGATTAGGACAGGCCCAACTCGAACAAGTGAAAAGAACGGTGCAAACAACAATTTAGTTTTCCAGATATCTGAACTTTTATTGACAGAGGATGTAAAGAGCAGAGAAATAGTAGGAAAATAGAAAAGTTGAGTTTGTGATTAAAGTGGTTTTCACCGGACTTACAGTTAAAATCAATTCCAAGTAACAAGCGTTTAAGTGTTCATTGGTTTTTTGTAGTTTAGAAAGTTCAGAAGACGGTTTTGTAGAACTGGATTTCATTTCCTTGGAGATGTGTAGATTTGCCAGAAAGTTGCGGAGATGGCCTCTTGGTCAGCCAAGTGTAGAGGAGAAAATTTCTTTCCCTGGCTTTCAGTGCAGAGCCTGTCCAACAACTGTAATATGGTGTTAGGGCCTTTTTTTTTTTTTGCTTTTTAGGAAAGTTTGTTTATCATTTGAGTGTGTCGGTCCATTTGCATGACACACTGTGATACCAACATACTGTCGGCATCAGGCCAAAGCCCAGAGCAATGCGGTTCCTTCAAGGTCCTGGTGAAAAAGGGCCAGATTACCCAGCACCCCTTACGGCATTTTGGTAACATGACACTTTTTTTAGAAGCTTCTCATTGGTTGAATTCTGACCAATGGAAAGGTTTGTATTTTTAACCACAGAATATTTTTCCAAGATAGGGTAAATAAAGTTTTTGGGAAAGGCGATAGAATAAAATTCCAATACCATGTTCACTCACCCACTCTCTTCTCTGTCAACCACCTTGGCATGCTAGTGACGAGACATTTTATCAAGATATTTGGCAATGGGACAGAAGTGGATTCATGCCTTTTCCCATTGGTAGTTATTTAACTACCACCCCACGAGGGTAGAATGTGACACACTCGGTTTTATGTGTCCCCCATGCAGACAGCACATGCTTACTTTACCTGAATGTTCCAAAACGTCCCCCATCTAAGTACTGACCAGGCTTGATGCTGCTTAATGAGAACTGGTGTTTTTGGCATGATTTGACTGTAACAGCATTATTAGTATAAAGTGAGCATAAGCAGCCTGAAGTGAAATTCAAACTCGGTTGGGTGTGTTGTGTAGTGTAGTGTAGTGAGGGACATTGTTGCACAACACCAACACACCTTTCTTTCTTCAAGATTCAGTAATTGTTTGGATGAGGTTTGCAAAGAAAAGGGAAGTAACTAGTATAAGACACTGTAAATGATGAAATATCATCACGGAACAAATGAAAGCAGAAAAATTTAAAATTTAAAATTGTATTTTATTAAATTTATTTACCAGGGTTAGTGGCTATTGTGACCTTTCAAATTGGCCTCCACTCCAGCCGAATCTAAAGTTAAAAAAAGTAGACCACACATTTCCTTTTTTTTTTCCAACCAAGCAAAAGCTTGATGAATACAAATGAACAAAGGATACGTTAGGGTTACTGTTTTTAGCATAAGGGTTAGTGATAGGTTTGGTGTTAGTAGGTAGATTTGGGTTTAGGGTTTAGTAGGTAGGTTTGGGATTAATGTTTCAACTCCATGAATGCAATTTCCAGTTCAGGTAGAAAATTTCTTGTTACTTGCAATGGAACAATAGATAAAAGGTATATGACCTTCAGCCATTTTCTATTCAAAAAGTGGAAAAATGTTGAAATTGTTGTCTGCTTCTTTGACTTTAAATTTGCCATCACAGCAGCTAAAGGGCGGCCATTTGGAAACAGGAAACGTCAGGATTGCCAACATCTCTTGTTTCTTGCAACTGGACAATAGATGTAGGTGCAGCAGGCCTTCCACATTTAGATACAGCATTTCCTTTTTCTGGTAAATGAACACATTCAGTCATTTTGAAGTTTAAAAAAAAATGTTGAAATTGTCATCTGCTTCTTTGACGTTAAATTCGCCATCAGCAGCTGCCACTGGAACGGCAGCCATTTTGAAACGGGAAAGGTCACAATTGCCGGGTTAGTGTTAGGGGTTAAACGAATATACAGTAGCAAGTAATGAATAATTTTTCTTTGTCATTTCTGACAGTGTTTCTCCGCACAGACTCGTGTAAATGAAATGAATAGTGTGTTTGCACCAAATTGTCTGCGTAATTTACGCTTTTATCATGTACAGCACCTATGCTAGTTACCTCCCTTTTTTGCGAACCTCAACCGAACAATTACCCGAGAGACTTATTCTTTTACCCTACGTTTCTTGGATAACTCAACCAAAGAAAATCAAAGAAAATTAATTCATTTAATATAGCGTAGTAGGTGGAGAGACAACATGATCAATAAAAATGTTTCTTTCAAATTAACCCTTATAGCACTACCGGGCCGATATATCGGACTCAATAACGTAACCAAAAAGGACATCGGGAGTTAATCCACGTTTTCAAAAATATCTAGAATCCAGATTGGGGAAGTGTAATTTAGCGTCCCAAAATACTGCGCATTCGTCCCGGGTTCAGTGAAGGTTGAAACCCTTTTCAAATCCTATGTGAACGAAGGGTAATCGGACAATTCGGCCGTCAATATTGCAAATCCGGACATTTCGTTTTTAAAGGCGAAAATAACTAGACAAGGGATTTAAAAGGAAATAGAAACAACATAAGAACAGAAGCCGAAATACATGTGTTCTCTGTGTGTTTACGTACTATCACAGAAAAAAAAGGTGATATGAATTAAAAATCAAAACTAACACTCACCCTAACCTCAATTTAGAAATAAATTGAACATTTAAAAATCAAAATTTGTTCCGTTTACTCCGGATTCGTGCCCTTTTTTCGTAAATTTAAAACCTTTAAAATTTAGAACCGGTCTCGATTAAGGTGAGTGAACGTTGTATTATTCGTGCCCTTTCGTAAAATTAAATTAAAAACATTTACATTAATAACCTTTAAATTCAGAAATCACCTCAACTAACGCCAGTAAACATTGTATTATTAAACTCATTACTGTCCACTGGTGTTGCAGTATTTCGGACTCTTATAATGTTCCCTAGATTCTAGATGTTTTTAGATATTTAATTTGGGACGCTAAACTTCCTTAGATTCTAGATATTTTGGGATGTTTTTATAAATATGGGTTAACAAGGACACCCGGGAGTTAAAAGACTACACGTGCGATATATCGGCCTAAAAGTGTAATTAAGTAAATAAATAAAAATTAAAATTAAAATTTTTAAAAAGTGTTGTTTTTTTTTTGCAATATAGTCAAAGAGGCCATAATAGCGCTAAAAGGGTTAAAAGAAAGAACAAAATGGAAAATTTCTTAAATTAAAGGGAAAGCACGTGGCCAAATTTCATTTCAATTTTTACACGTTTTTCTTCTATTCAAAATGATAACCCTGATCAACGTGGAAAAAAGTTGTTTTCTGTTCGTTTTGATATAGATTGAAATGCAGAGAATATTTTAATTTTAACTTTTGTTTTACAATTAATTTCGTAACAGTTGAAAGTTATTACATCATTTAAAAAAAAGTTTATAAATCTGAAAAAAAAAAAAGTTTTTCTTACCTTTTTAAGTATCAAACAATAGACAGGAATGGGTATGCTTTCTTTGTAACCGAATGTACATTTCTCTACTATAAAAACATAAATTTAGTATGAAAACTGACTCCATTTCCAGAATTGATGTTCGTTTATATCACCTAGTCCTTTGCTACAACGAACGAACGTTTTTTTTACTTACCTTCACTGTTGATTCACTGATTTAGCTTATAATCTTAAACTTAAAGCCTATCATGAATTTCACCCACATAACAACTCATTCTTTATAAGGGTGTTTCTCAGGTTTGCTTTTTTAAAAATAAATAACTAAAAAGGTCGTAGTATTTCATTTTTTTCTCCATCAAGGTATAAGACGGTGTGTGTTGGTCAAAATACAACATAAAACTGCGTTGTGATGTAATGTCCTCGGTGTTACGATTCAAGGACAAACAAGAGTATGTAACTCGCAGCTTTTTCCAAGACGATCAAGATATTACCTCCCTTGAATCATCACACTTGCCTTTCGAACACATTTAGTTCAGTGGTTAGTACAGGGAGGGCGAACCCATGGCACGCGTGCACGAGGTGGTACGCGAAAACATCTTATTGGATATTTTCTATAGTTTTGAGAAGGGTCATTAATATTCCAATGGTTCTTCGGACGATTGAACTGCTTCTTGTTATTTGTATTGTGAACACGACGTTTCGGCCGATCCATTCTTCGGCCGTCTTCAGGTGTAAAATCCGAGTGTGATGGGTTGAACAGAAATTATGTTTAAAATGCGGTAGCCCTTATAGCCCGGGTGTTTCTGTGTCTTTAAGGCCGAAACGTCGTGTTTACAACACAAATAACAAGAAGGAGTTCAATCGTCTGAAGAACCATTTGAATCTTATTGGATGTTCGGCTCTGGCAAAGTATATTTAATTGAAGTAACTTAACTTTTTCTTCAATTAAATATACTTTGCAAGAACCGCACATTTTTTTACCGAAAAAACCTGATATTCTTGTGTTCGAGAAAAACCAAGTAGAAATATACTAGTTTACCGATTTGGGGAATAGTAAAAATTCCCAACATATTGGCACAACGGACGATATAATTTTTTGCTAGCAATTTTATTTTTAAAAAATCGTTCAGACATCTTTGAGAATGCTTTCAAGCATGTTGTTCTCTTTCTCCATAACATATATTTGTAAAATTCAAATATAATAAAAATGGTAATTTGCTGCTCAAAAATTACCATAGGCACACTAGGAAATTTTTTTTTAGAAGATTATCGCCAATGTGGCCACACTCTCTCTCTCAAAAAGGTTCGCCACCCCAGGACTAGAGCATTGAAATGATGATTGCAAATGTCAAATTGAACTGTTGGTGCCAAGTTAGCGAGGTTCGTTACTACAAACTCACTTAGAACTTTAATTCTTTTGTCCAGAAAATATG
>VCCN01003880.1:17022188-17034268 GCA_006491835.1 Architeuthis dux
AAACAACTATGACAGCCATTATTAATGTTTGACTAGTATTTCCTTTCATCTTAATTCTTTTAAATCAACCATCACCTTCTTTATGTCGTTGCAGCATTTCAAAAGTGCAAGCAATTTACTTGGTGATAAAACGTCTCTGCATTTGATCTAAAACGGTGTAAACTTCAGTGTTCAACGCGTAATGAAAAATGAAAAATGTATGTTTAAGTCATTACAGAACAAGGTGGAAAGATATACCAAACTGTTTGAGTCACTAACAACAGCGATGCGACATAAGTATTACACTTCTGTTTTTAAATTCTTTTCCAGACACATTCGTCTTACAGCAGAGACTCTAATTTCTTCAACACGAAGACCATAACTTCTCTAGATAGCTGATTGATGTCAGTGACAAAGATTTCTATTAGATTTTACGTGCAGGCAACGCGCACTAGCGTGCATTTTCTCGATGGACTAATCACATTGTTAGTAGAAGTAAGAGCAAATGAATGACAGTACTAACTTCTCCAATGCTGCCACTAAATTTCTTCACCGGTGTCTGTAATTTAAATCGTCTGCTAGCAACCAGAGGCATGCAGTAATCTTCTGTCATTCGCATAAACTCTTTGACATTTATCACTCAATATCGTGCATATTTTCTCAATATATTCGTCACTTAAGACGTGCATATCTAAATCAATGATAACCGACCAAGCGAACATTCATTTTCACACATGAAGAATATTTCGGCAAAGAAAAGAAAAACGTTTTCTTGCCGAGGAAGAAATTTCAATTGACAATCTCTCTCGGGTGAAAGTGATGTTGTTTCCCAATTTAAAAAAATAATAATTCAAATTAACTCCCTTGCTTTACTACAAAATGAACATTTAACAAAAACTCAAGACCTTTCGAGTCTTTTCAATACAAGAGTTTTCTACGACATGAACTGTCTTTTAAAAAAAGAACTTTCAACTCTTGTTGCTAATGGACAACAGTGACAAAAAGCATTTATAAATTCTTAAAGCAAATTTATTGCATCCTTTAATTAGATTGCTTATACTGCACTCAATTTGGACAATTCTTCTTAGTATACAGCTAGCAAAAGGGTTAGTAAGCAACAAGTGATAAACGACCGCCTATAATCGTCTTTAAAAGTTACGCAAAGACGAACAAGAGATTTTGAACGGTATTAAACAAGAACCATAAGTTCAACGATGTGTCCACCATCCTTACGTCCATATCTGTGATTTCCGATTTCAAAGGGATTCTAAACGAAGTAGTAGTAGCATTACTAGTTGTGCTAGTAGTAGCAGGAGGATGAAGGTGACGATGGTTCACCCGTAGGTCTAGAATAAGTTTCATATCAATCCAACATGATACGGCTGATAGAATTGATATTTATCATTACTATTTGTTGTAGTCGTAGCAGGCGGAGAAGGAAGATGAGGATGATTCACCCGAAGGACTGGACCAAATTTCATATCAATCCAATATGAACGGCTGAGAAAATTGATATTTAACATAATCGGGACCGACCAACCGAAAAGTGTCTTATAGAGATGGGGGAACTCATCGAAAAAAGCCGCTTAAAAAATAAGGGTTGCCAAATTAGCTATTCTTCGGCTAGATCCGGCTGGGGTTTTTTTCCAATTTAGCCGATAAAAATCTACAATAGACGAAAATCTGGCTATTTAAAATATACAATTAGTAAGTTTAAATAAAGGTAAGTGTACAATTTTTATCAATAATTTGTTCTGGAGTCTTAGTGTATGGTTATTTTATTTGATAAGTGTGCTTTAAATGAGTATATATAACATTTTTAGCAATAAGGTTAGCTGGAAATTGAAAAGTTTAGCCGATTTTAGATATTTTTAAAGACAGTTTTAGCTATTAATAACAAACGATACTTGACAACACTGGAAAAAAAACGTTTGATACGTCATCTATTGATCAGAATAGAAGTTCTTTTAATGACATCATAGCAGCTGGTAAATACCCATTTCCTTCCTCTTTCTATTGTTTAGCATAAACGGAACCGACCGGCCGACTGAAAAGTGTCTTATAGAAATGTGTTAGACACATCTAAAAACAAATAAAAATCCATATACATATTATACACAAATGGATACATTTGGAAAAAGAGTGCATATGCATAAATGGGGGGTTGCCGTTAAAATTTGTATGGTCGTACATATACTCCTGTGTTTGAGAAATGTTTGTTTGTCAAGCGAAATAGAAAAGTAAGATCGCCTGGACAGAGCCCTGGAGAGATGAATCACAGCGCATCAAGTTCCTCATCCAATCAGCTTATGATGTCCTCTCAAACCTGCATATCTGGGACATGGCAGGCACTCCTGCATGCCAACTGTTCCAGAAGTGGGAAATACTGGAGCATATCCTCTGTTGCTGGCGTTGGGGGAAAGGCTGTGCCATTGGCGTCATGACCAGGTCCTACGGTCTTTGGCGGACATAGTTAGTGCAGCGATTCAAAACAGCAAGAATAACCCCTCCTCTAAACGGTCCATCACCTTCGTCAGAGCTGGGGAAAAGGCACAACATCAATGAAGCTCCTCGAGAGGACTTCTAGTCACCGCTCATAACTGGCAGCTCCAAGTCGACCTAGAAAAGCAGCTTAAGTTCCCGGGGAACATGGCGACCACTCTGCTCCGCCCAGACATGGTGTTAACATCGGAGTCTTCAAAGTAAGTGGTATTGCTGGAACTTACTGATGATCAAAGAACCAAAACACCCTATGACCCCGGGTTCATCACTGAAGAAGTGCCCACGTAGCACCAGATGGTGTACTTAAGAAATATCACTTCTGGGCTAGCTAGTGACCTCCAGGAATAAAATGGTGAGGCCTGGCTAACAATGCGGAGAGACAGCAAGCGGGGCAGTAAGGGCTAGCAGCCCGAACTGAATATCCTGAGAGGGAGCACCCAAGCGAGCTACGTAGAACCCTTCTAAAAATACCCACAGGATGCCTGAGGGGGGGGGGTATCCCAATCAGACGGACCTATCGACAATCGACTGTGAGTGCAGTCTGTATTTGCGGCAAAGTTTGCAAAACCCCAAGAAGTTTGAAAATCCATCAAACAAAGATGAACTGTTTGAGGAAGAAACACATGGAGCAACGCACATGAACAGTAGCCAACACTACAGGTTCTGTGAAGCTGACTACAGAACCTGGTCAAACGGATTGGAGGTGGGGGCTCGGCGTCATCCCACAGTTCCCTTGACCCCCAAACAGGAAATATGGACAGCGTCGGGTGAAGTGGCCTGTCGAAAACGAGAAGGAGTGGACCCAGTTCGATGAAGATGTAGACGCGATCCTGGAGACAACATCGAGGGGCAATGCTGACCAGAAACCTCAGGCCATGTGTAACTCTCATAATGAACATTGGCTCAGAGAGATTCGGTACCAAGGAACAGCGTGGTACAGGTAATCCAGTGAGACTGGTAATCCAGAAAAACCGATGAGAGGTTAAAATCAGCCAGCTGAGACTAGAGCTCAAATCCCATAAGCGTCAATTCAAGTTGGCCAAGGAGGAGGAGAAAGCTGCCCTGTCAGACCTCACAGACATCATAAGGAGGATGCTCATTACATACATGTGCAGGACTGTGGAGAGGGATGTGTGCAGTGGGGCTATTTGGTCCGGGCCTACGATTTTGAGGGGGCCTACTCCAGACACCTTGTTCATATTTGTTTGAATGGTAGACTCAAGGGGACGAGGAAGTGGTGGATTTTAAATGGTATAACAACATTGCCCAGTCAAATAAAAAGAACTGTAGATGCATCAGCGCATTGTCAACGAAAAACCGACAAACAAAAGTGATGCAAAATACACACATGCATGTCACAGACATACACTTGCATACATACAAGTATGTGGTATGTATGCACACGTGCATAAGTGTGTGTATGTGGCATGTGAGTGTAAGTGTATGTGTGTTGAAAAATGACATGTGGGTCAGAAATCACATGCAATCCCGTTGAAAAAAAAGCCACGAAAAAACTGAAATTATACAACCAACAATAACATAGTTGAAAAAAGCGAAATTTCTCAAATAGATGTGAGCGAACAAATCTTATTGCATTGTTATAATATAATTCAACATTTGTGATCAATAATAAGATTCAATTTGTAGAACAAAAAAAAATTAAAAAGTCGGACTTATGTCCTTTTGATTTGATAAGTCTTGTATCAGAAATTTAACAAAGAATAGCGTCCGAAGTTCAAGTTCAGTATAATTCATTTTATTTAACAACTAAATAGTCAATCCCCGTTAAATAATCATTGCATCAGAGATTCTAACTAAAAATAGCATCCGAAATGCAATATAATTTATTAAGTAAAAAATACAAGGATGCAATGATGTGTTGTGTATGTTTTGTATCAAAACGTAGTGCTGAAAATGCTATCAAATCAAAAATCAAAACACCCTGGGGTGCTCACAGCGCCTGCGTAGCCCCAGCTGATTTACTCGCGTATTTCACAAGGTTGCCATTTAATGACCAAATTTGACTAATCTGGCATTTTTGAAAAGCATTTGGCCATGAACTTTTTGGTTGACCATATTTAATGCGACCCGTACTTTGAGAAACCTTGTCCTGGTCCAGGGATTCCAGTTACTTTAATTAGACAATTATTCACATTTCTTTTGTATATAATTAAATACATATATATATATTTTTTTTATTTCTGTCTTGTATTTCTCTTTCATGTGTTCTACTGTTATATTTTACTAAAGCATTATCAAAACAGTATCTAAATATATAGATCTTTACCATTCAAAAGACACTACGAACATTACATTATTTATATAGTTAGATGATCATTTAATTTCTCACAAATAACTCTTCATTACAATGAAATATTACAAAGAAATATTTTTCCGAGAAACAAACAAACCGTTAAGAACAACGCGCATTCTCAACAAATTGCTGTTTTAATGAAGCATCTATGTCATCATAATATACTTGTAAGACCCACAGAATTTTTCCGAAAGTTTTTATTTATACTGTTTTCTGAGCATCTTCCGAGTTTTAAATCATTTCGTCTCAACTCATGACAACCTTCAAGAACCTTAGAATGTTTCCTAAATCTTTTTATTTATCTTAATTTCAGTAGCTGATGCCCTGAAACATAATTTTCGCTAATCTTGGATACATAATTTTCAGACGACCTCCCAAACTATTACACGGTTAGCTGAACAGGCTGGATCCGCCCGTGTAAGTACAGTACATCATATAAACTACATCTATATACAAAATCCATACATGTCATATGTATTTTAGCTGATTATAAAAATACTTCAAGCAGTTCGAAAAAGGGAGGGGGGGTGCTACTTTTTCCCACCTGAGCCGGGCCTACTGCCGGCTCTGCACGGCCCTGCTCAGGTGGGCACAGTGGCACCGAAGGAAGGGCAAGGAAAGGACCTGAAAGCGCGGTGCATTCATTGCCAATCCCTTTGGCTTCACCAAGAGTCTACTGGGACAGAAGTGTAGCGACCACCTCACTTGCTCTGCTAGATTCCCCTATAATGTCTACAAGCAGTGCCCAAGGCTCCAGTGCGTCTCTGGAAAATCGTAAGGGTGATCTGGCGAGGCGGAAAGGTCCTGGAAGCAGTTTAAATTCGCGGAGAACATCGCAACCATTCCGCCCAGACATGGTGTTAACATCGGAGTCTTCAAAGCAAGTGGTATTGCTGGAACTTACTGTCCCCTGAAAGGACAGAATCTCGATGGCTGTGGATACGGAGAGGAATTCGTGGACGAGCGCGCCACTTTGACACAAGTCGGGGTTGATCAGCCCAGACTGGGTCGCCCGGGCGAGGGTGTCTGGTGATCAAAGACCCGAAACACTCTATGACCGCATGTTCATCACTGAAGATATGTCCAAGTAGACGGTATACGTAGGATCTCTATATATCTAATAGCACCAGACGGTGTACTTAAGAACTATATATATCTCATACTATAAAGACGACGAATGTTTGTTTGTTTATAACTTTTATAGACTCCTAAACGGTTGCACCATACAAGCAGAACATTTGCGTATAAGGGTAACGTGACCACAGGATGAACATAAGATAGGTGGTGATGACCTCGGTGACCTCTAAAGGTCAATTTGGGGTCAGGTCAATTTTGGCATATTGAAATCTAACGGAGATAGCTGCACCCTAAAGGCTGCAAATGTGTATACAAGGGTTACTTGACCCCAGGATGAACATAGTGCTGACCTCTGGTCACATCTAAAGGTCAATTTAAGGTCATGTCAATTTTGGCATTTTCAAATCTAACGGAGGCGGATGAGCCCTAAAGGTTGCAAATTTGTGTACAAGGGTAACTTGACGCTGGGATAGGTGGTGCTGACCTCTGGTGACCTCTAACGGTCAATTTCCTCCTTTAAAAAAATGAACAAAATATGTCCTTTTTTAACGGACAACCCTGTACGTTCACTCTGTCACTATGGAGAACGTGTTGCCACGGACGACTCGACACACTGGAAGAGCCAGGCGGTCTCGCGCGGTTCGTCGTGGCGTTGGGCGGCTTTGGAACCTATTCAGCGAATGAGCTTCAATGCTTTGGGGCCAATCAAGCCAGACGTCTCGACCACAAACTCGTACCTGTCGGCCAGTGAGAGATACTTGGCCATCTTCCGCTTCTCGGCGACAATACCAGGCTGAATGGCCGACGAGATCAGGTTGCTGTTTGCGAAGGAATCACAGCAAATGGCATCACAAATAAGTCGTTTTCCGGCTGCGAACGGAAAAACAGTTATCCCATCCCCTGTCTAGACTGATGGGCTCCAACAAGGCGGGAATTCCGGCGGCGTCGATTCCCCTTTTGATAATATCGTTGAGGGCGGCGTGGCGAGGAAGGCGACCCTTTCTGAGGCGACATGAAAGTGGATGGAGTCCGAATTCGTCGTTGCGGCAGCGGTGAGGTTCGCAGATGCGAAGACCAAGACGAAGAGCAACGCCAATGCTGACACAGTCGTTGTCTAGTGCCGGCAGCCTTGCACATGATGTCGTCCCATTTGTACTATTGGGTCCAGGGATGAAACACTGTCCACGTTAGTTTCGTTGGTGTTTTGGAGAACCTCGTGAACGAGTGGGCGGCAAGAGACCAGCGAAGACAGGTAAGCCGGTAAGGCTACGTCAGACGGAGGACGTAGGCCGAGTCCACTGTGTCGAACGGCGAGAGACCTTTGTCGCCAACTGGTGTTGTCGAACTTGATGTTGCATATCGATTCTGCTCCATCCCGTATTGACACTTAGAATTCTGTCAGTCGACTACTCTTCGGGTGGCAAGGAGCACTACGGAGAGTGAAGAGTAACTTCGGCAGAGCGAAACAGTTCTTAAGTAGGAACAGCCCTGGGTGGGCGTCCAGCAGAGGCAGTCGCTCGATCATTAACTTCAGCGTCTCATGTTTTCCATCAAGGCTGGAACGCACAGCTTGTGGAAGGATAGAGGAGCCGAGTATTGAGACGTTATCTCTTGGTTTCAATTTGACTTTGTGTAGTGTCGATCGTATGGTGTCGAGAACTATTTCAAAGTTTGGCAAGTCGAAATTGATATTGATCACCTCGGGTTTGTACGAACTGACCTCTAGTCCGATCTGTGATAGGGCTTGCACGACAGCGCGGAGGTTTGCGATAATTATTATTATCGCCTTTACGTCCTTGTTTGGGCATCACATAACTTGTTCACCAGTCTTTTCCACGGTCTTTTTTCTCTAGCTAGTCATTTCTTGCTTTTTATTTTGTTTTTCTTCCCAATTACGACATAATGAGCAAATCATGTACTAAGTTTGGTTGAAATCAATTCCGGCTTTGGAATAGGAGGACATGCTCGCACACGCATGCGCATTGATTATTAAAGCTATAGAACCGTCTGTAAATGTGCGTGTTTGGTCTTATTTGCCTTCGCAAATAATAATATAGCATTTTATCCAAGTGTATCTGTGTGATGTAGCAATAACTGGTTATTAATAATAAAAAATAAAATAAAATAACGTATTAAACGTGTTACGCCAGACAAATTATTAGTTAGTACTATGGATGTCCAACACACTGGACCGTTCCTTAGTCACAAGGAAGAAATCGAGACATTTCCAGCGTCTAGCAAGTAATCGTAAACCGGTTGACTGCGTAAAACTGTCCTTTGAGAGCGGAAGTGTCGATGACAAAATGTTACCGCTATGGAAGTTAAAGAAAAAAAAAACTCCCAAAATTAGAGTTTCACTGAATCAAGCGAAGGCGAATGGAGTCATTTGTAAAAAGGCGGAGGGAAAAAAATCGTCTGAAGAAGTTGGAGAAAATATTAAAATCTTAATGTAAAAAAAGAAGACGTCTTTTTTCTTCTCTTGCTTTTAAACCAATCTGGTAAACCTAGTAGAGCATGCAAAAACCCAAATAAATTATTAAACGAGCGATTGTAGCCGTTAAAATTAACTTCAATGTGATTCTTGTAAAAAGAAATTCACTGTTCAGTAGTAACAAAAATAAGATTTTATGTAATTTACATTACGTTTTCAAACTTACATAGTATGTAGAGCAAACGCAGAGACGTGTTTTAACAAAATTACAACAAGCTATCTGCTAAAATAAACCCAGACTAAGAAAAACAAATTTAAAAAAAACACACATTTCAGGAGCTAGTGGCTATTTCTGCGAAGCCCGCTTTAACCCGGAAATTTCTACTACTATTACGACCACAATTTTCCTATGAATAAAAAGATCAACAGTTGACTTCGTTCATTCTCGTCCAGTCATGTATGGCGAAATGATGCCCCTCTGGTAACAGAGGTAATATCTCTTTTCAACTTTGCTCCGAAGCTAAAAATCTCATTGTGCATATTCTAATCTTCTTTCTACAGACGCTAGTTCTATCATTTTGATATTTGCAACAACCAACAAATAATTGCAGCATTATTTTTGTTTCTGTACCCAACATGTTTGTATTTCGAACTATTGAATGCTCTCTATTGGCATGCAATTAAATGCGTATATTTTTGTTAAAAATAAATCTGTCTAGCTTGTATTTCTCCTTCTATTTCTACTGTTATATTTGACTACGGAAATGTCGAAACAGTATGAAATACATTTCTAAGGACACCAAGAACATTATGCGATTATTTTGAAAGACAGATCAACATTTAATCTTAATCCCCTCCCTTCAAACAAACCACACTTCAGCATGGTGACCTAAACTATTCAATTTTAAACCAAAAATCATTCTCGGAGAATTTATCTCCCAAGGCCAAAATACCGTTAAGAACACACCACACATTTTATTAACAAAATCAGTGATGGAAATGGGGGGGGGGGTACGTGAGGTACGACGTATACCCACTTCTCAATTTCCAGGTTTTTCATGTCTCGAAACGGCCACAAAATTGGCCACATTTTTTAAAAATAAATTACCCATGTGGGCCTACAATGCCTCGGAATCCCCAGCTGCACGGGTTCACTTTGCCCATCCCTGATGGAACACTCTGTGATCCCCAAGCATGAATCCTAGATAGAACCTTACCGTATACCGAGTTCCCCAAACCCATTTCCACCAGTGAAAAAAATTGATAACCTCAACTCGTTCTCAACAGGATCTTAAAGCGGGGATTTGGGTACAGACTCATGGATCATAGAAAAGAACAAATTGTTAAGAAATTCGAAATGTTTGGAAATGAAATAACTATCAATTCGAAAATGTCATTAAATACTAAATGTTGGGATCCACCTTAAACAAATCTACGCCATTGGCACTTCTTCTTGATATTCAGAAGCAAAATATTCGGAAAAGAGATTTGCCAACGACAAGGACGATTAAATACACAATAATTTGTTAAGCTAGAAAACACTCAGAGAGCGCATACCTCGGCCAACGCTATATACTAACTAAAAACTGAATGAAAATCAGTTCATATATAGCTACGATGCAAGGGAGGCAACTGTGTGAGTTTCGATTTTTCATATTTCGGATTATTGTCTTAATATATGAAAATATCACTCAATTGAAAAAAGATTCCTGGATCCGCCTCAAAATTTAATTAATTATTCCTTAACCCCAGGCGCACCCTTCCACAAAATGTCACTGGAATTAATTTGGGAGATATTGCATGGACAGACAGACAAACATTAGTGAATATATATAACTCTCCCAACTTGGCTGGCAGGGGTAAAAGAAAATTAATGCTTGGGGTGTTCTTACATATTACGCACAATACTGGCAATGGATATAGCAGCCATTTTCGCTGCCATTGACTGGATAACTATTTAGAAAAGTTGTTGACCTTTTACTTTCATACCCTTCATTTTTCCTGATTACCATGAAGGCGAACCGCTGACGAGACAGCAGTGGGATACCGTTACAATAAATATATTTTCATGAACGTAATATTTAACTTTTTTGGAGAAAGATATACCTAAGAGTAAAATAAAAACACATTTTATTGAACAACAGTTGGAAACAGCTGAGAGAAAAAAACAACAAGTATTCAGACGTTGCTAATACAAGAAATGTGTGTCAGTTAAATATTTGTTGAAAATGCAAAACGTTCTACAAAGTATTTAAATGGTTCTTCGGACGGTTGAACTCCTTCTTGTTATTTGTGTTGTAAACACGACGTTTCGGCCGATCCATTCTTCGGCCTTCTTCAGTTGTAAAATCCGTGTGTGATGTGTTAAACAGAAATTATGTTTAAAGGGGGGTAGCCCTTATAGCGTATGGCCCTGGTGTTTCTGTGTCTTTGTCCTGTCGGGTTTGGATTTGTTGAGAAGTGGAAGCCACATCGGGTTGAAATCCGCGCTTGTCTGGCTAATGCATTTAGTCGACATTTTGATGTGAGCTGCCTCTTTGATTTTTCTCTGCTTCCAACAACGTTCTCTGTCGATAATCTGGACTTCCTCCCAAAGAGGAAGATGCTCGCTGTTCTCTCTCCAGATGTGGTCGGCCATAGCCGATTGATCTATCTCGTCCCTGAGGGCCATGCGCTATAAGGGCTACCCCCCCCTTTAAACATAATTTCTGTTTAACCCATGACACTCGGACTTTACACCTGAAGAAGGCCGAAGAATGGATCGGCCGAAACGTCGTGTTTACAACACAAATAACAAGAGGGAGTTCAACCGTCCGAAGAACCATTTCAATATTAATGACCCTTCTCAAAACTATAGAAAAAGTTCTACAAAGTGTTCAATACGAATATGTTTGTTAGTACGTGAATATTTGTGTAGTGTTCATTCATACAAAATTGTGAATGTGAAAAGTGATAAACAAATGTGTTTACGCGCACGCGCACGTGTGTGTGTGTGTATGTGTGTGTGTGTGTGTGTGTGTGTGTGTGTGTGTGTGTGTGTGTGTGTTCGTACGAGATGCTAACCAGAAGTTCGAGAAGCGAATGTTGTACGAGCATCATATCGACTTGATGAAAGGTCCTGGTAAGTTCACGACGCTAGTGGGACTGGATAACCGTAGGACGGGCTAGACGGCGCAGATGAATTGGTGAGGATTCCTCCGGGGTTCAGTACGATGCAGCGAAGTTCTGAGTTAGTGCAAACCCTTATAAAAGGAATTGTGGTAGACGAAATCTGACGTAGACATCGGCGTTTGAACCCAGTGAGAAAAGGACTGGCAGAAGTGTCTCTCTAAGAGTTATTTGCGATTCCAAATGATGTCTATCATCAATTTTAACGCCCTTTTTATAAGTGGGTCCCAAGGAAGGCTAGGCGCAGCGAAAACTGATGGGTAGAATATATTTTTTCTACACCGGTCTCTGATTGGCTAGAGCAGTACTGCGCTAGGATACTCTTAAAGTAATACAACTCTTTGTGGTACGTCACTTAGATTCGACCCTACGTAGTGGACATCTCCGCTGACATTTGCTATTATTATCCTTAATTAGCGCCGAGTTACGATGGAAAATCAACTGCCGCTGATGACACATAGCTCATGTTCAATACTGTCTTAAAGTTACAAAAACGAAATTAACAGCGTCTTTTATTTCATTTTTAGCTCCAAAATTGCTTCATAGACTTTTTACACAATTGCACCCTTTCATTTTTTAGTTGTGCGGGTTTTGAATCTACAATTTCAA
>VCCN01003880.1:17087413-17108468 GCA_006491835.1 Architeuthis dux
ATATGTACTTACGACCGTATGCACAGATGAACACACGTATACGCACAAATACATACGTATATACGTGCGCAAGCATACGTATACACACCATCGCAAGAACTCACACAATTATAAAAATATATATACATAAGCATATATATATCCATATCGATAAATATAACAAGCAACACATGCACAACCACAATCATACCCATACACAGATATACACACATACATGCTCATACACACATGCTGACATATATACATGTGCGCACAGATGACCACATATATACGTGAGCCCCCACATACATATAAAGATGGACATGCACAAACAAACACAATATATGCATATACGCACATGGACACATGCATGCATGTAGATACATGTGGGTGCATGTCTCATTGAGAAATGGGACTTGTTTGTGTCTGGTGTGTGCATGTAATACATAGCCATATCTTTATCCAATCCCCCGTGTTTGTATATGATTATTTTTTTTATTTCGATGTTGTGTTACTTTGCACAGGTCTTTGGGATATGGTTTTGCACTCGGATATAATCGCAGCTTCGATGCATCGTCGTTTTGTGGAGTCGTGTATGTTTTTGATTATGCTGGCTTTTTGTAAGCTGAAGTTATGGTTACGTGTGTTCCTGTGTCCAACTAAGGCGTTTAAATTGTCGTCAAGCTTGATGGTACTCCGATGTAAAACTCGTTGCAATCGTTGCATGGTAAACAGCAGCTTCGGAAGGAGGGGTTGTTGTGTGGTTTATTGAATAAGTCTCTAATGGTGGCTGGGGTGCTTGTAGCAATATGCTCATGTTAATGGTGAGATTGAAGGTGGTTGAGTTAGTGGGTAGTGTGATGCGCCTTACAGTGTTTGTGTCATCTGTTTTTATTTTGTTCTGTTTTAGTCCTGCGGATTTTCGTGCATTCATTTTAGCGTTGTGTAAGAAAAATCGTAGATAGTGGAGCGAGCTAAACGATTGCTCTATGTATTCTTCTTCCTCATCTAGCTACTCGGGGCTACGTATTCTAAGGGCTCTTAGGTAAAAACCTATGATTATACCTGATTTTATTTTGGGTGTGTGATGGGTCGTTTTTGTTTGTAGCCTTGCTGAATACACTGAATTTGATGTTGTTGGTCGTCCTGTGTTTGATTATTTTTCTTGTTTGAGATTGATAGAGGGATCTACTACGCTGAGTTGTGTTACTAAGCTATCTAGGTTTATTTCACGGGGGTATAAGATCAGGACATCGTCAATGTAGCGAAAATAAGTGGCTGTCTCGGGTATGATATTTCCGATTCTAGAAATTCTAGAAATAGGCAGGCTAGTACTCCGCTGATGGGGGATCCCAAGGGCAAGCCAAACTTTTGTTTGTAGTGTTTCTCGTCGAAGGTGAAAAAACACTGGTTGGTTATGAGTGTGCAGATTTTATGATTTTGTTAGTGGGTAGGTCTAATTTTGTTTTGGATTTATTAAGGTGCTTTTTGAGTAGTTGTAGGCATTTCTTCACTGGGATGTTGGTGTACAGTGATTGCATCAAAGAAAATTATCAATTAACTTTTATTCGTCGATAGTCCATTTTAGCTTTAATAAGAAAATGAAAACTCCGTGTGATTAGGTCAACCAAGGTTTGACGCCATTTCTAGTCAATAGATACTCTGGTTATCTTCCAAGGGATTTCGCGAAAGGACCCCATGTCGGGCTGTGGACGCGAGTTAGCAGATTATGGTCTGTGAATGACAGTTTGAAAGCACATTAAGATGGAGGCCGATCAAAGCCAGTTGTTGTTGGAAAGATAAGTCAAATTAACGGAAATGAAAGAAAGGAACAAAGAAAGGATGGAGAGAGACGAAGAGGGACAAGAGAAATAATGTAAGCAACAGAGATAAATGTAACTATCATCTTGAAACATGAGACAGAGAATTAGCGGTCGGCATTGAAGTCAGGAAGACAGGCCTCCGGGACCACGTCGATACGCGTGCCAGGTTAATTAGGCGTAGATAAATAGACTTAGGTTTCCTTAGCCTTTCTCTCTCTCCATGACCAGACTTTATCAGTTGAACACCTTTTCCTCTCTGGGGACAAAATGATGTTGTGTTTTGGAAACTGCTACGATGTATGTGACTGTATTCGTTACATGGGACACGCGACGAAAATAAATACATATACTTTATAAACAAGACTTCGATTGCTGCATCCTTTTATTACACATACTTTCGATGCACCCTTGCATCTTTATTTATATGTATGCACGTTAGAAACGTGACTATGCTACACTAGGCTGGCAATTAATTTGTCTTTCATATCTATGTGTTTTTAAATTTTTTGTACGAGGTCTTCTGAGTTTTAAGGTGTGTGGGGCTGATTGTGCCTAGTAGTGGAGTGAGGACTTTTGCTATTACTCTAGCTATCTTGTGAGGTGCACTTCCTATTCCTGATATAATGAGTCTTAAAGGGACGTCGGGCGTATGGGTTTTGGGTAGGCCATAAAATCGGGGTAAGATGGAATGATATTCTATTAGTCTTGTTTTCATTTTTTAGTCTTTTCCTAAGGGATTTGTTGACATTGTTCGTTTCTTTGTCGATGAGTTCCTTGTTGGTTTCCTCGTGTGTGTTGGTGTCGTTAAGCAGGGAGGTGATCTTATGGATGTAGGTATGTGTGTCCATGATGACAACGCCGCTGTCCTTGCCCGAGGGTGTGATGTGTATTTTATCGTCTTTGGCTAGATTTTGCAGTGAATGTACGTATCTAAGTGGTAATGTGTTGTGGTCATCTATTGTGTTTAAGCGGGAGGTTATAATACCTTGTATGAATCCTTTATTGAAGTCTGTGTTAGTGTGTCTATAGTTCCTAGTAACTGTGTCTGTGATGTTTGTTTTCTGGATGCCGGTTGCGATTTTTAGTCCTAAACTAAGCGCTTCTGTTCGGTGGGTGTTTTCTGTTTGAGTTGTCGTTTATGAGGTCCTGGCGTACGATATTTGTCCATTTGCTGATTGAGCATAGGGGTTTAATTTTGTGTTGTGGTCTGTTGACTTGTGCGTTGTTGGTTCTATCTATTTTTTTGTCTCAGTGTGTTGGTTTCTGTGTTTGTGAGGAGGTCTTCGTGGCGTAGTTTCCTTGGGTCTTGCTTTTTCAAAGATAAGTGTTTCCTTCTCTTTTAGTTCATCGACTGAAATCTTTAAGTAGTACTGGACATATTTTGGAAATATATGAGTGGATGTCTTTAGGATTTTGAGAAAGATGACTTTTTCCTCGATGTAACTGGTGGGGAAGTTTTTTTCTGTTTCTGAGTGAGTGGGCTGACAGTAGCAGTTTTCTGTATGTTCGCTTCAGGTGTATGTTTTCCATGTCGACAGTATGTTTGTTATGTGGATGTAAGGTAATCGGACAGAATGGTAGAGGTAATTTGACAATGTGGAAATGAAAGATTTAGAAAAGCGGGTTACGCCTCAAATATATTTATTATCATTAAGAGAAGCCTTGATGCATTTCGCAGGGTTTCATTCGGCGTCTTCAGAAGCTCTTTTGCAGTGTAGAAAGCTCACGTGTGAGCAATCTGATTCCTCACATTTTTGTGCGAAATGTGTACTGAGTTGGGAAAAACAGAGAGTGTTGGTTGTATGGTGGCGATAAGTCTTGAGTGTTTGGTCAAACATATGTCAAATTCTGGTTATCTGTGGGCCCAGTATGGGGTGGGTGTCTTGATAGATTTATGTCTACCAGCTTTAGAGTGGGTGGGAGGTATATGTGTGATCTATGTGTATGTGTTCCTTCTTCCCTCTTCTTATGAGTGGGTGCTCATAGATACAGACATACATATATAAAGGAACACATACACATATATCAGGAGAGTTTGCTTAGTTAGTATGGAGGTTGTAAGTCTCCAGACAGCCGGACCTGTGTCTTCAAGTGGGTGGGTGGTGTATGTGTGATTTATTTGTCCCGTGTTCACTTTTCCCTCTTCCTATAAGTGGGTGTCCATGTGTGTACATACATATACATACATACATAAACATATACACATATAAATACATATACACACAAACATATACATATATAAATACATCTACAACATAAACATAAATATACGCAAAAATACATAAATATATAGAGATAGATACACATATATATACAGACGCATGAACACACATAAAAACGTGCATATATACACAAACACAACATCTGTATATCTATACGCAACAATACAAACACGTACATAAATGCAAACACAAACACAAACACCTGTACATACATCATCAGAAGCAGCAGCCGTTATAGGTCCACTGCTGGACAAAGGCCTTTCCCATCTCCTTCCATGACGACCAAGATTAGGCTAACCTATGCCACGTCTTATCGGCAAACCTTTCTCGTCCCTCCATCTTGTGCCTGTTTTTTCCTACTGTGTTTACTTCCCATGGGAACCAATCGGATAGTCTCCCCCCCCCCATCTATTGTCATCTCTTCTTGCTAAGTGACCAGCCCATCTCCATTTCTGCTATATATACATGCACATACACCCGCAATACAAATGAAAATGTTATCCCAGCTAAAAGCCCCCAACGAAATAAAATAAAATAAAATTTAGAAAAACCTAAAAGTCACTTTTGAAAACAATTACTTCTATTTTACCTACGAACTCAGCATTAAAAACAGATTCCCTTTCCTAGACACCCTAGTTGAAACCAATAGCCATACCTTCACTACCTCCCTATATAAAAAAAAACAACAAGTTTAAATTCCTGCCACCTTGACTACAGTAGTGAAAGTCCGCACAGATATGTAATGGAGATAATATAGATGTAAAGGAGACTATTATTAAATATATCTGACTCCATGTGAAGTGGAAAAGTTAACGGTATAAACAATAACAATGATCGTAGCGTAGTAATCTCTAGATGGCCGTAGTAGTGACGATAAACTAATAGTAGCAGTGGTAGTAATAGTAGTGGTAATAGCCTTTAAGGGTCAGACTGCCGTAAGTAAGCTAGAGTGCTGATGATACTAGAGAGGAAGAAAGAATAATGTTAACCATATGCATAAGAGAGATATTTCATTCTATACCTGTTCCTGCATTAGTAAAAGGAATGAAAATGCATGGGTTACACATGGTGATAGTGCAATGACATAAAGATGCATGCAAATAATAACTGCAAATACTTTTTAACAATGGTAAGAAGTATATTTATTACAGAAGGTAATAACACAAAGGAATTTCTCAGTTGTTGAGAAGAAGAAAGGATGCATTTAAAAGTTCGGTTTACTACTTAGTAAGTGTCCTTAATTTGTTGAAGATTTTAAGAAAAAAAGAGAGAGAGAGAGAGAGAGAGTGTGTGTGTGTGTGTGAATGCGTACGTACGTAATCGAAATTTGGAACAGCCATGTTGTTTAGGCAACAAATCTGGAACTGAACGAAGGACGAAAATAGTTCGTCTTCTTATAGGAAGAGGTGAGTGAAGGATGTGTGGCTGGTCGAAATATCGTCCGTTAGAATGAATATCGTCAAAGTTCCAAGGTGAAATGGTTGATGACACGGTACAAGGTTTTTCTTGACTTGGTGTCTGCAAAGGGTATCGTGTTTCGAGTCAAATGCTTTGTTTCCATATTCTGAAAAGCTCAAGGAAAGTTTTTGTGTCAAGTGGTTTCACTTGTTGACCGAAATGTATGTGTGCAAAAATACATATGTGTCCGTCACAGATATAAGAGAACCCTCATGAAATATTTGATCAATAGAGGCCAACTAATCTCTCCTTCTCGTACATTATTTTACAAACAACTCAGTAATATCAAATAAATACTTATAAATAAACGATTCCTTAATTATCATCAAACAAATAAAACTAACTCTAAAGAAAATTACTTATAACAACATGAATAATAATGATAACAAAAATAATTAAAATACAATACACTTATTGTATTGCAACTAAATACATCAGAACTAGATATAAACAAGATAAAACAGCTATTAAGAGCGTTATACACAGACATACATCTCGGGTTGAATGTGATAAATATATGACTAATCATCTATTAAAAAAACATCAAAAACATTTAATCTTATCATTACTAATAATGCTGGAAAAACCTCCATTAAATAAAAACCATTCACATTTAGAAATTCTCTTTCCCACTGAGCAACTGCGTCCCTCACGATACGAAAATATCCAATTAGTATGCTGGTCAAACTCTCTCACAGAATAACCTGCCACCTCTCAGACCAAAGTGCCATCTGCACCCACATCAATGAACATAGCCGATATTCCCACAAACATATATCTAATACTAGTAAATAATATGTGTATACTATATGATATTAAGTTCGCTCGGATGATGTAATGTTAGCACGTCTGCCTCACACGGGTTCGATTCCCGGTATGAGTGAAGAGTGTGGAAAACTCTTCATTAGGACAAATTTCTCTGTACACTCAGTAGCTAATTGAGTACACTCTAAGCTGTGTGGGGGTATCCCTTCGGTGGACTTGCATCCCACCAAGACTTGTAGGAATAAAGTCCTGGTCTCGACCAGACTTGAAACTTGCAAGACGCATGCATACGGACTCCATACGCCATTGGAAGTTGTCCCTTAAGAGACGGATCGCTTTAACTCTCAGACCAAAGTGCCATCTGCACCCACATCAAGCATATGTCTAATACTTGTAAATAATGTGCATATACTATACAATATTAACTGTAAACAAAAAACGAAATAAATAAAAACAACTCTCTTTCAGTTTGGGTGCTGTGGTTCTAAATGGGTTTAACAATTGGTAGATACAAAGGGTCGAATGATGTCACCATAACAGACAAATGGCAAACGCTGGATTTAAATTCATAACGGTTAAATTCATAACAGTCAACGGTAAACATTGTGTCCACGGTCAACGGTAAACATTGTGTTCAAAAACTAAAAACAAATAACACCCATGGTTTTATCCTCGATCTTGATAATGACCAGTAGTAAGTTTGCATGTTGGAAGTACTCGATCACAAACGCTTGGAAAATATCAGTGAAAGATTGCTGCCTAAATACACAGAATATATATATATAAGTGTGCGTGTTTGTATTCTATAGATTATCATACATATATACATCCTCTCCTTTATCCTGTAAATGATTGAGAGAACGTTACATATTTTGCTTACAGTAAGTGAAGATATTTTCCATTTTATAACATGAAAAGGTACTTGACACTTTTTATTGATGAGAAATTGCTTCCTGCTAATAACAGACGCATTATTTATCCACAATATGTATCTTCACTTTATTAAAGAAAGTAGCATACTTTAACCTGATGCAGGTGTATAAGTCTGGCTGGTATGGATTTCTTTGCTCTGCAGGAGAAGAATTGTAGATAATCCCCATGCATAAAAGAAAATATGGAATCACCTGTGTGACACATATTGCCGGAAGTGAGCTGATTGATTGGTATACTTGCCACTGTGTCTTTGCTTTCCTGGATGTCATTATTTTCTGGAAAAAGAGACCTCTGTTTTCCCTTACATATTGTACATCTGGATTAGGCTGTAGATGAAACTAACAGAAACATTGTGGTAACATAAAAAATGAGACCTAACGTTGGAACAACTCTTGGAATGATAATGACTATTCTCAAAATGATATTAAAGGAAACATGTTCTTATTCTCGGATAATAAATCAGGGCTACCCACAAAAGACCAGTTTAAACACTGTTGCTGGGTTTAGGTTTGACATTAATATGTATCTATGTATTAAAAAATGAGAATGATAATGACTCTTTTCAAAATGATATTAAAGGAAACATGTTCTTATTCTCGGATAATAAATCAAGGCTACCCACAAAAGACCAGTTTAAACACTGTTGCTGGGTTTAGGTTTGACATTAATATGTATCTATGTATTAAAAAATGAGAATTATAATGACTCTTCTCAAAATTTTGCATACACATTCCCTTAAAATAGTAGAGAAAATATTTTCTTTTTTTTTAAAACACGTTTTTAATTGGGGGGGAGGTCAAGTTGCAATGTAAGTTTATCCTAAATTGATCCCTTAGTTTGTGTCCGACAGTTTGTGTCTACCCCCAGTATGTAATTTATTATAAAATAAAGACAAATTAATCATCTTCGGTAGAAACAAACCTAATTTTCAACAATAGATATTGAATTTGATTAAATAAAAACTATGGAAGTAGAAAAAAAATGTTAAGAATAAGGACTAATTAGGATTTATATAATTTTTTAGGCTACTTTAGATTCAATCAAAATTTTGTTTGCCAAAATTGGCATGTGTTTCCAAAAAGTCAATTATGGGGAATGTATAGAAAAGATGGGTTTTTTTAAAGATTTTCAGAGAGTATCAAATATTTTACCAGCATCTAACTATGGCAATGTTTTCAAAAAGTCCTTGAATTTATGGAGGAATATAGAAAACAGTGGAAGTAAAAGAATATATATTTTAATGTAACTCCATATGTATGAATAGACTAACTACTGACATAACAATAGCTTTTTGTTTGTACTCTGGAAATAAACGTCCTTTTCTTTGTTAAGGTCCTGTGCTGTACTCACAACTTTCATGGCAGTTCAATAAAAAGAAAACACCGATACAAAAAGTAATCGTCAAGGAATAATATAACAAAAAAGGAATATTGCAGAACCCATTATTAAATTTCAACACTGTATGATGTTTTTCTTCTATTTGATGTTACATTTAATGTAATTATTAATCTACTCACAACACTGGTTTATTGCTGGGATTAGGTTATTCATGTGTACATTTTTATATATATATATATCTATGTATCCGGACTTCTCCCAGTCCTAACTGCTCGTAGTAGAAACTTGAGATGGCGCATGCACACTCCCCCTTAAGGAGTAGAGACATACAGTTACGTGACTGCACCACAATGTTCATTAGATGTCACTTAGTACACTCCATGAGTTAAAATCAAGGATAAAGTAAAATATTATATAAGAGACTGTGCAGATCAATCAAATTGTGTGTGACATCGGTGTCACAGCGGGTTCTTATGGGTTAAGATAAGCCTTGATGCATTTCGCCGAGTTTCATTCGGCGTCTTCAGAAGCTCTCTTACAGTGCAGAAAACTCATATGTGTGCAGTCCGATTACTCACATGTTTGTGTGAAATTATCAAACGACTTCTTCATTCTGTCAGATTACCTTACATCCACATAACAAATGAGTAACTTATTCTAATAACCTGGTTTTGTTCAACTAAGTCAGTACATGAACTAAAAAATATAAAACTACTTCTGCCCATTGTCTACACAAATATAAAAAGACCATAATAATCTAGTATATACAAAAATGTTCTAAAAATAAAATAACATTTTGGATATTGTTTTTCATAAATATACATGTATATCTCCTGGAAAAGTTTATATACATCATATGTGTATACATGGTATAAGAGCATAATATATAAAAATATATATTCACAAAAGCATATGTTGGATATTTGTGTGCTTTAAAATATTTGAATAAGTCTATATAGATCAATGTATGCCTATTACTGCACAGAGGTTGTAGTTGTATATGTGTATATACATCATATGTGTATACATGGTATCTGTGTATAATATATAAAAATATATATTCACAAAAGCATATGTTGGACAGTTGTGTGCATTAAAATATTTGAATAAGTCTATATAGATTAATGCATGCTTATTACTGCACAGAGTTTGTAGATGTATATGTGTATATAGGTGATTGGCTGCACATGATTTATATATGTGTACAAAAAACCTTTTTGTAGATATCTATGGAAGTTCAATTTATCCAAGTCATATTGAGGTTATTGTATTTTTCTTGTTTAATATTGCAGACCATCAAAAAAAAACACCCAAAAAATTGATTCAAGTCGGCTTATTTTTCTATATAATTCTATGATCTCTACTCGTCTCTGCCCCACTTCATTTATTCATCTGTATACATATCTAGATATGGATATAGAAGGATAGATACAAGAGTGCATCAATAAGTCCGTAGACTGACCAGTAGTTATTAGCTGAATTTTGAAATTTTCACTGTGTAATGTTCGAGGTATGTGATTAATATTCTGAATTAATTGCATTTACAAGGAAGGAGATTATGTTGAAAAGTAAATATTTGTTGCGTAAAATAAATGCGTTTTTTATTATTATATTCCGGACTTATTGATATACCTACATAGATTCAAAAGTATGTTACATTCTCTGATCCTCTATTTCTCTCATTTTATATATTGCTCTCACTTTCAAAATGTTAGTTTGTGTATGCATGAATACATTCACACACACAATGAGAAAGAATGAAAAGGAGAAAAATAGGTGTGCTTGTTCCCTTTCCTTATCTCTCTCTTTATATACATGTGCGTATGTATAAATATGTATATCGTATCATATAAAAGCGAAATATGTAAATGAATATGTTTGTATAGTTGGTTGTCTGTCATGTCCGCTAGCTGAGATATTCTACAATTCATAATGGATTGGTCCACATGAAATACATTGATAGAGCCAATAAAAACAGTAAAAGGGTGGTTAATACAAAATGAGATATGCTGTTTCCATAGCAACGAAGAATACTCTTCTCTTAATAGCCTTGCCTGCTGCCTAAATCGGCCACACTCAAGGATGGGGTAGTCGCTTTGTATCCTTTATAGAGAGAGTCGGTGACAGTGATGGGATTCAAGATGTTCGCACCGGTTCGTGCGAAACGGTTACTAAAATTTCAGAAGTTCGCAGAACCGGTTCCTGAAATTATTTAACTATTCGCATGTTACCGTAACGAAAATATGTTGAAATTTTCCGTTTTCATTAATGGTTAGGAATTCCAAAACGTTTTTTTAGAAAAACTTTATTTGTCAAGTTCGTTAAACTCATTTAAGACAACGAAAACTAAACAATGCAGACAATTTTAAAATCTATCACTGTTTCCATTTTAATTTTTAGTGCTGAGTAAAAAACGAATTTCTTTTTTACCCGTGCCGTAAAAAATGACGGCTTATATGAAATTGATATTTTGTTAAGTATGCCGGGGGGCAGCAGGTCCTACCGTGCATCTTTTTTGAATCATGGGTGGGGGACCCATGATTCTACATTTCGGGTATCAAAATGTTCCCAAGAATAAAATTGGGAAGAACTACCTCATTTGCATACAACAAAATGGCCGCCAGCACACACCAAAAATACAGAATTTCATATCTCGTCTCCCAATTGACATAACTGAATACTTTAAAAAGCTAAATCATGGTTTTCAGACATGAGGAATTCAAAAATCCACTTTATTTACCATAAAATAATTAATTCATAGGTATTTCAGGATTTTACAAGGAACTTCAAGTATACTTTATAGGCGAATAGTGTAAATTTGTATTTGTTGGGCTTAAAAACTTACATCCGGAAATGTGAAGCTAAGTATTCAGCATTTTACGAGAAAACTTCAAGTACGCACTCCAAAGTCTATGGATTGTGGTATTAATTCCTGATAGAGATATATACAAATATATATTCTTAGAAAGGGTATTTTACCATCTTTCCAACGGTGTATGTTATCAATTTGTATCTGTTGGGCCTAAGGAGTTAGAGCCCAAGACGTGAAGCTAAGTAATCGGCATTTTACTAGAAAAAGTTAAAGATCTATGGATTGTGGAATTCATTATTGATGGAGGTATATACATACATATATATATATATATATATATATATATATATATATATATATATATATATATATATATCGTTAGAAAGTGAATCTTATCAGCTTTCAAACAGTGTACAATTTGTAACTCTTGGGTTAAAAATGTTACAGATCTAAACGTGAAGCTAGGTGTTGAGCATTTTACGAGAAAACTTCAAGTACGCTGTCCAAAGTTTATGGATTGTGGAATTAATTTTCGATTTAGGTATATACATATATATATCGTTAGAAAGAGAGTTCTATCGGCTTTATAACGCTGTATATTCCCGATGTGTATCTGTTGGGCTCGGAGAGTTACAGCCCAAGAAGTGAAGCTAAGTATTTAGCATTTTACGATGAAAACTTCAAGTACACAGTCCAAATTCTATGGACTGTGAATTAATTTTTATGGAAGTATATACATATATATATATATATATCGTTAGAAAGAGAATTTTATCAGCTTCCCAACGATTCATGTTCCCATGCTAGTATTCACACGACCTTAGAAAATGTCATTGACACGGGGTAATAAAAATAATAGGTACATCTATATTAAGGGACTGGCGAGTAGATAAACAAAACGCTAAATTCTTATGGTCAGAAAAAGAAAAAGAAGTGTTTTCTCAAGATAAGGAGATACATAAGTCTCCAAAGAAGGCGTGGAGAAAAGAATTCATTATTCTTATATTATTTATCTTATTTTAGGATGAGCCGTAATTAGTGAAACCAAACACAGAAGCATCTTGAAAACCACGCAACACTTAAGAGATGTCCCCCAAAAAGAAACCATCTGCTATGATTAAAGAGTATAACATAACTGATAAATCAATAAATTTAGCCAGGGAGCGAGGTTTGAGCAATGCTGAACTATTATCTCATGATATAGTACCGTCTACCATGTTCGACTGCAGTGGTTTCATGTCTAAGCCGAGTAAGAGTCAACTAATAATTGAACTAGAGATGCATCATACTAAAAATGGTTACACAATCTGTTTGAAGAATATCTCTGCGTCTATAGTAGATGTGTTGAAAGTTGTGCAGAAACTTTCAACATCATTTCCAACATTTAATGAATTCATCAGCAATGTTACACATAGAAATAATAAGTATGAGCAACAAGGACGATATGATTATGTCTTTGACATATATAATGATGAACCCTCAATCAAAGACTGTGAATTACAGAGGAGAATAAATAAACCTCCAATACACCTATAATGGAATTGATATTGGTGTAAATAAGGACTATTATTAAATATATCTGACTCCATTGAAGTTAACAGTATAAACAATAACAAGGATCGCAGCGTAGTAATCTAGGTGTAGCAATAGTAGTAATAGTAAGCTAATAGTAGCAGTAGTAATAGTACTTATAGTGGTAATAGCCTTAAGGGTCAGACTGCCGTAAGTAAGCTAGAGTACTGATGCTAGAGAGAGGAAGAAAGCGCAAGGTTAGCGATATACGCTGGGGATCTTTCTCTGTCTGTTCCTGCAGTAAAAGGAATTATGCATATATAATGCAAAGGATGCACAGTAACGTTGCATGCAAATAATTACTGCAAATACTTTGTAACAATAATAAGAAGTATATTTATTACAGAAGGCATAACAATAAAGAAATTCTCAGCCGTAGAGAATGAAGGAGAAATGCTTGTAAAGAGTTCGGTGTACTACTTAGTAAGTGTTAAATAGTCCTTCATTGTTATAATGTGTGTGTATGTATGTGTATGTAAATGAGGATGAGAGGCGCATCTCTGAGGTAAAATGTGGAACCGTCATGGATTTGTCAGGCGAGAAATCCAGCCTGAACAAAGAATGAAAATAGTCCGTCTTCTTATAGGAAGAGGTAAGTGGAGGATGTGAGGCTGGTCGAAATGTCGTCCGTTGGAATGGATATCGTCAAAGTTCCAGGGTAAGATGTAAGGTGACAAGATACAAAGGTTTTGCTAGACTTGTTGTCTACAAAGGGTGTCGTGTTTCGAGTCAAGTGCCGTATTTCCATGTTCTGAAAGTTGGTTATCTAAAAGCAATGGTGGACAGTTAACTTTGGTTCTCGGAATACTGAAAACTTGGGTGTTCTTAAGAAATATATGTCCGTTACACACCTTAGCCCAATTCAGAAATCCACTCTATTTCCCAAAGAAGTAAACTCATTTTGGTCTTCAAATCAAAATAAACTGAACTTACAAAAGGCTGATTTACCAAGAAGTAAAGATTCATAATTCAGAGCACCCAGTAGTACCTGGAGAGGTGGAAAATTAATCTGAAGATTGTATAAGAATTAACCATATAATAACTCCAGTGTTACAATTGTAGTCAACTCATCTGATCTTCGTATTCCTGAGCATGTTTTGTTGGCGGCTACAAAGCTGTACTTGTTGTCAGCAATGATACTGATGTCATAGTGGAGTTAATAGACCTTATACAAGTATTCAATGTTTATAATCTCCAAGAACTTTGCATAAGAGCTGGAGTAAGAGATACCACTTCACACATACCAGCAGCTAGGTCCTCAACTCTGTGCCGTTCTTCCAGCTTTTGGAACCGCGCCATTACTGTCAAACGCAATTGTAGAAAGTGCTGAATTGTTCCTTGTGAAAGTCTTAAAACCTCGCGTCTGTCATTCACTGGACACTTATCTTAACAGGGCGGTGCTTCAACACCCTATCCCAGAAGACTTTGGATACGAACTTCAAGATAACTACAACCCCTCAAAATCCTGGCAACTTTTAGATGAGTGCTGGTCTGTTGTGTCGCTTTTCTAAGTGTACTAGAATCATATGTCTGTGTAAAGACAAAGGAGTCAAGTGTACAAAATGTTGTGGTTGTTTTGGTCAGCAGTGTAAAAGTCCATTAACTTAAGATACTAGATTGATGTATGATACATGTGTGTATATACCGTGTTTCAGTGACTGATTTTGAAGGTGTTGTTATTGATCTTTACACTGGTTTTATCTCTAAACACCAGCCCTAACGGGTGGGATAAATTGCTGTCAAAAACAGAATTAATAAAATAGATAGATAGATGGAAATCGGATAGTTTTTAATTTAATTTGTTTTTAAAAAGTGATATTTGCGACTCTTTGTGTTTTTATTATGATCTCGGAAAGATTTACGTGCATGTACGCTTAAAAGAAAATAAACAAATCTTTTACTTTTAGAGTTTCTTTTTCTTTCTTTACGAGTTATCAGGCGACATCTACTCAATTGATTTAAGTGGAATTCAGTGAGAACTTTTGGAGATATCCAGTGCCGGATTAAGGCATGGGTTTTAGGGGCCTCCGCCCTCGGGTGGGGGTGGGGGCCAGAGATTAAGTGAAAAGTTATTTCATTTGTGAATGCAGACTCAAAGTATAAGTATTCTAAATTATCTCTTTAGAAGGGGCTCACCATATTTATATACTTTTTGTAACCTAAACAAAAAACTATGGAAGACGGTAATGTTTTGATCGTAAATTAAGTAAATAGGGGATCGCGAAATAATGCTCGGGGATTCATGAGGTGTTTCCTTTAAGCTGCACACCAGGAAAAATATGCCTCAAAGCATGAAAGATTCTAACACTTTGGACACGGGTAGACAAATTGACTCAGAATGCCCTGGGACTGGCCTGACCGTGTGGTGGCATGGTAAGCACAATACAAAAAATGAAAGAATTGGTGCCAACTTGTCTGGGCTGAACATAGCAAACGCAGGTGGGTGGCATTCATCTTCGCTAATTTCATCTTCCCGAACTCGGTTTTCCCGAACGTTGATTGGTCACTTTTTTCATAGTTTATTTTTGGCGAAAATTTATGAAATGATATATAATTTATGTATTTATTTCCGTTTTTTCTTTTAAGAATTCCCTTGTTTATTTTTATTTTTTCGCCATTTCTATTTTATTAAAAACAATTTGAAATTCTTAAAACATATTAATCTTGCTTTTTCGAACGAAGTTTTAAAATAAAAATAAAAATTCGCAAGTAATTGTTTGTGGTTTCATTGTGTTTTTTTCCACACCTGCTACCACTCGATGTTAAAAGATTCATAAATTTTCGCAAGAATATGTTAAAATATTTTACGCCGTCCAATGAACAACGATTCTACGCGGCTGAACTATACAATTACCTATGTTAATCCAAATACCTGAAATAAAATGAAAATAAAATTCATTTTATTGTAAATACTCAATCAACAACAACAATAAATCCTTTTTTTTCACAAATCACGTACAGACACATACGATCGTACATACAATCTATTTATTCCTTCATATATCTTATACACGATATATATTGTAAATACTAAATCTTATCGTAAATAAATACCACATTTACAATAGATGCTTTTTTTTTTAATAAATTGTAAACATTAAACATACCTCGGTTGCACTAATTTTGTTATTTGTAAATAATCAACTATGAAAAAAAGTGACCAATCAACGTTCGGGCAAACTGAGTTTGGGAAGATGAAATTCGGGATATGAACCAGACCCCATGTAGATTATCAAGAGAATTTCATTTGGAAGAAAGATCTCTTGTCTACTTAGTTCCCTAACCAAAAGCCACACAGAATATTTGCTTTCCTCCACTTTTCCTTCACCTTTCCTCACCTCCGAACATTTATTTTAAATAATGGAAATTGCGCCAACACAGTTTAGAAAAAGGCACAAAGTTCAAACAGCCAGTTGATTGCTCAACAATTATTCAACAGCTGCAGTTATTTATTGACCAATGAGAACGCATCTAAAAACAAGGCCCGTGGGAGCCTACCTATTTGAAATATAAGCAGCCGACAGACGGATTTCGTCAGTCACAACCTCTGTGCTCTGTGCATTCACCTGTGCGACATTCAAAGGCAAGAAAGTAAGTCCCTGATTAGACTCACACATGCATACATTTGCATATACTCACTCACACAGGCATACACTTATGACACAACAAATGTTATTATACATATGCATACACTCACTTACACTCACTTATTCTTGTTTCCAATCAAACTGAACATTTCTTAATGCAAGACGCATTATTTTTCCCAATCAATATGCTTTCATCCTTTCATTCAATCGATCATTGTTCTTGTTCTTGAATAAATTATATATGTTATATACATTTGTCTATTCATTTATTTCATTGAACTTTGAACAAGACCAAATTTATAATTGTTGACAGAGAGATACGTTCTGCCATATTCCTCTAAGGACTTGTGTCCCTACAAAGAGGTGACACAAGGCCCTACAATGGAAAAGCCCAAACTGACACATCTTCAACCACAGAGCAAAGCAAAAAAAATAAGTAAAAAAGTAAGTAATTTCCGTATAAGTTTTTAATTTGTTGTTTAAAAAACTCTCAAAGAAAAAGTCGACTTCCTATTTTTCATCGTTATCATACGGTTTCCAGCATTAAATCATTTAAAGTTGTTTAAATTGTTTATGAAAGTTTAAATTTAAAATTTTCATTTTTATATTAGAGTTAATTCAAATATCCAATGTGTTAAATTTCAATATTTCAAGGTTGCCAATTTAGATGTGATTTTTCAACTTTTCGATTCTGGAAGGAAGTCACTCTCAAATTCGAAAAAACATTTTAAAAAAACATCTCAATTGCCAACACTGGACTTTAAAACATGGAAAACATTTTTTTTTAAACTAAATATTGACAACACAGGACTCACAAATTCGAAAAAAAACAAAACAAAAAACATCTAAATTGGCATGAAAAAGTCTAAATTTCAATGTACTCATTTGAACACCTGATTTTGTGGTCAGATACAGTGTTGCTGATGTAGCGCGTTTCCCCACTAGATTCAGTGCGTTTCTTGTTTTGGCAGTGCAAAAAGGGTTAAATTAGCATGTTTGTGCCGAAAACATTTTGATCGTTTATGGCAATTTTCTGGCTATTTTTGACCACTTTTCGTGTCTTTTTGGTGGATTTTGGCCATTATAGGCTATTTTTTTTTCAAATTTAGCGCTTTTTGGCAGTCAAACTAGCGTGAAAACATTTTTTGAGTTGGCAACACTCGTCGGATATTGAAATTTAAAGTAATCATTCTTTTGTGAACTAAAAAAAGGCCCACTTTCAATAAGTGGTCATTTAAAAACCTAATTTAGTGGTTGAATATTGAAATTTAAACTATTTATTCTTTAAGGCACTAAAAGATGATAAATGTTAACATTTATTTTAAACTTTGAAAACATATAATTCAAAATATTTTTATTTAATTTTTTCTTCCTTTGTAAGTGTTTCTCGTTTCTCATAAAATATTTCTTAAATAAAAGATCAATTAATTGAATAAAACATATTATCGTGGTCGAAATTTGTTTTTAAAGGTGGAAATAATTATATATTTACTACTGTTTTTATTTCACGAATTCTTCCCCATCCCTTAGTCTTTATTTCACAAATTTAGTGGCTTTTAGTTTTCGAATAGCTTTTCAATCCCTGTGGTCTGCGGTTGGCTTTGCAACATCGCCCTCTTCACACTATTTTTGATTGCCTATTAGGCAACGTTTGTTTGCTGCTGACTTAATTTCAGTGTGTTGGCAATCTTTATGTTATCATTCACTTTTGTTTTCCCCTCCATATAGTGATTAAATAATCACTATATATTCTTTTGGGTGACAGAATTGGTTTCAGCATGATTTAAACATAAAAAATGACACAGAAACCTAATTAATTGGACAATCCAAACAATTTCTATTAAAAATTTACGATCCAGATGGCATCCATCTTGGAAAATGGACACCATCTTGAAATGAGAGACTGCTCATGACAATGTTCATGCTTGTATCACCAACTGAATGATTCTGCCTAAAAAACACTCTTATCTGCTCCACTATGTGTGGACAGACATGATATTATATGGTGTGGATATATAACAACGACGTAGGAGAGATAATTGTGCATCGATCCACCTAAAAATGTACACACTTCTCCTGTAGCCTATTACAGGACAAACAGTTATCTAGTTTATATATAAAAACATAAAAACGGTTTTCTCAATTTTTGTTGTTTTTGTCTTGAAATAGTGTCAAGATGTATTTGCAATAATCATGTTTCTGAATTCCTCAGGTCAGATTTGTATGGAAAAATGTATTCATTTATCTCTGTATATTGTTTACTTCAAAAGATATGCGATTTTCTATTTTTGGTGTCCGAGTTTGGATTTGCACTAGGTGTAATATAGGGTTGATTTGAATAGACACCTCAAGGATTAAGAAAAAACAGATTACAGGACAAACAGTCAATATCTAGTTTATATATAAAAAAAAACCATATAATCGGACTTCTCAACATCTTTTCACTTTTTTGGCTGCCTTTGTCCTGAAATAGGTCACATCTTGTGTCCCAAATTCTGTTACTCGGTCTGTCATGGTGTTAAAGCTGAAGAATAGCAACCTGTATGGCAGGATCAATTACCCCAAGTGTGAACATGAACCTGGACATCGAGAAGATAGAAAATTTTGGAGTAAACAACATACAGAGACAAATAAACACATTTTTCCATACAATTTTGACCTGGGAAATTCAGAAAAATGGTTATTATTAAGATTCAAACACATGTTGGCTCTATTTTAGGGCAAAAGTTATGCGATTTTCTATCTTTTCGATGTGCGGGTTCGAGTTCACACTCAGAGTAATTGATCCTGCCGTACAGAGAAAGGTCTCCATTTTTCAGCACTAACACCTCAATATTCTTTAATCTCTATATATGTAAAGTCAAAAAACATGACAGACCGAGTAACAGAATTTTGGACATGAAATGTGAGCTAGAGCCAGGAATAGTAGTTTACATAAATAATTTTTAGATTTAAAATTTTCTCCAATCTTTCGTCTCTCCATTGCCACACAAATTATTACGATTACATCAATATTTCACAACCTTTGTGCTTTTTATTTACGAACATGTCGTCTTGTTTTCATAAAGTGCGTGGTATCTGCTAATGAATACGTATATTAGTAGTATGCTAATATAAAGATTTTGTTCATTAACGAGTGAAATGTTTCTGTCTAATTCATTTCATTTTTATTGTTGGTGTGCCTCGTAAGTCAATATAATTCCTTGCTGCACTAAATATGTGCAGAACGAAAAAGACAGAGAGGAGAGAGAGTGAAAAAGAGAAAGAAAGAAAATGAAGTAGAGAGAGCGATAAAGAAGAAAAACAGACAAAAAAAGGTGAGGGAGGAGAAGCTGGAGTGTGTGCGTGCGTGCACGTGTAGGGATTTTTGTTTGTTTTTTATCCCGACTCCTGAAACTGATCATAGAAGTGTTAGGAAATTAGATAACTCAATGTGTGTATATGTTTGTGTGTGTGTGTGTGTGTGTGTAATGCTTTTCAATGAGCGTACACTCACAGATACTACATTCTGATCCTAGACAAAAGTGCTGGTGAGCGAAATCCTTGGCAGAGTACACAGATACTGTACTCTAATCAATGGCAAAAGTGCTGGGGAGCGACACTTTGATCCTAGGCAAAAGTACCGATCTATGAGTAAATAATCTTGTCATTTTTTACACATACTATGCTAGTTAGTTACATATTTGGTACTTCTAAAGAAAATAGATCCACCACTAAAAAAATAGTTAAAAACATTTTCGCAAGTAATTTATTGTGTTTTCAATTCATAAGACCTTTGTTTCCTCAGGAAATTTATCAGTTTTGAAAAAAGTTAATTTTTTTTAGGTTTCATGGTTTTGGGGATTCAATGTAACTATAATGCTAAACTGGAGCCTTACTTTCCGCAAAGTATTCGGTTACTCCCCTTTTTGTAAAAGAATTTTCACAAGTAATTTTTTATGCTTTCATTTAGTTTGTAGGGGGGAGTCTACGCAGGCTTGTCTGATGGTGTGCATGGGCGTTTGTGGTTCTGCTCGGTAGTGCGTGTAGGTCTGAGAGAAAGAGAGAACCAGTTCCTAATTCCATTGACAAAAAATTTAGGGTATTTCAAAAAAGAGAACCAGTAAGTAAGATGGAAAACTGGGGTTATTTTAGAGAGGATCTGTGAGTAAGACAAATCAACACATTTTTTGAAATTTCGTTGACTTTATCTGATATCGTAAATTGTAAATAAAAACATTTATAATTTTTTTTTTACAAAAAACCAGAAAACATAACACCATGAAAATTCCTGTGTGTACAAATGTGATCCTGGGAAAGATTTTCAGCAAATTAGTTTTTGAAGATAATGGTCACATTTTTATAAATGTGCAGGTGTGGAATATTCTTTTTAAAATTATTTAATTTTCCTGAAATAAATACACAGATTCATCACATCTTTTAATATACACATTCTTCAAATATTTTATTTATTCAAATATTCAATTATTTTTTTTTATATAGGGTTAATCTTAAAATTTATATATATTCAAATAGTGGGTTAGCTAAATCACAGCTTTCAATTGGTCACTTGCACTGGCTCACTGG
>VCCN01003880.1:17135685-17166022 GCA_006491835.1 Architeuthis dux
GGACTGAGCCACTTCAATTCTTTTAATTAAAATTGATCCTTTCAATTTATTACATGCAGTTTACTAGGAAACTAAATGAGCATTTTATTTTAATTTGTATCATCCTTTTTTTCTTTTCTTAATTTGCTTTTGAAACTGTGTGAATTTGATTGTGTGTTAATTGTTTCCTTTAGTGTATCTAACCTTTGCCAATGAATGTTTGAGAGAATCTTATGATCACTTTTTGTAACAGTCTACAATACTTTAATAAAATGTGTTTCACTCTGGGACTCCTTTGAATCATTCAATCTTATGTTGATTCACTGTTCCCCGGGGGGGGGGATGATTTGCAGTTTACTAAGGCTGGGGCACAGTGGATCAGAAATAATTTTAAAAAACAAGAGCCTGACAGCTGCTAATTTAGAGAGAAATTACTTTCTTATCTTCATATAACCTATTTCACAGTGAGCAGAGTTGATCTTTCTTTTTTTTACCCAAATTAATATAATTAGCTTCTCTACCTATAATTAATTTTTTCTGATCCACTGTGCCTCAGTTTCCCCAATATATATACATGGTAGAGGTAATTTGACAATGTGGAAATGAAAGATTGAGAAAAGCATGTTACAGTTCAAACATATTTATTATCATAAAGATAAGCCTGAGTTTCATTCGGCATCTTCAAAAGCTATTTTGCAATGCAGAAAACTCATGGGTGTGCTGTCAGATTATTCACATGTTTGTGTGAAATGTGTACTGAGCTGGGAAACAACAGAAAGGGTTGTTGGTTGTTGGAGAGAGGGGTGAGGAAGCGATGATTTCTAAGTGTTGGTCAACTGTGGGTTATATTATTGTTATCAGTGTGTCCGGCATGGGGTATCAGGAGAGTTTGCTTAGTTAGTGTGGGGGTATAAGTCTCCAGATAGCCGGATCTATGTCTATCAGCCTTCAAGTGGGTGGGCGGTGTATGCATGATTTATTTGTCCATGTTCTTTCATTTCCACATTGTCAAATTACCTCTACCATTTTGTCAGATTACTGTACATCCACAACAAACATATATATATCACTCAAATATAAAACTAATATTTTCCAATGGTTCTTATAGGACTATTCCAAAAGTTGAATTAGCTTTCTCTTTCAAATGACCCATCACTGTGTAATGAATATGGATCAGTCTACCAAATGTTTATTGTCTTTTTTCAATAACCCCCATTTCTAAATTTGTAACACAAACTTCAGAAATAGTTAATTTCATTACTTCTTTAATCCTTCCAAAAAGTTATTTCCAAACAATTACTTTTAAAAAAATCCACACAAACTAAGAAGCAATTTTAATGGGGAAAAAAAAAGGAACGTTCTGTTTATTCATCATTAAGGTTGCAATACATCCGTTTTTATTCTCATATCTAGGTCTCAAAATCTTCATCCGGATGGAATTTTTTAAATTCTTCAAAATCCCGCAAAATTAATTATTACGACTGCTTCAACATTACATAGCGCCAAAGTGTATTGGGAAGGAATGTAGGACCCCCCCCCCACACACACACCTTTAGGACAAAACACTCTCAGTTAAAGTACAAAATAGGACAAAAACGCCTTGGTTAAATTAAAACATGAAAAAAATGGTGACAGTATTTTTTTTCCTTTCCTAATTATTTTTTTTACTGAAAGAAAAGTGTTTACCTGGTTTCATTATTTTAATCGCGCATTTTTAAAGCATCCAAAAATTAAAAAATAACACCAACACAATGAATTTTTGTAAAGTCAGAAAACAAATTTGATAAATCGATCCGGATGCCTTCGGGATCGATGTCCTCTTTTTGCAAGGTTCAGATATGGCAACAGCCCTTACTCATCATTAAAACCCAAAGAAAAAAAAAACACATTTTGAAACCTAAAAAGGTCCCGACAGAAGTTAAACAGTATGCACTATTATTTTCTTTTTATTAATCAATCGGTCTTTCAGTGAGTAAACAATAATAATGTACTTTTAATTCTTTTATTTATTTATCTTTAAAGCTGCTGAGAAATCAGTCTTTCGTATCGATGAGATTTAAAACAAAAACACACACAACATCCGGGCTCGGTCGCCATGTTGCTAGCAAAAGGGGGAAAAAAAAGCTAAAATAATAGAAAGCACCTTCTTTATTTTTACTTTTTGCGGTTATACTGAGTAAATTCCCACCCACTCTACAGCAGACCTCCTTTCTAACTACCTACCTACCTACCAGCCATCATCTTGGACGACAAGCGATTATTACTACCAGTGTACTGCATCGCCATTCTAGACTAACTGGATAAACCTGCTGGAGGGAGAAGTTCCGGGCCTTCTCATCCGCCATGTTGTTATGAAGACCAACTAACATTCCCCCCTCAGGAAGACCTCTACAAGACTTTCCCAAGTGTCGCTCTAAATACTCGCACATACACTTCCGACTCAGGCCTTATTGCCTGTCATGGTCGGTTGTTGGATAATACGTCGCAAAAGTATTTTACACCAGTTGAAGAAGTAAAGTTATTATTATAAAAACTGGGTGAAGAGCTGCAGTAGTAGTTGTACTACTGCACTGCCATCGTCCATGATGGCGGTTCGATGGATAATGAACTGAACTAGAAAAAGGGGGAACATCTAACAGGATTTTGTTTATATTTCTTTCTCTATTCATCTCCAATCCTAGTAAATGGGATATACACCTACTAATTTGGAAAAAAAACTTTTTTGTTGCTACGGATTTTATACAAAACTGCTTTTTATATAAAAAAAACAAAAAACAATCGTGTACTTAATACTACTGACTGACAAGTAAATAGCGATCAATGTGAATTAACCACTACATTGGTTTCTTTTCTTAAGAAGAACGAGGATTCTGGTTATAGTGGAGCTACTACTACTTGGGATTTTGTTCCAGTTGCACAACTAGTGGAGTTAACTCATGCCTGCTTTGCACAACATCTTTTCTCAGCATCTTCAACTTCCACTGCCAAATTCAACTGCTCGTTTTGACAATTCCTACTGCAATCCCACTGCCCAGCATTCTACTGCGCGCGCACACATGAATACCCTTTAATACTACTTACACTGTTTTTTAACTTTTAGCCGCTCTTCTTCGTATAAACAACACTACCATCCCAAGAAAAAGAAAAGAAAACAATAACATTATCACTTTTCTGGATAGAGCTACGACTAGGGAATTTAATAAGTTAAATTACAACTTTAAAACTATACTTCAATCAAAATCACTGAAAAACAAATTAACTTCTCTACTCTTAAAGGATCATTTATTATTTTAAATAGTTGAGGGGAAAAAAGTGCCTTTTTTAAATGTGTTAATTCTCAGCTTAATTTTTTCCGGATTTCAATCATAACGCTTATTTGAAATAAATTAAAAATTAAACTTTTCCAAAATATTCAGCTTCTGCTACTTCTAATTGTATTGTAATTAACTTATTTTAATTCTTTGAAATTTTAGTCATTTTAATTTTTCTTATCCCAATCCCATAGCTTTTTCTTTTTAATAGTCCATTAAATTATCTTCCTCATTATTAGAATTTGATTTAAATGATGATGAAAGCAATACAATTATTCTCATTATTTGATATTTAATTTTTCGACTAAGATATTTCCTTAAAAAAACACTCAACAATCAACAACTACTTTTAAATTGATTGGAAAAAAAAACAAAAAAAAACGAAGGAATTATTTTCCATCTTTTTAAAAAAAAAACTTTCCACGTTCCAAAATTGATTTTAAAAATTTACACGTCACATCAAAAAAAGTTGGTATCATTGATTATTAAATCATAATACCAAGAAGACAAAAAAAGAATGCATTAAGGCTTTTATTATTACTGAATGATATTATTAATCACCTAAATGTTATGATCTAGGCAATAACAAGAGAGGTTAACGACCGAAGCAGCAGCAGCAGCAACATCCACTGCCATCAGCAGCAGCATCCACTGCCATCAGCAGCAGCAGGTACTCTAGTGGCAGAAAAAAATGAACATTGCTTCTTTTTCTCGTGTGCGAAGAGTTGTAGTTTGAAAAAAAATAGGAAAACTAAGCTATTTGATAATAATAATAATAAGTGGATAGAGATAGTATAATAATAATAAGTCATAGGTGGTAGTAGGTGCAGTTCTTCCCGAGTGGTGAGTTCTACTTCAGCGTGGAGGAGGAGTACCACAGCGGATCGGGCTTTTACTGCTGCTGTAGTTGTGGTCGAGCAACGAACGAGAGAAGAAGAAGAAGAAGAAAGAGTAAGAGAAGAAGTAAAAGAAAAGGAAAGAGAAGTAAAAGACGAAGAAGGAGGAGGCCAAGTGATGATGACACATGTCAACGTTACCACCACTCTGACGCCATCGCGGAACCAGGTCATCCTAGTCAAACACTTTCAATGACTATCCCAACATGTTTTTCATCATTATCAAATCTTTATTACTGTGTGGATTACTTAGTTTCGGAAGTAAGTATGAAAGATTTCGTTTTCCCTTTTTGTATTTTAATTTTAAAAAACAACAACAAACAAACAAAACCAAAACAATGGATGTCTCTACACAAAGCAGCATGTAAATGTAAACTGATATACTTGCTTTCTCTCTGTAGTGTAGTTCATCTTTATAGATCTTTTATTTTTACACTGTTATTAAAAAAATGTAGTCTTCTTTTCTCCCTTTGTTTTGCAGCATGAGTCTTATGGACGAACAATGCATTCATTGTTCCTATTTTCTTTTCTCTCTATCTTATCTATATGTTTTATATAATACCATCCATCCAGAAATATGGAAAAAATGCTATAAAAATTTCGTTCCCATGCCAAAATATCCACCCGAGGTAGCATGTACAGAAAGCACTAAATTATGATCTCTACCTACCAAAACATAGTTAGTAGGCCGCCAACAATTAAGTAGGTAGTGTATATAAGTAAATCTCTTGTAGGTTGGGTTCTCCACTCGTGACCTAGTAAACCATGGCGTGTGTGTAGTGTAGCAGCAGCACACACACATTTTATGGTCACAAATTGGGTAGTCTGTTTGGCTGCGTAACGATTATGCAAACTGACCCCCCATTTTCTAACCACTTATACTGGATATAAAATCAGGGCCTAGTTTCTATATTTAGTCCGCCTACAAACCGATCCCTCTTAAGTCTTTTTCCTCAAATCTAATCTCATTAATAAAAAGATTTTTTATAATTAGTTCCGTTAAAAGTGAAATCACACTTGCTACAATCAATGTTATTAATTATTATTAATATTTTTTTATTATAATAATGATTTGAAAACAAATTATAAATAAGCATAAGATAACTACATCTACCTTTTTGTGTTGCTTTATAATCGCAACAATAATGGTAAATATTCAAAAAATTAACCTTAGAATTAGCCGGTTTGTTATTTTACTCGTGTGGAACGAGTTTTTTGCTGTTGACCTATTAAAACCGTTGGCGATGGTGTGTAGGATGGTCATGAAGTGGGGGATCCAATTAGGTCGCGGATTCAATCGCAAACTGATCCCCGATTTTCCGACCCATCTATTGAACACTGTGCAGTCCTACATACTTCCGTCAATCAGTAGCACGACTAGTAGAAAGTCGAATCTTTTAATGACCTAATAAACTCTACCAGGGAACGACGTGTGTGCCACTATTGAAAGGAAGAGAAAATACATTCCTTCTTCTCTCTCCAAAACATGATCGTTTGTGCTATATATATACATATATTTATATATAATTGAATTTAAAAATAAAGTTTATAGTAAAAGATAGAAAATTATTTATTATTGAACTGCTGTTTTTTTTGTTTTGTTTTTGTGGATCCCTTCCCCCACCTTAATGGATTTAAATAACCCGTTATATTTTTGTTTTTCATTTTATTTATTGATTGTGCAACTAAATTAAAAACTTTGTAGAATAAAAACAAATTCTTTCAGTTGAATCTTTTGAGAAATCGCAATATTTTACAAAAAAAAAAATAAAGAAACAGAAAATATAGATATAATAATATACAAAATACGTATTTTTCTTGTATTTTTAAAAGATTTATTTTCTAATTTAAATATAGCAATTTTGTTATTTCCCGCGCTAAAGCTATCATTTTCTTTCCTCATGTTAAATAATGTCAGATTTTTATTTTCCTACACTGTTTCAAAAAGCATTGTGACTCACAAAAGTCACAGCGATCTTTTCATTTGATTCATTTATATTCCTTTTTCTTTTTAATTGAACTGCTAAAATAATTGTTTTTATTAAAATATCAAGCATTTAAAGTTTGCTTTCTTTTCAAACCTAAAAAAAACGGATTCTCCTAAGTGAGGAAAAAAAAATCCCAAGTGGAGTATCCGCTCGTCAAATGGAGTATCCGCTCGTCAGTGTAAAGTGTCACAATTAATGGTTTCCTCTTTTTTAAAATTTTGACTTGTTGTTGAACTAATTGTAATGTTTTCGTCCTGAAACCTCGTATTAAATAAAATCTCGATAACTGATCAATTTATTGGTTATGTAATATGAGTGTTCGTGCGTTCAAATAGTGAAAAAGGTAGTTTGCTGTAATGTTGTGGTCAGGCCATAAGCAGGAAGGAGAAAGAAGCAAGCAAGGTTGTCGATGTTGTACAAGTGTTGGATGACCTAAATCTGGAGAAGGAGTTGCCTGCCTGCCTTCTTGCTTACCAGTGATCATTCCCCCTTCCGGGTTACTTCGAATTTTTAAAGTTATATAATAAGAAGAAAACTAATTAATGCTACATTATCGTGAAAACAGAAAAGATAAACGTGTTCACAGAGCCTCACATGTGTGTGGATCACATGTCATTCTTAGGAAATTCAAAACTTGTTTGTCATCATAACCCCACCCCCACAAGCTCCATTAACAACACTAGGGACTCACATTAGGGAGGAAGAAGAAGAAGAGATAGAACGTTAAGTTATGTTTCTGAACTTCTCTATTGATGTCACCTGGTGATGGTAGGGGCTTTGCCGATATAATAATATTGTGATAAAAATCTAAAGAAAGATGAAGATTCTGATTGGAATTCTAAGAAACATTTTTATTTTATTAACCATTATTCATTTTTTTACTAGTATTTATTTATTTATTTTTATTAATTTTAGTTGCTTTTTATCGCAACTAAATTATTATTTTTAAATGGAAAATTAACAATTTGAAGAATCGTTCTGATTTTTGTCATTGTCACTTTTTCAAGATCATAAAAAGGAAATGGGTCAAGTTCCTATTATGAAAGGATTACCTTTATTATATATATGTAATTAATAAGTTTGAATATTTGTAACGTGTCACTGCAAATAATCAGTAAACTGGAAAAGTTTAGCCTTTTTTTTCTTTTTCTTTTTTTCTACCATTAAAAAAAATGTAATAAGAATTTTCAAATTTTTTTTTATCCCATAGTATAATTTACTTATAATAGGTAACTTGAATAATAAAAATTGAACCAAAAGTTTGTTTATTCAAACTGGATAGCTTCATTTCATAAGTAGCAATATGTTGTGTTTTTTTTTCTTCAATATGTTAACTGTTGCAAGGTCATGGAAAGTTGTGTATTGCCTTTTGTTCTGTTGTTTTCTTTCATTTATTCACCTGTGGAGTTCTTGTGAGTTGACCTACTAGAGACGATAGCCCCTCTCTCTCTTTTTGTTTTATGTAAAAGAAGAAGGCTTGTTTTTCAGCACTAACTGGATCATTCGAAAGTTAGACTGAGATTTACACAGCATCAATTCTAGTTTTGAAATGTGATCTATCTGTAAATAATGATGTACTGTGAAGACTATGTAATAAAAAATGTATATGGTAAAAAATAGGTTCCCTACCTAATTTGCCAGGTGTTAGAAGAGAAGTATTGAACGTAGTAGTTTTAGAAGCGTTATATAAACGCATGTCCTTTCTAAAAATACTAGGATGAAATATTAAAAAAAACATCAATTGACCTGATTTTATTGGAATAAAAATACCGACAAACTTAGAATTTTCAAAAATAAACATATTATCGTGGTTGGAATGTTATTGTTAAAATGTATTATTGGCAACATTTCAAACTAAGCATTGGATGCTATATAATCAGTAGTTTAGGTATCTTATCTTTATTTGATTACAAAAAGCAGCTCTGTAAATTATGTCCTGTTTTATTTTGCTAACTTAAAGAAGAATTATACCGATTTGGATTGAAAATAATAAAGAAAAACCTAAATATTGTTCACTTTGCAGAATTCTTTAGATCTCATTTCATATTAGCTCATCACAAGGTCTTCCGTGTCACGATTTACGATAGTTACGCTCTGATTGTTCAATTGGTCAAAAACTGACCAATCGCACAACAGAATTTTGGATCACGGAAATTTGAACTTTTTTTTCTTTCTTTTTTTACTATACGTTGAATAAATAAAATATTATTTTATTTAGAAATAAAGAGGGGTAAGTTAGGTAGCTTACTGATGGGGAAGGAGACAAAGTTGGGTAGTTTACTAAGTAAGAAAATCTTTGCATATGAAATTAATCCAAGTTTGTATATCATTTAGATAAAATCATGTCCATTCAATGAATATTGGGAGGAATAATGGATACGTGTGAGAAGAGCAGAGGCATGTGATAATGGATAATCTTGTCAACATCCCTAGAATTTCCACAGGTCTGGCTAGTCTAAATTATTGATAAAAGGACAAATAATCTATTTGTGTAGCCTCAGATTTCTGTTTCAGATTGTCACTTTGGATATTTTCACTTCCTTGGACCCAAAGAACAATTCATATTTGGAATAAGGCCTAATTTTTAGGGAAACATTCTTCAAATCCATTTCTGTTTTTCATTACTGCTTTTCCGTTCTTTTTTTTTTTTTAAATTTTAATTGGCTCTCATTGCAGACCTCCATATTACAGAATGTACTGATTGTCCTTCAACAAATAACAGAATGTTTATATTTTTTATTTGAGATATCTTTAACATTTAAGAGGTATATCTTTGATCGATACCCTCTTTGAAGAGCTTGCTGATTAAAATTTTCTGTTGAAAAAAAAAAATAACATGTGAACTTGAAAAAAGATATATAGCTTAAAAACCTTCTGCAAGACATTATTTGAAAGTAGTGTCTTTAAATAACTTTATTGATATAACATTAATAGTGCGTTGTATTCATGGTTCACAATAGCTATTAATTTCAGAACTTGAAAACAGAAACATATCCCACCCACTACTTGAAAGGACCTGGTAGCTTTGGGGAGCTGCCAACAGTATCATCATTAAGTGTACTTGGGGACATTTTTTTATCACCTGATAGAGCCAATCCTTTTTTAACAGTGAGTAATTTTCTAGGGGCTCAGTGTTGGTAATGAACTCCCGGGGAAAGAAGTCTATCTCTAGAGTTTACTTATTACACATATACGTTTTGCTATTCATACTCTGACTGGGTGTCAGAGAAAGTCAAGATCTGCTGATCTCATGAACTCAATAATTTCCTTCCTAGAAAAGATATTACAAGCAAGAAAGCTCTTACATCTTACTGGCTACTCTCCTTTTGGACTGTTAATTGAATCCGTGATAGCCACAGATGAAGCTATATCTGAGCTTATACATAACTGCTGCCAAGCAATGAAAGATGCTCTGTTTAACTGTGCCAATTCTTCACTTACCAATGAAGACTTGAAAAAAAAAAGTACTATATAATTCCGGACTATAAGTCAAATGATTTACAGGTGTATTTTAAGGAATACTGCTCAATGCAATGCATCCAAGCCCTATAACTGCCCATATTGAGTCTCGGTAGAAGATCTCCTAGTCATAATACCAGTGCATTAGACGCTTTGTAATATTTGCATAGGTTTTTTTTAAAAAATTAAACGCCTGTCTTAACAGCATATACAGTATTTTTGAATAGCAGTTTTGTTTTTGTAGAATGTGCAAAATTTGTGCTCTTTCCAAAGTGATGTTAGAAGAATTTAATGATGTCTCTTGTAGATATTTGCATCAAATAGCCATCAAATATTTTATAAGCACGAGATTGATTGTTATGGAAAAGGGGACTTTACTTTGAGTTGTAAGTTTGTGATAATGAGCCGAAACAGCTCAGTTTTCCAGTCTTCTCGCAAGTGCCTCTTCTCTTATTGACTATTATCAACAATAGGTGAGCTGTAGTGAATTAATAAAGGGGTACCAACCAGTATAATAGTTTATCAACAATAGTCAATGCATCAGAAGCTACAGTTTAGTGGTAATGATGAATGCAGTTTATTTCTTGGATCCACAGATATTTGTTTCCATCCTTCTACTTGGCTAGAGAAAGACCATGTAGTAAACCATGTTTCAAGAAACTTGAACAGCCTAGCTTGGAAAATGATTCTTCTGGTTAATGGGGAGTAGAATTTCATAAATAAAACTGTGGCCGCAAAACAATTCAATATGAAATCCTTGAACAGATTGTATTATTAGCTTTATGACGGTATGATAAAGAATTTGGCATTATCTCGTAAACTGTCACTGTCAGGTCAACAACTTAATTGTATAACATGGAGAAATTTCTTGCTCTAAAACCTACTAAACAGAATGGAAAACTATTCTTGTCATCTGCCAAGTCATTTGAAAAGAGAGGAACCAGTAAGAACCATAATAGTAAATGGCCTGCCAGGAATTTAGCACCTCTGAGAATGTAATTGCAACATCTAAAATAGGTTTTTCATCTGAGTTGTGAAACCAAGAACCCACTTTGTAATCTTGTTCTATGTAAAAATAACTGTCTTAGGAGATGCAAGAGCTAAAGTTAGCTATGATAGGATTTAGTTGTTTAGGTGCCACATTACTAAATATTTCAATTACCTTATTGCCAACTGGATTTTTCAAGAAATTCATTTGGGTTGATCTTAATGACCCACCTTTTGATTCTACTATTGCTGTCTTCAGTTTTTTTGAGAATGCTATGTAGTTTCATGGGTTATATATAGTCCAGAATTGCTGGAAACATTCAGGTTATTGTCAATATAAAGATTGTACAAGATGTATATGTAAACATTCTTAAAGTAACATGAATTGGCTAAGAAGTGAAAGTGTATGCATCTGGTAACACATTACATTATTTTTTAACCTTTCTTTATCACTGCCTTTTTTTTTTCGTCTTCTGTCTCTGAACTGAAAATTGTCAATGATTGTAATTATTTATAAAAGTTATAATTTTGAGTGTGAAGAATCTGCTTCAAGATATCCCCTAATTTGACAAATTGTCTAACTATATAAGAAAAAATAATTCCTTTGGTTAAACTTTGATGAACAGACTTTTAAAGGAATGATATTATATAAAATGTTTTCAATCGCATGAAAACAAAATTCGTATTTTGTACCAGACCTCTTGGAATAAGGAAGTAAGAAGATTTTTTGGTTAATGGTCAAACTTATTATATCGTTTGTACAATCAATTAATGTATAATTACAAAAATTATTTCAAAATCTCTTAGAAAAAAATGTTGTTCCTTTAATTTACTTAACATGGATATTCTACAGGTGTTGACAACTACAATATCATTACTCTCGCATATATAATTCTGCAATTAAAGTATATGATTTTATTAAATGTATTACCTATGGAATGTATAACAACATGCTAAGGCAATTGAAACTAATATATCTTGTGATTATTGATTACTTTTGCTATCTGTCTATATTCCTGTGGTCTACTACCACTATAACTTAATTTGTATGCTTCAGACTTGTGAGAGAGGAGTAATGAAATAATGACAGTTATAGTGATGGTTGAGTCTCTTTTGCTAAGATTCAAGCATAAGCACCCTCTTCCATTCTTACCCTTATTCACTGGGGGGGTGAAAGATATGAGGAGAATGAATAATAATCATAAAGCATAACAGTCATACAAACAAGCAGAATAATAGTATAATACTAGGCAACTTCTAGCCATGACTGTACACTCATCCTAAAATGTCTATTTATATCTATATTTATTGTGAATTAAATGTAAAGTTTAAAGGTTATTGATAAGACTTGATAGCTAGTTGATCCTGGTGAAAAAACTTAATGAATATGTTTTTTCTTTTTTTTGAAAAGATACTACTGAACTGGTTTCATTTGGAAGAGTCCATAGTTTCAATTATCGGGTAGGAAATATTTTTTATCAGCAAAATTGTTACCTTTAAATAGAAGAGTCCATTGGTACGGACAGAGAAACAGAAAAAAAATCACTGTTCATTATACAAGTAGATACTGTAAAGAAAGTTATCATTCATTAGAAATCTTTTGATTTGATAGCATTATTGCAGTGTAGATTTCAATTCTACTCAACATGTTATGAATTATCTATGCAGTTGCTGAAAACTTTAGATTTATTCTCTTGTAATTCATTCTCAACAACAAATGGGTTTTAAAAATCTAGAATCCAAGCGATAAACTGCGCAAAAACTAAAATTTCTTATGATAGGATTTTAATCCCCCTAAAATCTTTCACTGGCTATAATACCTTGTCCTATGAGAATAGATTTTGATCTGTTTAATAGTTGGCAGTCACTAGTTGAGCAATATTAGAAGCATTAGGGAAATCATCCAGCTCTTATTTTGAAGTGCATTCAGTACCACTCTATTCTTGTAAAAGTATCTAGCATAAATATCTGCTGTCATCATTTTTCTATTAGTACTGGTGATCTGGACAAAAATTGCTGTGACCTATGTTGAGAATTCAAAGAAGGCCTTTTGAGTACTTATCTGGAACAATTATGAACATTGTAAAACCACCTGATAGTTGTTTTACAAAATTTAAACTGGATTGGTAAATAAACAAAAAACCTCGAAACCAGATTATATACCAAAAAAAAAAAAAGAAACTTTTTAAAAAAAAACATTATTGATGAAATTGATTTTCCTGAAGGCCATTCATTCCTGATATGAATGGATTTGTATGCTTGGCATATTCAAAGTATTTTTGTCTTCTGCATCCTTTTTCTTCACTAGAAGGTCACATGAACATGATAGATTATTTGTGTGACTGCTGGTGTTTAAAGCACTATTAATGTTACCTCATAATGCGTGAAATATGATTATAAACCTGATAGTAGTGTTCACAATTACAACACTTGGTTTTTTATATCTTCAAGGTAGGGCTGTGAACTAATTTAATGTTTTGTTGATGTTGATAAAAATGTACTGAAAACTTGAGAAAAGGGGATACTGGTGTTGAAATGCCTTGTTTCATCAATTACCATTCTATTAGATTATATTTTCCATTCACATATATTAAGTAAGTTTGGTATTAGATTAGTCAGATTTTTGTGGACTGATTCCACAGATCTTTTTGGGAGCACAGAATTTATTGAGGACTACATGTTAGAGCTGGAGGCAGAAATTACATTCTACACTTGTGAATGTATATTTTTTAATGACATTTTTCTCTCTGGCTGTTGGTTTAAATCCCCATTGCTAGCTACTTTATTGGTTGCATTTGTTTACAAAAGTACATTATTGGAATGATCCAGCAGTCATTGAACAATTCTATTTCTTGTTTGTTAAAATCATTTGGCAAACATTCCTAATAATTCAAACAGGTCTGGTTAGTCACTCAATAGAAACAGTCACGTGACCAATGTCTTTTGGCAGCATGCCGTGTTGGGAGTGAGCAATGAATCAGTTACTTATCTTGCCATTTTGTTGGGCAGTGATCACTTGAAGGTGCAAATTTTAAAAAAAAACAAGCATGAATATTCCTAGACATAAACTAAGGGATTGATTTAGCAAAAACTTACATTGTAAATTGACACCCGCCTCCCCTAAAAACCTATTATGGGGGGAACTTTCAATAAACAAAAGTTTTTTCTAGACATAATAAGGAGTATTTAAATTTTCAGCCTTCTAGCTCCATTGGTGCAGCCTGTATGCCTGATACATGCCTGTCAGCCTGACCAACTTGAAAACTGAAGAAACCTATGTTGACAGCTTTGGTTGACGGTTTCTAATTATTAAAACATGTGTAGCAACTTTTGAAGGTGGCCTACTGGGTGCTTAATCTATTACAAGACTGAAATAAGTATTTGTGGATATTAGTGATCCAAAACACATGAAAGCTACTTTAGATCTATCTCTGGTTTCAGGTTGGTGATCCTCATTATTACAAAGAAAGCAAAATTAATTTTAAACCAGAGAAAAAAGGATGTTCTTGTGGTCAGTCTATTTATTTGCTAAATCCGTAACGGTTTCTTTTCCAAGTGTAACTGGAATAAATTTAGCAACGTGTACTACACTGTCATTCATTGTAAGCATCTTTCTGCTTTGATCTTTCTGAAACTTAAATGAAATCTCATAGTCTTGTGGTTTTATAAGCTATCAGACTACATCTTTGTCAGTAGATATAATTTCTCAGGCCTAAAAACATCTTTAATGCATATTGTGCTGTACTAGTACTTTCTCCATGGCTGCCTAGCATATTCTAATTAAGGACAATGTAAAAGGTTGGTACAAAAGTAAGTTATTCACTTTACTGCTTTTGTGTCATTGTTCTCTTTATCACATGTAGTGTACTGTTGGCCTTCTTTAAATGTATGTCCTTGATACAATATATCTACTCTCCACTACTGTTTTTCTCTTGCTCAATTCTTTACTCTGGGATTATTTGAACATTTATGTTAATTACTTTATCATTAAGCAATGCTATTCAGGTAGTATATTTACAGCAGATGTGATTTTGAAAATATAATCACATTTAAAGTGTTTTTTTTTTTTTTTTTTTTTTTTTTTTTTTTTTTTATAGTTATTTGCCCCGGGTTGTATTTATTTGCATCGCTTTAAAAGAACAACATTATGAATATATATAATGATAATTTTAGAGGGTGTTTAATTATTCTTATTTTGCATATGTGCTTTATAATAGTTCATCAGTTGTGACTAAAAAAAATAGACACCGAGGAGAGAATGGAGAAGAGTGGCTTGATAATGGTCATATGGGGATATCGATTTATTTTGAGGTTACTTATGTACTAAAAAAAATACTTGCATATCTTTGGGTTTAGAAAACAAAAATTCAGTTTGTCTGTTTTCAGCCAGGATTGTACTGGGTGCACCAGATATTTGAAATTATAATATAAAGAAAAACAGATATTCAATAGAAAAAAATCAATATATTTTCATAAAAATTGGTACATGTTCAACTAGATATAAAGAAACAGGTTATTCAATAAAACCACCCTCAGCCTTGATGTGGCTTCTGAAGTGACTGCATGTCCGGATCAGGTGGTTCTCGTTCATGTTGGCCATCACGTCCACGATGGCGGCCTTTAACGAGTCTTTGATATTGTGGGGCTGCTGGTTGGTCTCCCTCTCAATGACATCCCAGACGTAATAGTCATGGGGATTCAAATCAGGAGATTTAGGGGGGCACCTCGATGTAATTGGTGGCATTGACCCTGAGGCCCTGCATGAAGAAGTGGGGAAGCATGGCATGGTCCTCGTTGCTCAGGACCATCACAAACAATGAGAACTTTATATGCATCACAGTGGGTACCATGCAGAGCCACCTGTTGATACTCCTGTTCCCCCTTCTGGTCCTGGTTGAAGTTCTTCTCATCGGAGAAAAAAACGGTGTATGCAGGGTTCCTTGGGATGCTTGAGATAGTTCAGCAAGCGCTTCGACCAGATCACCCCATTCTCCCGGGTCTTATTAGCATGAACTGCCCTCTCCTCATCATGTAGGACTAGTACCTGATGTTCTTGTGCACTACATGTCTGATATTGGACTCCACCACCTTGAGCCGTTCAGCGATGGCCCTCATCAACTTGCTGGGGGTTGTCGTTGATGATGTCCTGAACCTGCTGGAGAAACTCTGTTGTCCTGATGACATCTGACCGCTGAGAATGTTTCTTTCTCTTGGTCATAGATGACACGGTCCGGCCAGAGGCCTCCAGCTCGTTCCTGGCCACATTCATGAAGCTGGCTATCTTCAAGCGGCTGGGTCCATGAGCACAGCGTGCCTTTTCATTTTCAGTGTCAGATTGAAAGCTGCCATGTTGATGCTGTCAATAAAGTTGAAATTTGGCGCATTCTGCGTAACATTACGTTAGGTTGTCTTCCATTTATGGCCTGCTAAAGTTGTGTTTTCAAATACCTGGTGCACCCTGTTCACATTTTGGGGTTTGGACAACAAAAATTCAGTTCGTCTGTTTTCCGCCAGGATTGTATGGAAACTACATAACTCAATGTCAAGATGAGAACAAATATGAAATGTTTTCATAATGTCCAATCCTTGAATATTATTTCTGGGCGTATTTTTGCTCTCATTTGTCATATAACCTAACTTTAAAATTAGAATAATAAGTTAAAGCTTATAAATCAATAGGAATATATAGTGACATAACATGTGTCATTTCTCTTTATAACTGTGTCTTTATAGTTTAAAAATGTGAAAAAACATGAATAATTTTTTTTCTATTAAACTATAGGGTTCTGTGCATAAACCTTTCATAAATTTACACGCCCAATGTTTAGCAGATGTTTCCCATCTTGTTCGTATGGAGTTTCTGCTATAATGATAAAAAAAAAATTACAATGCTACTTGACTAAGATAAAAATAAAAAAAATTTATTTTAATCTACTCAAAAAGTTCACCCACAATTGACACATACTTAAGTTTTTCCTTTTTAAATACTAACACTTTAGTGCCTAGGCTTAGGAGAATTTGTTTGACATATATATTTTCCTATTTCTCAAAGAAATATGTGCAGACTTGTGGAAAACATTGCATGACTTTTTGTTAAGTTTGACCTGATCTTTGATAATTTATATCTAATCAGAATCAATTGTCATATTTGACTTCGGTGAAAAGTTAGAGAGAATGTGATTATTTTTTGTTTGTTTTTGTAAACAGAACTGCTTTTGAGTTTTTCAGCCATGTCCATCTTTCCATCTGTTCACACGATATTTCCGATAGTACTCAATAGATTTCAATGAAATTTTGTAGAAGAGTAGGCAAGAAGTGGTTTTTGGAGCGGGTCTAGGAATTTTTTTTAATTGATAGATATTTTTCCTTTTTTAACATTTTATTTTTATTATGTATACTCATGTCTGTCCGCATGATATCTCCAAAACTTCTCTATGAATGTCTATAATTTTGTGGAAGGCTGGACAATCTTGACAATGGTATGCACTCTATGAGTGCTTTCTCTAGTTTGGTATGTGATCTATGTAATTACAGGCAAATGAATTTGATCTTTATCTTGCAACTGTTGTTTTTTGTACTCTCAATTAAAAACTGATATCCGGTAGTTTTTTCCAACTTTAGTTCAGACAATTGATTTTCTTCCCATCCTTGATGTTGTCAATACAATGTTTCAGCTGATTCGTCCAAAACATTGTGTTGACAATGTCAAGAATAAGAAGAGATTCAATTGTCCGAACAAAAGTTGGAATGTTAATGACTCTTCTCAAAGTTATAGACAATACCAGTAGTAGTTTTTGTGTGATGCACTATTCTGGCTAGGTAGAAATTAATGGAACATCTGTTGGACACTAATCAACTTGTTTTATCTATTGTCCTACTTATAAATACACAACTGAAATTAATCTAAAATCAGCCTGGTATTCATAATAGTATAAAAAGTTAGTATGCATGTCGTTGTGCACTTTTAACTTTATACAAATTATATCAGCAGTAAAATAGGTCATTATGCTTACTTATGATTTGAGATAAGCATAAGCCTCTATCTCTTTTTTTTTCTTTCTGGGGAACTAAAATCTTAAGAGCGTTTTCTGAACATGTTGATTTTGTTGATAAATGTTTTTCTCTGTTTATGTTTGTATATTAAATATGTATGTGTGACAAAATAGTAAACACAATGATTTGAACCCCAGATGCTGCCTCGGAAGTGACTGCATGCCCAGACCAGGTGGTTCACATTCATATTGTCCTTGATGTCCACGATGGTGGCCTTCAATGAGTCCTTGGCATTGGTATTATGGAGCCACTGATTGGTCTCCTTCTCAATGACTTCCCAGACGTAGTAGTCCTGGGGATTCATACCAGGGGAGCTAGGAAGCCACATGTGGGGGGTCACATGATCGTGAAAATTCTCGGCCAGCCACTCCCCGGCCATGTGGGAGGGAGCAGAGTCCTGCTGGAACACATACAGCCTCGGAGAAGAAACAGAGCATGCCTGGCTCCTCTGGGTGCTTGGGGTGGTTCAGCAAACACTTCGACCAGATCACATGGCTCTCCCGGGTCTTGTCGGACATGAACTGCCTCCTCCTCCTCCTCATCATGTAAGACTAGTACCTGATGTCATCATGCACCACACATCCGAGAGTGGTCTCTGCCACCTTGAGCTGCTCGGGGATATGTGCTCATAGATTTGCTTGGGTCGTCGTTGATGATCTCCTGGACCTGCTAGACGACCTCAGCAATCCTGACAACATCTGACCGCTGTTTCTTTTTCTTGGTCACAGATGTCACGTCCCTGTCAGAGGCCTCCTGCTCATTCCTAACCTGGCCACGTTCAAGAAACTGTCATTCCAATTGGGGCAGTATCATCCAGGAGGGCATGCTTGGGGCAGGGTGATAGATTTTTAAAATAACCAAAAGAGGTGGACAATAGGGGAAAAAAGGAAATCCTGCTTTAAATGTTACTTCTGTTTATTGTTGCTTTAAATATGGTTCTGAATTTTAGTATTAGGCTCATGGGGGGGGGGCATTTTTCAAACTATTATCCTATTCTTTTCTGAATTTTACTTTTATGTGCAATTTAATATAGTCATCTACTGAATATAAAGTCCATCTTGTTTCCCTGGAGAAATAGTAAGATACCTTCCAAATGTCACTGTATTAAGTGATGTACACTTTAAATAAATCTTTTTTATAACCATTTCCTAATACAGGCAGTCCCTTTGACCCTATAAATTAACACCTCTAATTCACTTCCGTACTGTAAAAATTTGGATATTAGTACATTATTTTTTACTGAATTGCATTAGACATAGGAAGTTTATGCTTTATTTTTTCATTTTCCACCTAATTTTTAAGGGCACAGTATGTATCATAAAAGGCTTGAATAATAATATATTGTATGCAAACATTGCTTTTATTTATTGCAGGTTTGCCTAAAATAGGCTAGAGAATCATTATTAGATAATATTACTAACACTAGCCTATATATTCGTTTCAGCTAACCTGTGCTCACCTTACATTTGTTTCAGCTGTGTTCATTATGAGATGAACATGTCATCTGAATAAATGGTACAGAAACCTATCTATGAACATCGCTAAATTTCCAAATACAGATATTCCAGCACCATTGGTTCCAGGAAAGTGCCGGTTTATCCATTTTCCCAGACCAACAGAAGTCCATAACACCGTAAAATCAATTGTATCCACATACGCGTAAATCCGACATAGATTCAAGTGTTGTCTTGGTTGTTTATTCTTTTAGTGTGAACAGTTAAGATAGTCCGATAAGTTTAGAGAGAGATTAAGACTTAATCTCTTTGCATCCACACAATGCAATGTTTACGAAGATTAATAAACGGATAATCATATGTACTACGCTATTAGATTGAAATACACGGGCGAGCACAATATTCTGTGAGAATTATTAAACTACAAAAATAAAAAATAAATACTTTAAATAATATTTTCTAGGATTTTATGGGTTTGTTTAAGGTGTTGCTTTCGTGTCTTTCCAGGACTTATTTTCCACTCATTTATGTTTGTAAACAAACCGATTCCATGACAGTTATTCACTGCACAGTGTGTAGCGAAATGCAGTGCGCGTGCATGCATGTGCTAGCATGAGAATATGTGTGTGTGTGTTTAGCTCTCAGGGAATGGAGCCCCCTAATTAATATGTAATTCAATGATTCAAGATTCGGAAATTCAACTTTCATACAGTTTCACAGGAAAGCAACCGGTACGAAAATAGAGGACTGCCTGTTCTGAATTTGTTTGGTTGTGGTGAACCTCCTACACATTTTCATTTAATACAGATCCAAAGAACAGACTGATGAAAGGATGTGTAATCTGTAAACAAAAGTCTAAAAAAAAATTATAGCAATCACACCTAATCTTAAAAACATCTCAATATCCATCTATTAGGGTTGTCAGCATTAATAGTTGAGGGGGAAAACAGTTTGCTGAGGTTTGCTTATCAATAGGTTCTAGATTTTGGCTGACCTGTCAAAATAAGCTGAAAGTAAATCCAGCTTCATGAGTCAGTGCCAGGATTTTGGAGTGTTGTTGTTCATTTTCCCCTCTTTTAACTGCTGAACTCTTTAAATGGTTTCTTGAAACTAAATATCTCAGATGTGTAAGGCTTTTTCTATATCTTGGTGAAAAGGGAGTTCTCTTTGCTTATGAGGATCTTAGTAACCCACACTACCTTATGCAGTAAATGGGTCACTGCTCTTCAGAGTCCATCTGTTGCTTACAGAATTTATATTCTTTTATTACATGTTTCTTATTTAACCATGGGAGAGGGGGTAATAATTAAAGCCAGATTTGGTGGCTGTCACTCCAATTTCTGATCAATTTGATCACTTTTTGGTCATGGTATACACTCGAAAGAAGACAGAAATAATTCTATCTTGATAAGTTCTAATTTAGTCTAATTTAGTTTCTTGCTGTGAAAAACTTGATACTTTACTAAGTGAGCTATTGGATGTTTTAGGAGTTTTAAAAAAGAAAGTTTTTCTAAAGTTTGGTGTTTTGACAAATTTAAAAAATATTAATATTACAAACTGAAATCTGATCGTTTTTAATTTAGTACATTAATGAGATCTTTTTAAAAAGTGCTTGGTAAATAATTTCTTCCTTAAATTGTTTTGATTTATTCTCATGTTATTTTTTCTATTAAAAAAAGAAATTCTCATGCTAATTGTTATTTGCAAGTTCAGATTATATATATGTGGAGGTAATCTCTAGGGGTCAAGTGATGGCAAATCTCAAATCACCAACACCTTCTTAAGCACTCTTGCTGACCCCAATATAGCAGTGACTTGAACAAGTTCAACTCTTCTTCAAATCTCGAATTCCTTCACTCTCACCCCTAGGGATTTTAGAATGATTCCTAGTGTGACAGTTATTATGGGCTTTACCCTAACCCTTAGGTTCTACAGTTTCTTCAGATCTTTGGTGGGGTCCTGGTATTTTTCTTTTTGACAATTTCTTTGATTTTTACTCTCTGTGATCTGCCAGAACAGCCATGTCCTCAATGTGACAAAATTCTTTTCTTTGTTCACAACTAAAGTCTTGTCGCCTTACTTGGATAGAGTGGTCTGTCTGGATCTCAAAGTCCTAGAGTATTTTAATCTTTTTGTTTTCCACGACAGTCTCATACAATTTGTTTGCATACACAAACCTAAGTCATTTGCGTAATTCCCAGTGTATCAACCTCCATACTCTGTCGTGTCAGCTTTCATATTCTCTTTAGACCAACTGCATTCACTTATGTGGTTTAGTCTTCTCGACAAAGACAATTTTTACTGTCTGTTTTTCTGTGTTTTGTCAATTATTTATTTTATTTATTAATAAAAACACTTAAAACAAAGGAATGTAAAAGTATCCTAAAAAGGATAGTCATTTTTTTGTGTTGTTATATTTCTTCTTTCTGTATATATAGCCACATCAAATTCTATTTTTAATATAGTTTTTGATCTTAACTCAAGAAATTGCATTCCTCTCACTAGATTAAACACAAATATTGGGTTTTAGATTCATTTCATTGAAGTTTTATCTGTTTCTAACTCCAATCTAATCATTTTCAAAACACACACTCACTCACACAGTGTTGATTTATGCATTGTTAAAATTCATGTGGTTATATAAAAATGTAATAATAGTTTTAAAACCAGGATGTTTACACTGAATACGTTGTGTCAATTAAAGTTATTTTTGTTTTGGTATAGGTTCTAAATCTATAAAAAAAACATCTGCGGCCAGTCGGTTGTAAAGGAGTGGCCGAGTTTATTAAGAGCTGCTGAATGTTTATCAATTGATGAGGTTAAACCGGAACTGAAGCATTATTAAGAAATAAAAAGTAGGTGGTTTACAAGCCAGAAATTATTTGTCCCCACCACCCCAGCAGTACTTTCTCACCCCACTCCCACATACACTAAATAGTTGACCACACTCTGTTAGTTCCACTATAAAAACTAATGAGTAGGTTGAAAATATCTATCCTATCTCAGCTTGCTAGGTGTCATATTTAGTTGTATTGTTAAGCCTGTCCCTATTTGTTTAGGCACAGGACACATTCTTTCTAAGATGTTGACATTTTTTTTTCTCTTTCCTTTTCATGTAGTTTTCATTTTATAAAAGGAAGAATGTTAGCTTATGACTTGCTCTCTTATTTTTTTTGTGAAAAAATAATGCGACTTTATATTTTTCTCTTAATTCTGATGCTGTGTTCACGCAAAGAATGCAGAAAAGCCTAATTCACAAGAAAATACTCTCATGTAATTAATCAATATAAATATGTGTGTAGGTTGTCAGTTATACAATTATACTTTTGCCTTTCTGTATTTTGTAAAATCCTATTTTTTCCTTTATTAAAGTATAATGACTAACTATATTCTATTTTAAATTAGGAAGTTTTAATACTTTTTGTTATTGAGTCTGGTTAGTCATTAGAAACCGTCATTTGACCAACATCTTTTGGCAGTATGTTGTGTTGGGGGTGATCAATTAAAAAAATTGGAAAAGGGGGTGATCAATGAATAAGTTATTTCTCTAGCCTTTTGTTGTACCTCTAAAAAGTCTGAATTTAAAAAAAAAAAACAAGTGTCAATGTTGCTGGACACAAACTAAGGGACTAACTTAGGATAAAATTACATTGTAAATTGAACCTCTCCCCATAAAACTTATTTTTGAGGGAATTTTCAAAAAAAATTTCTTTTTCTAGACATACAGGTAAATGGTTAGATTTCCAGCCCTTTTAGTGCGTGATTGATGTGACCTGTACACTTGATACATGCTTGGCAGCCAGGCAGAATCACTTAAAAACTGAAGAAACCTATGTTGACGGTTTCTAATTATATAGAGATTTACTTTTCTTTATTATGCACGTTAGTTTTATTTACCCTACTATTGTATCTGATAGGTCACTGTCAAAAAGACTTGAGATTTTGTACATTTAAGTCCTATCTAAAATAAGAATTAAATGAGGTCGAAGGATGATAAATACTAAAGAGAAAAACAAAAACAAGAGCTCTCCAAATCTGACCTTCCAAACACTTATCCTATGAACCTATTTATCAAGATATTCTAAATTTGTTTTGTAAATTCACACACGGGACAGATTCAAATTTTATTTTTATCTTTCCACACTAGTATGTAGGATAAAACTGAGTATTATCCAGTTATTCGAATTGAAAACTCTGGTCATTACAACAGAAACTCATTTTATTTATTTTTTTAAATAACATTCACTATGTTGGGAGAAAATGGACACACAAATGTTGTTGAACTCCAGTACAAAGTCTGGAGTTGACTTTGTTTTCCTACCGTAACAAGAACAAGAACAATCCTCACCAAAATTACGGGTGTAAACCGATATGTAAAATTCACATTCCCCTACCGTAATTTGAATTAATGACCAACTGATCGCCAGGAAGCTGTCTTACTGACTGAGCTAAATTGACAAGTATTGGATATTATTCACAAGATTTATCATACAGATATGCATAGACTTATTTCCTTCTAATAAATAAATATGTTTATACAAAAAAATATATATTTCTACAATTATATGTACAATACAAAAGTTGCAGTAATCATCTTCAGTTGGTATAGAATTTTGAGTGGTGTTTGACCCTGCAGCAGCCAGTCTTGTTTATTATTAGAAAACCACCCTTTTCTGTACATAATCTCAGCAAAACCATCATGTAGTATTTAAAATAGCTTTATCACAAAGAAAAATGCTTCAAATAATTCCAAGTATTTTTTTTATTCATGAATGTATATTTATCTCTGGCAATGCAAAAAATCCTCGCCAATATATATATAGACATCATCTCCTACTAGATAATAATACAGTCCATTATTGATGATATTGATGTGTCCTGCATGTTATGGATTTTATATTTACATAACTTATTATGGAGAAAAGGAAAAAAGGCATTTCTCCTTCTGTTTGAAGTCAGTGATTTTTATCTTCTAATTGACTTATAGTTAATCAATCGACCCTGGATATTTGATCTGTGGACCACAAATTCCATAGCATCATTTTAGCTATAAAGCTGTCACCTAGACTTACTCATTCTATAACAATATTTGTATATCGATCATAGTATGCAACTGAAAGTCACTGTTTAGCTTTGAATATTTTATGTAATTCATTACATATGCTGGTATATAAGACTGACATTCAATTAAAAAAAGAAATCTATACAAATATTACATTTCGTCCAATGCACTGGTATTATGACTAGGGGGCCGTCTACCAACAGTTATGGGGCTTGGATGAATTTCAGTGAGTGGTAGTCCTCCAAATACCCTTGTAAACCATTTGTCTTATAGTCCGGCATGTATGGTATAGCTTTATAAGTTTAGTTTGTAAACCTTAAAATTACTCAAATTCTTGTATATTTTTAAATACTTGTAAAATCTTTTGTATTTCTAGATTTGTCCCAATAGTTATTGCAGTAGATTATTATAGCCATGAGATTTGAAGTGCTATCTTATGTGCTAGGTTAGTGAGATTTGTTGCTTAGAAGGAAAACTGATCTCAAACCAAGACCATTATCTTTTTGGAGTATATTATTAATTTAAAATAACATATGATTATTTACCAGCCTATAAAAATGAATGAGTTGTGCCAGTAGTTCAAAATATACCTTGTAAAACGGAAGTCTTATTGGCCTGTAATTATGGCATATATAAATATCCACTATTCAGAATATTTCAAGTTGTACTAAGGTTTCAAAACAACTCGAGATAAGAAAAAAATAACCCTTAAAAGTAAACTCAAGTGAATTTTGTTCTTGCCTTCTCAACAATGAAACTAATACAATAAAATTAAACCTTAAAGTTTAACTGCTAATTCTGAACTTTCTTATAGAATCAACCCAATATATATGTACTTTTTAATTTGTGAACTTGACCAATCCAATTCATGGGGCAGAATCTTGGATCTTTTGGTAATCTGCAAAGTTGTTCTCAGTCGAAAATTTGTTAAGTAAATAACTACAAATATAATATTTGCCCCAAAGAAATTTATATTATATGCCTTCTAAAGAATTAGAAATTATAAGTAACATAGTTTTGATCAAGATCTGCCATTTGAACTTATTTGACCAATTGAGGGTAGGGCATATATCTTACACCCACAAAAATATATGCGGTTATGAAAATATTTTGGTACAAACTAAGTGCTGGAATTTGTCTCTGGACTTGTAACCTTGACAGTAGAAAGATTGTCCTAAGTGCCTAGTAAGGGTTCTGAATATATTAAATTAACTTCCAGTTTGATGAATGAATACATAATATATCTCCAATATGCGAAAGAACCTTTATATAACTTAATATAATGATCATCATCTTTTTACTTGAATAGAAAATTATTAGTAAATTTAGAAACAATAAAAGCATAGAAATCCTTTTTCTAACTCGGTACCAACATATTAAGTCGACTGGTTCTGACTTCCTCAAGCAAAATTGAAATTTATATTTTAATGTGAAATATTTTTTTGTAACTGATCTGCAAATTGTTTAAACATAGGCTTTAATTTTGCTGAATTTGCATTGTAAATGGACTCCAAAAATCTGGTATGAATTAGGACAAATTTAATCACGTTAATTGTAAGTTTTTTTGTTCAAAAGTGAATCCTATAATTTTTTACGTGTAGAATTTTTATACTATATTTTTATGTAAATTTCCTATGTCCAAATCTATATAAATTCAATTTTCTGATACATTGAAATTTTGTATGGGTCACATCACCATTAACCATTTTATTGTTGTTAAGAGTATTTGAATAATTGAATGAATAACGAATTGTAGCAGTCAGGATTGCTGTTTGTTTTTGTTGTCCATGGGAATGAAAACAGAAGAATGCCCCCTTACATCTCTATAAAGAACAATATGCCTTAGATGTTTACAATGAGCGTGTGATGTGTGAACAGGCTGTTAATACCAAACATTGCGATCAACTGAATTTTCTTTGCTTTTTAAAAATCCAATCTGTAATTATCTCCTCTGGTCCCTCTCCCGCCATTTTAGACCAGCCTGTGTGTAAACATAGGCAGCATGGTGTGAATAGCACATGGCTGTACATTACAAAATAGCCACAATCATAAAGATCTTATTAACATTAAAATGATATTAGAACAAACAAGACGTCCCTCAATTGGTAAAAATAAAAATAAAAATAAATAAAGCTTAAATTGCTACTAAACAGAAGGAACAAATAATATATTACACACGCTTACATTCAAACTAAAAATGTTTTCATCTCTCTACAAATCAGTAGTTCACATTTTTCGCTACTTTTTGTTTCTTCATTTTCCCTGTGATTTGTTTGATAATTTTAGCTTTGTAACTGGTTGTTGGTATTGTACCTTTTCTACCTGTTCGCTCTTGTTTTGACACTCATGGAGAGTAGACACATCAACAATCGCCTGTCCTGACTGACCAACCCAATACTTGAATTATTGCCTTCTTTTTTTCTCTATCATTTCTGTCCACCTCCCTATCTTTACCTCCTCTAATAATACGAGCAGTCTATCCACTCTCTGCTCGTTATTCCGTTTTTTTGTTTTCACTTTTTGTTCACCCAGGCTACTATTCTCTCCTGACAATATAACTTTCCCCAGTTCTTTTTTCTTTTCTTTTTCTTATTCAATAAAAGAAAATGACAATAAAGAAAGGAATGCGTACACTACATTAAGAAGTGAAATTTGATTTCTCTTAACAGAAGAGCTCACTGAATAGTAACTGTCAAAACTATTCTCAAGTGCTATCTGATGTTGGATGTGACCCAAAACATACTACGTACTATTGGTAACAACAACAAACAAGCTAACTCCCTTCCCCTCTTGTTTCACGAGTAAAAAGGTGAACAGTCCTCAAAGTAACAATATCAGTTATACAACGCAACAACTGTTGTTTTGTTTTTTTGTATTAGTATACTAATTTTTTGAAATTTCGAAATTTAATTGAAATTTTTGGATTTGGCTAATAGATTTATACTGTATACATGTTCATATTTCTCATTAGTCTTTTCCACTATGTATTGATTTAATAATGCTAAATTTGGCTGCTGTCGTCCAGTTGCACTGAAAGGTTTCAATGACACTACTGGCTAATTTATCTGGCATTTGTTTACATACTTAATAGTGTATTAAGTTTTGTGACTAAATATAGCTACACGGCATACACTCATTAGTTTTATTTTGATGTATTCTTAATTGTAGTGGATTGTATAAAAAATTAGAGTTTGTTTCCTGTAGTGGCTGTCCTGCTTGTGTATAACATTCCAATTAATAGGTTTGATATTTCCCTATTTATGTATAGTATTTAAAATATTTTAAAAATTTACTAGTGATGGTTGTGTGTATATATATATATTATATATATATGAAATCAAATAATGGATAATTTTATATGCGACAGAATATGATAATTATAGAGACATTTAATTAATAGGGAACCTATATTTGCTCGGCATCAGTGTGAACGTTTGCTAAACGAGCGGCGTAAATGTAAATAAAGAAACTAGCGCTGTGCGGCGATCAAACCCATGTCCACCTTGAAAGCAATCTTATATGCAGGCTCTGCTCTACCACTGAGTTGTTAAAGCTTTCATGGGAGGCAGGAGTTTATTACTGTACATTTTGCTGGTCTTTCTATTCTCATATTCGTGTTTAGGCACGAATATAATGTGGTCCCCTATGCCGACAGTATGAAATCAAATAATGTATAATTTTATATCCGATAGAATATGATAATTATAAAGACATTTAATTAGTTGGGAACCTATATTTACTCGGCGTTGTTGTGAACGACTGCTAAACATGTAGGTAGAGATTCCTGCAAAGTGTACAGTAAAAAAAATCCTGCCTCCCATGAAAGTTTTGTTGGTTCAGTCGGAAGAGCAGAACCTGCGTATAAGGTTTCTTTATTTTCATTTACGATTTAAACTGGCTTTTAAATTGTCATTTTTCTCATTTCTTTATAGTATTCCTGAATTCACAGCTATGTTCATAATTCGTTTGTCTCATTCATTATGTACATGCATTTGATGAATCATGAAATTAAAATATTTAGCAATAAAATCAATCTTCTATTAGCTTTTTTAGTTCCTATTTTTAATTTGATTTATCAAAACATTTCCTTTTTTTTGTGAACCATTTTAACTAATATTGATACAATTTCACTTGGAAGCTCTAAAGATTTTGGATTTTTATTTATTCAAATCATCAAGAAGGTCACTAATACTAATTCATTATCATTGGGATTGAGACTGTATACCACATATATAGTATTCCACTTCTTTTGTCCATATTTGAGCACATATTTCACAAATGCTAGACTGATCACTTGGAATGGAAGAAGTGGGCTTTGTTTTTATGCTTTTCTTCTCTTGTGCAAACTTGTAATAATTGCTTTCAATACTGACATGAGATGAAGCCAAAATATGATAGCTTATATTTGTATGTTCTACAACTGAGCTATACTTCAGTCTTCAGTTTGGTTTGTGTGTGTGCCTAAGTAAAAATGAAGCTAGTTCAATTTCAAATTATCCATCATCTGATAGAGAGAGAGAGAGAGAGAGAGAGAGAGCTGAAACCATTTTACATTTTTAAATCTTGAGGAAGCGTGGAACTTTCCACTCCATAAACCAGTGATCTATTTTGATTTTATTACCCTGCCATCAGCCTCGTTGAGAACTACAGTCAATAAATGGTACGGTTTGTGTCCATGTAGTAGTGCTAATAGTAGTAATTGAAAACGTGTTTCAAAGTTTGTGCATTAAAAACAAACATAAACGGTATATTTACTTTTCTGCGTTATGTCAAGCGAATCAATAAATTGTAATGAATGAGAATCAGGCTTTGAAATTTTGCCAACAAAGAGCATGAACCAGATACTCGAATTTCTTGCTGAGGATGTTATATCTCTTGTGACAAAAAGTGGAAACAAATACTTTCTTTCATGCACTTTCTTTTGTAACAATATTTTTAGCAATAATGCACTCAGTGCTACTGTAATGTTTACTACAAGGTATTCAAGGCATTGAATGAAAAAGAAAGAAATGACATTTGACTTTCTTTTTCTTTCTTTTTTTTTTCTTTTTCTTTTTTTTTTTTACTATTGTTGGTTAGAAGGATTTTATAGTAAAATCTTTACCAGTTTTTCTAAAAAAAAAAGTGCAGATTTTATGGAATTTTGCTCTGATACTTGTTTAGTATTATGTGATATTAATTGGAATATTTTAAATATAAACGTTTTTTTACTTTTTTTACTTTTGGGATATATCTTAAAGAAAGAAATTCTTAATAAAATTATTTATCAAGACGCTTAAATTTATTTTATTGATATTGAATATACTAGTACTATTTCTTTGTAGAGTATTTTGATTCTTATGACTAATATTTGAAGTAATCTACTCGCTCTACTAAGTGCATATTCCTTGGATGTTTTTCTATCGCTTTCCTACTTAAAGATGAACAACTAGAGGGATCCTACTCATATGTCAAGAAAAAGTGATCACCTTTTCAAGTTTAATATTTAACTCAACTCACTGTTTAACTGAACTAGGGCAGTAGTCACCAATTTATAATATGGTAATAGGCCCTTCTGCAGGTTAGGTTTCTTTTTTGTATCTGATGGCCTAGGCCCTGACTATTTTGCACTAATCAACTTAGTCAATTTAGATATTTGACACAAAGATTAATATAAAAATTTAAAATCAAATTTGTTTGGGAGTTCATTTTTCAGGTTGCTTTTTGAAGGGGTTTAACTTTTGGGAATTTATGGTTTTCTCTGATAGACTATTCCATGGCCGTGCAATTCTAGATGAGAATAAATGTCTTCTAATTCCTGTTGCCTCCTGGATCTGCAACTTTCGGGAATGGCCTCTTGTGGTAGGGAGTGAAGGAGTGAACATTTTCTTGTTAGGGCACTTACTACAGTAGCAGTCCTGATCAATGTTATGTATATTGTTTCATAATGCAGTAAGCCTTCAAAAGATCAGCTCTCCTACGTCTATAATCTAAAGCCTCCAGGTTCATTTCCTAAGTCTCTCTGTATACAACAAATCTCTACTAGGCACGTGCTCCTCTAGAAATAGGATATTTCAAATTATTGTGGTTAACAACTTGGGCTTACTAAAATTAATTTTTTTATTATTTGCTACTCCTACTAAGATCTATGAAACTTTTTGTATTTGTT
>VCCN01003880.1:17176273-17188281 GCA_006491835.1 Architeuthis dux
CCCTTGTTTAATGTGACAAAATTTAAATAAATATACTCAATACGTGGCTATTATTTTTCACAGTACTCCTCAAATTCTTTGTCAGCACAAAAGTTCAAGTGTCAAAGAGTTCTATTCTTTTACAGGAGATGGTAATCTCTTCTCCAGCATTCATGCTCATAAATTGTCTATAAAGAATTATGTAGAAAACAGGGTTTGTTTATTTTACCTCTTGTGATCAATAGTATTTGTCTATGGTACAAAAAGTGTATGCATGTGACTGGAGAAGTATTACAAATTATTGTGAAGGAAACCAACAAAAATATTCAAATTGTTGACCTTAACTGAGAATGTAAGGAGCCAAAAAAAAACAAATATTCAAATTGTTGGCCTTAACTGAAGATGTTGACATGGAGGATTAAATTTGCAACAAATCATGGTTAAAAATTAAAACAATATTTATGGTTTTTACCTTCATCTTAATTTTTAGTTGCTTTTTATCACAACTGACCCGGACTGTAATCCTATGGCAATGAGTAAACAACAATATCGGAAATAAAGAGTAAGCCCACAGTGAGAATCAAACTCTCTAGCAAGAGGGAGTCCAGTATATGCCTGCTGCTTTTAACCATTCAGCCACAGGGCTCCATGGTTTTGATTTTACACCTTTTAAACTTGTCTCCTTAGAACCTATATTCAACGCTTGTTTATGTTTACATTTGAAACCTAAATGATACTTAATTTTAAAAAAAATTTATTCTAATTATTGGATGAAGTATTGTTACACTATTATTAATTTTGATTAGTTTTTACCTTCATCTTAATTTTTAGTTGCTTTTTATCACAAGACCATAATCCTATGGCAACAACTAAACAGTGTTATCGGAAATAAATAAAAAATATTTGTGGTACCAAATATAACGGTAACCCTTTGTTGTAAGAATTACATTTTTTAAAATATGATGGTTAAGCATTAAAATGTTGCTTTAGCAAATACAGACTATCCTTATTAATCAGATTTTAACCCCGCAACAATAAAGAACCACAAGCTTGCGAGGGCACTGGTGGTAATAGACCAGAGTATAATCAAGTGTACATAAATCATAAAATTATTCAATGCACGACACAACACTTCAACTAAAGATATCTCTATTTATAACATTGTGTTATTATGGAAATTTATTATTATTTTATTATGCCTTTTTGGGACTTCTCCAAACTATACACAATATTTACACATTCAAATACAAAATTCATAAAAAACATATTCAAATGTACATAAATATTAGCAACATCTACAATTTAGCACAATTCACAGTTCAAACTCTCTTGAAAATCTCCTGACAGATTCCAAAAATGTCCCTGTAATCTTATTTTTTTTTTCCATGATTTTTAAAATTATCTAAATTATTTTTAAAACTTTGCTATCTTTAACATCACTAGGCAACATATTCCAAAAATATATTACTCTATTAGAAAAAAAATCTAATTGTTTAGTAGTTTTATTTTTTTGCAATCTATCTTGTCAATATATTTCCAGTTCGATGTGAGATATTAAAAAATGGTGTACCATATTTAATTTAAAAGATATTTCCCAGGAGATTGGGCTATAGATCTTGTCAATTTTAGTCTATTGCTCTAAAGTTTTGGTAAGTTATTTATTGATGTCTTATAAAGTATGGCTTCAACTTTGTTATTTCACCCATATATATGATTGGTTTATATTGTTGCCTTCAAGCATCCAGCCAAGACATTGAACAAGTCAATCAAAAATGATGCTCACTATGTTAATAAGTATATTTCTGCAATACTCCAGAGGTATAAATATTCATTATTGAATTTACTGAACTGATGCTGATATCTGTTTGGTATTTAAAGATATGTTAGAAATAATATACCTGTCAATTGATGAAAGCACAGATAGTAATAACTGTTTTACAATTTTCCAGCTTTTGTTTGGACAATCAAATCTCTCTTCTTCCCATCTTTGATGTTGTCAACACATTTCGGCTGACCCATTCTTCAGCCCTCGTCAGGTGTATAATTCAAGAAAAGAAGCAAACATTTTTCTTTTTTTTTTCACCAAGAAAAATTCTGGTCATTAATATATCAACCGGAACAATCCATTTTCAGCAGGTCTAGGTACACAGATGTAATCATAACCCCCCAACCAAGCACTTGGGTGTTTCCAAACGATTCTTCCAGTTGGTATAGTAATTATTTTTATTATACCTCTTTGCATATCTCCAAAGTATACACAATATTTACACATCGACCTCTAAACAAATACAAAATTCATAAAAAATATATTCAAATGTACATAAATACAAACATCTACAACTTAGCACAATTCACAGATCAAACTCTCTTGAAAATCTCCTGACAGATTCAAAAAATGTCCTTGTAATCTCAATTATTTTAAAATTATCTAAATTATTTTTAAAACTTTGTACACTATTGCTATCTTTAACATGACTAGGCAACTTCTTCCAAATATATATTACTCTATTAGAAAAAGAAATCTAATTGTTTAGTATTTCGAGTTTTTGTACTCTGTCTTGTCAATAGATTTCCAGTTTGAGGAAAGATATTAAAAAATGGTGTACCATATTTAGAAATTCCATTAATTATTTTGAAAGTCAATTAACCCCCTCAGTTTTTTTTTTCTCTAGCAAAGTTGTTAAACACAAGGACTCCAATCTTTCTTTATAACTAGAATCTGTTATTCCCTTAATTAATTAATGACCACAATTTTTCTTGACCTGAAAAAAAAAGATTTGCTTTTCTTGAATTATATACACCTGATGAGGTCTGAAGAATGGAATAGCCAAAACATTGTGTTGACACAATCAAGGATGGGAATGAGAGAAATTGTTAATGACTCTTCTCAAAGTTATAGACAATGTTTAACAATCTATTTTATTACATAGAAAGACAATTACCTTCTTTTCCAAGTTTGTGATTTACATTCCTTCAAAAGCCGACAAAATTTAATCAATAACTCTCTGGCTTGCTGAAATAGGGATCAATTAAGTTTGTTTGTATGAGAGGATACAAGTATCTCATTACCCTCACTGCTTTTCTACTTGTCGGACTGTTTTCCTATAATAGATGAGTTTTTTCTTTCTTGTTTGGATGAACTAGAAGTCTCTAAATTGATCTATTTAAATACCAATACACATTGCTTATGATGAGTTGTCACCTGATTACTGATATTATTGGGATTTCCTTTGTTGACTACAAAATGACACTAAATTCATGAAGCTAATTAGATATTGATAGACTTTGTATAGTATACTTATATTCTTAGTATAGGAATAGAATGGCCATAAATATATGAAGTATTTGTGATTTATGAAGAGACTCAAAATCTAGATAAACAATTTACCAATACCAATCTTACTATAAAGCATTATTATTAAAAATAAAATGTCTTTACCAGTAGATAACCTCAGGCTGACAAATCAAAATTCCTAAGTAGGTCACTGTGAGAGTCAAAGGTCAATTGAACAAATGTGACAGATGAAAGAGATTTAGTGGACAAGTGGTTAACAGTAATTTAGCAACTTCCGGATTGTGAGGTCAAATTCTGCTGTGGGCTTTTTTTTTTATTCTACCTCTAAGCCTAAAAGTTATTTTAGGAGTACAGTATCTGACACCAAAGGGATGCTGTTTGACATTTGATAAAAAAGGGGTGTCAACTGTTTAGCTTCTATTTAGTTCCCTAAAATCCTGGGAGGGGGGCAGATTAGGAAATATATCTGATTGACAGGTGTGAATTGAAGTGACTGTTAGGACATTATGGATGATGAAGCTCATTTTAAATTTTTAATTATACAACTTACTCATTTGGCAATTACTCATGAATAATGTTTCTTGTTAGTATCTCAATGTCTTGCTTTTTTGTGAATGCAACACTGAGTCATTGGTCTGTCTTGAACCTTTCTATCATAGTTTGTTTTTTCTAAAAACTTTTGCTGGTTGAGATTAGGATTTGGGATGCCTGCCACAAAATTTAAAGCTGTTTATCTGAGTTTGGACTCCGGTCAATGATATGTATGTGTTATAAAACACCTTATTTTTTATGATATAATTGTGCTGACAAAGGAATGCAGGCTTTTTATTTATTCATTTTGTTATATGTATGTCTCTCTCTCTCTCTCATATTATTTTTTAAGTCTTTGCTTGGTAGTTGCAGTTTGTTAATGATTCTATATGGTTTCTAAGTTCTAGTAAGATGTTGAAAATGGCCTAAACAGCCGTAACATGTACATCAGAAGACATACGCAAGACAGAACTACATTCATAAAAATGTTAATTTTAAGGGTTTTTTTTATTTATTTATTTTTTTTTTTAAATTTTGAAGTTTTAGAATTTTAACATTTATAATGTCCAGAACACTGAAATTGAAAATAATTTTCATTTTCATAGTTTATTGTTGGTTTCTAAGTTAAGTAATATTGAACTTGCCAGTTAAGTAACTCTTTCATAATTACAAGAACTTCAGTCTGATGAATAATTTGTCTATACAAATCTTAGTATTTTAAGCCTAGAAAATGTGTAATAGTAAAAAAGCAAAATAATTATTTCCTTGTTGGATAAAGCTTATTCATCACTAATGCAGTGGTATTCAAACAGTGTTCCGCAGCACCCCAGGTTTCTGCACGACCTTTCCAGGGGTTCCACAAAATAAAGTGGCATTTTCGCAATATACACAATAATTCTTCATTACATAAACGATTCCTTCACAGCTTTTACATGTTTTTATTTTATTTCTTTAACACAAACAGTACTTTTTATATAAGAAAAGATTAACAACATTTTGCCTATAATGCATGACTGAATTTTCACTATTGTTTGCATTGCCTTTTGCTAAGAAAAAGAATAGGGTTAGAAAAGATTGCATTCTTGCATCTAAAACAAATTTGTACTTTCACTCGGCGTGAGATAGAAAAGTTAGTGAAAAGCTTTTAATTCATGAATAGTCTCTTTGGAATTTGAAATGAATATTTATGTATGTAAGAGGTGTGGAGTAGTGTAGCACTTACCTGCATGGAAAACAGAATCATGAACTGATTTTGAGTTACAGGCGAGGCTGCTTATGTCCACTTCGCACTGATGCCCTTGGGAAAAGCATGAATCAACTTCTTCCCCCAGCTGATTCTATATGGTTTCTAAGTTCTAGTAAGGAACTAGTAAATAGCAAGGCAGTTGGAGCCCTTTAGCCCTGTAAGGAAGTCCATCTTAGGGCTAGCAACTCCACCCCTGACACACGTATGTCTGATTTCGGACATTGTGTCCGTTTTTTTTCACCTGTATGTCCGATATAAAAAAAAAATTAAGAATCAGACATCCAAAATTGTCCAATTTAAGGCCCCACTCAGATTTACCAACTTTGATATTTTATATCTAAATTTAGATATTTTTTGTAGCATTTAGATATAAGAAATTGTTTCTAGATATCGGATATCAGTTCTAGCCACTTTTAGCTATTTATTTTCATTATTGTGATAATAACCTAGATACTTTCAGCCTGTATTAGCTATTCTTAGTCATCAATTGTTTCTGTCCCAAATTGACCGATTTTGAGCAGTGTTGACCGACTGTCAGATTTTTGGAACACTCTGTATCCGGTTTTGAAAACTAATCTGACAACTTTGTCAACAGGTGATAAATTTATCTGAGATAAAATAAATAGCAATCAAGTTACACACATTCTGGAAAATGAACACATCCATTGTGAATTTTAATGAACACCCAATTGCCAATATAAGTATTTTTGTCAGTGTTATTAGGTCAGTTGCTCTACATTTGATCTATTGTACCCAGAAGCTCCTTGAAGTGTGTCAATGAGCCTTAGGTTATGTGTAAGAGAAGTCATCATCTAACCTGATTTTTCTTTCTTTTTTTTTCCTTGCAGTTTTCACACCCCATGTGTATTATCGATTACTTCCCTTGCATCTCAAAGCAGAGGTGAGGGTCAAACTCTAGGTTTAAATTTCATTTACAATGGGCTAATTTATAATGTAATTGACCTAACATAAGTTTTGTGCGGTTGAGCATAGTGATAAAACTAATAAAATGGAAAGTAGTGGGTTAATCTTCAGCTTTTTTACGTCTTGAAGTGCATTAAAAAAAATCCAATTTAATTTTGTAGTGTAGTGTAGAAAATATTGATGAACTATCCTGATAAATTTTCATTAAAGTGGAAACTAGTATGGTAGTTGAGTTTTTTTGCTATTATCATTAGACATAGGTTAAAGTCATGGCACATGATATCATGTGCTATCATATGTTGGAATGTTCAGATATTTACCTTTTTGCTATCATCTGTCTAATTTTATCTTCACATCTGCTATTTTCTAAGTGGTTTTATTTCTAATCTTATATATGAGTTCTTGTATTTTTATTTGAGATTTTTCTTTCGTTTTGAAAACATTTGCTCACAAAAGGTTTTAAGGGTAATGCTTTATCTAATAAATAACAAATCAAGATAATATTACTATGAATCTAGAAATATTTAAAATCATTTTGTTCACAAATCTATGTAATTTTCTTAAATTTCCTAACTTAATATCTTTTTAGTATTAAATATGTAAAATAGAAATTTCTCTCTATTCCACCAGTTTTCACTGTTAAATTTTGTCGATTATATGTATATTATCTTGTGCAAAAAGATTTACTTTGACGATTTTATTTAAATCCATATGAAACATACAGTGTCCGTGTATTATGTTTCAAAGTTTTTCAAAATGTTCTTAATGATTTGATTAATTCATATTTTCTGGATACAGTCACCTAAATTATGGTAGAAACATTTTCATCTACAAATATTTAGTCATTTTTTTTCTTTATTTTTTAAAAAATGCTGCATTACTTGAAATCTTTGTACACTTTCTCTCTCCCTCTTATATACTGTATGAAATTTGGCATGTATTACTGTTTGATAGATAGGTATTGAAGTTTGCTAATGAACTAGGAATCTTTTTTTATTATTTTTTTTTTTATTGTTGATTTGTTAATAAATTAGATTTGTGCAAATTCTCCGCTCCACATATTTGTGTGAAAATGTTAACAACAACAACATTTTTGAATTTTATTTTGTTATGAACAATCCAACTGAAAGACAACTGCATAATTGTTTGAATGGGAAAGGTCAATGATTGTTGTAGTAGCAAATACTGAGTTGTCATTGAAAAGATTCCTACTGCTGCACAGTGTACACAATTTGCAACTACTAGTAAGGACTAAATCAGTAAAACATGGTCTACTAACAGTAGTCTACTAGCAGTTAACTAATGCTCAGTTATTTTAAATAATAGAAAAATGTTTTGAGAATTGCAGAAATGATAATTATCTCGTTTAAAAATGTTTATAGTATATCAGATGTAGATTTATTGTGTCAAAGTGACTGCTTGTGTTATGAATGGAGAGCAGTTGAGAACCTGCTACATTCTTTTTTTTTTCACCTACCGCACAAAATGTGTGTGTGTGTGTGTGTGAATTGAAACTTGCTCACTGAATACAAATCAAGTCAAAGGGGCATTTCACCTGGGGTGAGGGGGTTTTGAAAGTTGGAACCTTAAAGGATAATGGTGCTGTACAATTGTTTTATGTAATCCCAATTTGATGTAACCATATAAAACATGGTATTATTGTTCGTTGGTAACAGGGTTACTGCTAAGATATTTCTGAATATATTCTTAAGAATATACTCTAAATGCTAATTTTTGTTTATTTTATTATTGTTAGGTGGTGAATTTTCCGTAACCCATAAAACCCAGTGCTAGAATGATGAAGCTCATTAGCAAAGAGTTATCCAAGTAAAAAAATGTTTACCCTCTCCAAACATTCTTTTAATGGTCGGTTCTCAAATTAGCAATATGCAGATGGTTTGTCTAGTTACTCTATTATGGTAACTATACATCAATAGTCCTTTCTCTCTATCACTTTATATCTACATATACACAGATGATTTTATTTTTTGATATTGTGAATATGTATAACAGTAGTAGTTGTAAAGGTAAAGTTATTTTTTCTTTCTTTTATGCATGTTTTTCATCTGCTTCAAAAATATCTTGTAAAATGTTTTTTAATTAAAATTACCACATTGCAATTGTAGAAAAAAATTTAAAAACCTGCTGATGAATTTTAATAAAAGCATAAAACAACTTGATCACAATAATCTTTTTAAAAAGACAGTGATAAAATCTGTTCATGATTTAACACCACTCTTTTCAGTGGTTTAGGTGAGGTGAAGATACGAATTGTCTAATTTGAATAACATTTTTTAATATCATAAAATATGAATTTTAAAGAGAATTTGATTAGTTCTATTAAACATTTTTTCCTTTGACTAAAGAAAAAAAAAATGTTCATAGTGGAACTGATCAAGTCTCAGACTTCACAATGTTTATAGTTGAATGTTGTAACTACTTGCATTTTTCTTTGTGCTGTAACTACTTTGCATTTTTCTTTGTGTAATTTACTTATCTTATTCAATATTCATGCTTTTTTTTATTTATTTAAATATCAGATTTAGGAATGCCAAATATTTGAAAAAAATATGTTTAGTCACGACTTGAAGTCTTTATATTTTATATTTAAGCAAGTTATGTAAATAAATCACTAACTATGTTAGACTTCAGAATAAAATTAAGCTACAATTATATGCTTTAATCAGTTATATACTATAGAATATTTGGGAGAAAAAAAACAAGCATCAACATTTTAAATTATTAATAAAAATTATCTGGATATTGAATAGTAGTATAAGTAACAAGTTAATGGAACAAGATAGCCTAATAGATAGAACATCAAAAAATAAAACGTGTCAAATAATTTCAAATTTTAGCTGTTGACTGATTATATAGGGTGTGCTAGGTAATTGAGAACACATTATAGTATAGTAAAAATCAATATAGTTTCATAATTTGTACACATGTTCAACTAGATATAAAGAAACAGGTTTATTCAATAAAACAGCCCTCGGCCTCAATGTGGCTACAGAAGCGATTGCATGCCCAGATCAGGTGGTTCTCGTTCATGTTGGCCATCATGTCCATGATAGTGGCCTTCAACAAGTCCTTGGTATTGTGGGTCCACTGGTTGGTCTCCCTCACGACGACACCTTAGATGTAGTAGTCCGGGCGATTCAAATCAAGAAGTCATATGTTGGGGGTCACATGATCGTTAAAATCCTCGGCCGGCCACTCCTGGGTTACGTGGGACATGTGGGAGGGAGCAGAGTTCTGCTGAAACAAGTACGGTCTCCCCTGGGTCACCCCCTTGATCCAGGGCTTGTCCAGCCCCTCAATATAACCCTCATTTCTCATGACCTCCAGGACCGTCACAGTCGATGGTGTGCATCATCGTAGGTACCTCCTGTGGGTTCTGCACAGGGCCACCTGTCATTCATACTGTTCACCTTCTGGTCCTGATCGAAGTTCTTCTCATCGGAGAAGAACCAGAGCATGCCAGGCTCCTCAAGTAGGACTTATGCCGGATAGTGGACTCCATCACCTTGAGCTGCTCAGCAATGGCCCTCAAACACGAAGGACCTGGTGATGTTCAAGAAGCTAGCAATCTCAAAGTCACTGTGGTTGGCGGCTAGGGCCATAAGCACGTTGTGCGTTTTCATTTCTTGTGCCAGATTGGAAGCTGACATGTCTGAAAGAGAAATGAGAAAGTTAAAATTTGGTGTATGCTGCGTAACATTACCGTAGGTTATCTTCCATTTATGGCCTGCTATAAAGTTGTTCTCAAATACCTGGCGCAGCCTGTATAATTTTGTGCTTGAGACCCTTAAGAAAGGTCTAAATTTTAATTTTCCTGTACCCTATTCTGCTGCCAAGAAGTCTGGCTATATTTTAACATTGAGAAGCCACAATAGGACATTTTGAAAAAGGTGATGATGATGCTTTGCAAATCATGTATAGTCATCAATCTCTTAAGAATGAATGAAACGAGCAGCAGCTCTCATAACTTGTTATATTATACATACTAATTGAATTTAAATATTTTTCTCTCGTATATGACTAAACATTTCATTAAAGAACTTGTTACTCCTGGTTAAAAATTATGTTTTCTTCCTGGATAAGTTCCAGTAATTTAGAATTAAACATTTTCAGTTACTAATGGGGGGTGGGAATAAATGAATGCTATCCAATTAAAATTGAATGGTTCGTTACATGTGGTCATTGTGTAAATAAATATCTCATTCTTTACAAATAACTCCATTTTAATTTTATAATCTGTTTCCCGTGCAGTACTTGATTTGTGATATTACTGCTTATGTGTTGCCTTGCTCTAATAGAGCTTAGGGGAATAAAACTATCCTCCAAGTAGATGAAATTTTTGCCTCTGCCAAAAAAGTCGGAGTGGTATAAGTATTCGTTCGCGTCCGTCTGTCTTTCCACACAATATCTCCGAAAGTATTAAATGGATTCCAATGAAATTTTGTGGAAAGGTGGACAATGAGGTATGGAAGAAGTGATTAAATTTGTGTTGATCCATGCAAAATTATCTCTCATCCATCATAGTTATATGTCCACACCACATAATATCCCAAAAGTTTCATGTCTGTCCACACGATATCTCCAAAAGTTTTCATTTTGTGGTAGGGGTGGGCAATGGGCCATGGAAAAAGTGATTACATTTATGGGCGGATCCAGGCTCAATTACTTCCCTTGACAATAGCATTGGCAGTTATGTGCTCTCTAGAAATCTAGAAATGTGATTTGTGATCATGCTTTTGTTTAAGCCTGTGTGAGAAAGGAATTTGGTAAAAAACAAACATTGAAATTGCTTAAGGAGATTGCTTAAAGATGACACACCTAATAAAGTTTGTAGTAGTAACAAATGGATTTATTTGATTTTTAGTTGTTATAAATGGCAATCTCTAATTATTTGCTTCATATTTGTTTTGATATACAGTAACATGTTCAGTTATACTGTAAGCATTTAAAAAGATTTCATATTAGAGTAAGCATAGCATTGAATGTGTGTATAAATATCTTAAAAGTTTATTGACAATTAATTTATATTTGGAACATATATTCTTTTACTTCTGCCAATGAAGTTAGAGGTGTATGTATTACCCCAAGTCTGTCCACACCTATCTCCAAAGGTTCTCAATAGATTTCAATGAAATTGTGTTGAATGGTGGGCCATGGGTTAAGAAAGGGGTGATTTAATTTTGGGGCGGATCCAGGAATTTGTTTTCGATTTAGTTACAGTATGGTGTATGGCATTGGCAGAGATGTGCGCTCTCTGAGTGCTTTCTTGTTTACCTCTGTCATTTCTAATGTATCTATTCTCTCTCTCTCTCTCTCTCTCCACTCATAGAAAAAGAACTGGTCTCAGCATAGACAAAGAAATTACTGCTTCATTCAGAAAAAGCTGCAGGCTTGCTGTGATTATTTTAGCTCTGCCAACAAAGTTGGAAGAGGTATATGTATTCACTTGTGTCTGTTTGTGCACACAATCTCTCCAAAAGTTCTCAATGATTTTTCAATGAAATTTTCTGGAAGCTTAGGCCATGGGCTAAAGAAGTAATTAGATTTTGAGGCAGACCCAGCTTTTTTTTCTCTCTTGTTTTTTTTTTTTTTTTTTTTTTTTTTTTTTTAATTGAGATTTTTTTTAATTTAAAAGATTTTTTTTCTTTCATACAGTTATGTATTCACTCATGTTTGTCCATACAATATCTCTAAAAGTTCTCAATGAATTTCAATGCCATTTTGTGGAAGGGTGGGGCATTGTTTAAGGAAGAATTGATTAAATCTTTGAGCTGATCCATGGATTTTTTACAGTTACCTCTCCTGCATTGTAGCTATATATGAACTGATTTTCATTCAACTTTTAGTGACCATAGCGTTTGCAGAGGTATGTGCTCTTTGAGTGCTTTGTAGTTATCTATGTGTATTATGGTAGAGTGTATTGGCATATCAGCTGATAAATATCTTGTGATCTATTTTCAGTTCTATCCATATTAGAAACCGTCAATCAAAACTGTCAACATCAGCATAGGT
>VCCN01003880.1:17203164-17214190 GCA_006491835.1 Architeuthis dux
TGTTTACCAAATATCCTTTGTTTACAAGCGATTGTTGGAAATATTTGCTTATTAGAGATCACCAAAAAGATGGACAATCTAATATTGTGACTCCTGAAGATGTGGGTGAAAACACATTTTGTCTATCAAGATGTAGATGTTTTAAAAACATGTTTGCTAAATTTGTTTAATAAATTGGATGTATGATTTTTGTGCTACATGACCTATTTAGCTGTTGATATTCTGCAACCATAAACATCATATTTGAAATACTTAATCATTATTGAGTAAAAATAGATTTGCTTTAAGTGTGTGAATTGTTTTCATTAAAAAATACTAAATAACAAAAAGACCATTTTGTTTATTGGTTATTTTAAATTACTGCTAAAGTTTGCAAATATAATTGAAGATTGATATTCCTGTGCATAATTGTTTTGAATTAAAACTTGTTTTGATAAATGAGCAAGCAGTGAGCTATAGAATCATTTAAAGCATATGTGTAAATTTATATATTCTGTAGTGCTGCTCTTTTAGAGAACAAGTTATTCCAAGATTCCTGTTTGTTGGTAATCAGAATGAAATTGTTGCTAAATATTCTTTAAATTAACTGATAATGAACACTTTTGTTGCTTATTTAGTTATAAAAATACCTAGAAAATTCATATAGTTTCATGAACTGTTTTTTTTAATCTGTAAAGTATGTAAATGGAATTAATTGTTATAATCTATGTACGAGTAGATCAATAAATCTGTAGCATTACAGTTATTAGCTGAATTTTGATCTGAAATTTTCACAGTATAATGTTCGATCTATGAAGAAGCATGTGGTTAATTGCATTGTCAAGGAAGGAGATTATGTTGAAAATATTTGTTGCGTAAAATGAATGCTTCCCCCGCCCTTTTCATTTTTCATCATTAGGCTAAGGACTTATTAACAAACCTACATGCATACATCCCGGATATTATCTGTATAAACAAATATAACTGTAAGATAGCAGCACAAGTCTTGTGCTTACAGTTAGTCCATTGAGTGAGTGTGCCAAGGCTTGTTTGGTTAATGCATTCATCCTGCAACCCATTGTACTAAATAGTACCTGAAGGTGTAATTCTGTTCTCTAAAAATTTCTTTGTACAGTTATATCTTGGTTAGTGCTTCCATTTCTTTCAGCTTATACTTAGTTACATTAATTTGTACAGCAATACCATAACCATACTACATCAAAACCCGCACTAATCAAGGAATTGCTGTATTGTGAGGATGATATGAAAAAGAAGCAATCATTTAATTCAGATTGCTCATCCTAGATGTAGCCTTTGTATAGCAAATATAATTTTGTTTGCTTTGTAGATGCAACAAAATCTGTAAAATCCACTGTAAACTTTTCTAGGTACCAACCAATTCAAGAACTAGATTCTAGATCATGGGTCGCTAAAGTGGTCGATATCTACTCCTGGAGATCGCTGGGACTATCCAAGTGGTTGATAAATGCCTAGGAGGTCAAAAGGGTATCGATAAATGCTGAGAGGTGTCTATTGAACTTTTTGTGGTGAAAAACTTACATTCATATCAGAAATAAAAATACATACAATACAACTTGTTGATACACATTTCTGATTTATATATAATTAGTTTTTATTGACTATTTCTTATTCTGTTACTGAAACATACTTCTTGATACAACAGCGCTGGAACCAGAAGTTGCAGCTTTCATGCCCAAAACCGCACTTAAAAGCAGGGTGTGGTATGCAGTTTCCCTCATTAATGCATATGGTAACTGCACATCTACTTAAGTATTATTTATTTATTTGTAAAAGCCTGTGGACAGGGCTGCCAAACATTAAAGCAAAAAAAGCATACCTCTTTACAAATTGAAACGATAAATGCCTAACTACACATAAAGTTTCCTAGAAAGAACAGAATGTACAAAATGGATCGCATGACAAGATCTGTGTAATATGAAAGAAAAAGCATTGGATGAAGCATGTCTTTAGTTAAAAGGGTATTTCTTTTGTGTTTTTTAAAAGTTTTCAATAATTATCATAATTATCATATCGGTTGGTATATAATTATATACTGTAGATTTGGTACGTTTTAGGCTGTGATATTGGTACATTTGATAAATTTCTTTTGGCAGCCCTCGGGATTGATGAGAGATCAAGGATTCCATGAAGGGGTCGATGGTCTAAAGAGTTTGGTGACTCCTGCGCTAAACTGTCAGCCACACTTTCGTACCACATACAGCTGCAGTCAATCCACCTATGTATATTCTTGATACCAAATTCCATAACCTGAAGAAATAGCCTACAACCTGAAGAAATAGCCTATAACTGCAAGTTATAGGCTATTTCTTCAAGAAATAGCCTATAACATGACGAAATTCTTATTGTTGACATTCTATAACTCAATGTACCAGAATACATCCCATGATTTTAGTAATTTTGAAGACATCTCTGCTGTAATCTTGGTCACTAAAATGAAATTAAGAGACAAAACTGAGACTGTCACACTCTTTGGTGTATGAGCATCGCAATATGGATTAGGTAGGCTTTGTTATTAGCAGTGATCTGATCTAACTTACTTGGAGTTGGTAGTGTCTTTGTGGTCACTACTGATCAGTTATTCAGCCAGTAAACCTGTGAACTGTTTAAACCAATGACAGACAATTAACTAAACTGGCTGCTTAATCACTAGCAGCAATGGGAGCAGATTAATGTCATCAGCATTGTTTTTCTCTTCTCCTATCCCCTCAGCTATTCTTCTCTCTGGCTACTGTTTGTATTATAATGACTGTGTGGATCATATCCTGCTTTGCTTTCTCTCCTTTCTTGCTTTCTACTCTGCCAAATGAATGATTAAGCTTGCTATCTCTCTATCTCTCTCATATCTTTTATGTGAAACACAAATTAGTTTAGTGTTTTCTTTGTTTTCTTTTTTTTAAATTTTATTTTTATCCGTGGGTTTCCTTTGACAGCTTGGATGAGTAGTGTCCTTCCTATTCCCCATTCCAGAGAAATGTCTATAAATATCGAATTTGGCACTTATTGAATGAATATTCATTCAGTGACTTGCTTAAAAAGAACATTTACAAAATTAATCCACTCTCCTGAAAAAAAGAAACAAGCTAATTTTTTTTTCTCTCTCAATCTGTGTAAATTAAGCAAAAAAAATTTCACTGGTCCAAAGATTTAAAAAAACAAAAACACATAATTTGAAATGAAAGCTTTTTATTGTTTTGTATAAATTAGCTAAAATTGTTTAAGTGAAAATTTGTACACTATTTACTGGATAATCAGCTACTGTTTAAAATGGATCTTAGCAAAAATAATTTTACTAATGTACTTTCAAAAGGAATTGTTTGCTAGTCATTTTTACTTAATTTATTGAAATTAATGCCATAAATTGTTAAGAATTATTATTTTACATTTATAAAATCCACATGTCAGTTAATTTAGAACCATAGATGTTCAAATTGTAAGGCTTTATCGTATAACAGCCATTATTTTCTCAGACTTGCTGATTTTCTGCATCAAACAAAGGTATCATATTAATTTTTTAAAATAATATAAAGTGAAGGTGTATTTGTAGTTTTTATGCAACTGTAACAAGATAATTTTCTTATATTATGGGATGAAGAGTTATTAGAGATCTGGGACTAAACTCTTATTTTAGAATGATACATGTGTTATTATTAGGAAACCATTTTCTTTGCTTGAAATGAATGACTAATCAGTAGGATTTTTTTTTTTTTTTTTTTTTTTTTTTTTTTTTTCAGTAATAATAATTATGATTCAGTTCTAGAATTTAATGATTGGTTTTTATATTTAATTTGTTTTGGGATAGGTGGCATGGCTCATCTAATAAAGTTGTTTGTTCCTTAATTAGACATTATTAACATGGTGGGTTGTAGGAGTGGCTTTCCAGATGTTGGCAAACTATTTTATACCTGCAAAATCCCTTGTACTGTAACGCCCCCCGCCCCCTTTGGAGGGAGTGGACTACTTGTACTCGACAGCCAAGAAGAAGAAATATTCTATCAAGAAAAGAATGTTGGTCAGCTTGACAAAAAGTGCTGCTGATAAGGTTTAATGACCAGAAAAGACACACTAAACTGAGGCAAGTCTTTCGCACTTCATAGGCTCATTTCACACGTGGACTTAGAAAATCTACAGTATATAAATAGTATAAATCACTTAACTTTATCTATTGAACTGGGTGGGTGGGGGAACACTTATGAATATAGATTTAAAGCTATATTAAATTTTATCAATTTTATAGGTATAAATATAAATTTACTTCTGCCAACAAAGTTGCAAGAGATGTACGTATTCACTCATGTTTGTCTGTTTGTCCACACAATATCTCCAAAAGTTCTCAATGAATTTCAATGGCATTTTGTGGAAGGGTGGGGCATTGGCTAAGGAAAAATTAATTAAATGAGGGGGGGGGGTTAGGTCCAGGAATTATTTTTAGATTGAGAGATATTTTTTCATATATTAAGATGATGGTCCAAAATATAGAAATTGAAACTTACAGTTACCTCTTCTACATCGTAGCTATATATGAACTGATTTTCATTCAGTTTTTAGTTAGTGTATGGTGTTGGCAGAGGTATGCACTCTCTGAGTGCTTTCTAGTTTTGTGTTTTAATGAATGTTCATTAACTAAGCAGCAGTATTCAAACTGTTCCGCAGAACCTCAGGGTTCCGCTCAACAAAGTGACATTTTCGCAATATATTTAATAATTCTTCATGACATAAACGATTCCTTCACAGCTTTTATATCTGGATTTATACACATCCGGATAATTCCATAAACAAGGCCAAAATCAAATAGTTACCTACATATGTAATTGTATATATATGTAGAAAGGAAAGTTGTTTTTTGAATGGGGTTCCCTAAAAAATGTAATTATTGAAAAGGGTTCACCAAGTAGTTAAAGTTTGAAGACCACTGATCTAGAGAAATGAATGAGGGTTCTGTTTCAGATTTGAATTCTGGCAATGACTGCTATATATGACTTACATATTTGATGTTTAGACATTGAAAAGTTATTGAATGATATTTAAGATGCATATTATTTTTTAAATTGAACCTTTTTCTTTCTTAAAGGGTTTTGAAAAAAATCAACAATGAATCAAATACAGATTTGAAAAAAGAATTTACCAATCTTTCTCTAAATAAATTATAATTAAAATTTGTCTGCTAATGGCATTTGATAATTTTGGGGAGGAGATGCTGCCTGAGTTCATGCTAGTAAAATATTATCCCATTAAAGTCTTTTTATTGCCTGTGTCCTGTTTTAATTTGAGAGTGCCAAAACGACGTGATTTTAAAAATGGAATTAGAATATTTCTAGTGATGAATGCATAAATAACTTCCCTTTTTAAATGTTGCTAAAATTGATTCTGAAATGAGAAAAATTGTTTCTGCTGCTGCTGCTGCTGCTACTGCTGCTTCTGCCTCAACTTTCTCCCTGAATCCTGACCTAATTAGACACATTGAGAAAATATTTTTATCAGAAAGACATTATTCTTTTGTTAATTCATTCCTTTTTACTGGCATTTCAATACTACTCCTCTCTCTTATTCTCTTTACTTTATTTTGTGAATCTTCCTTCTCATGTTTAAAAAAAAATTTTTTTGTTATTTATTTACTAAAAGATGATTAATGACTCCAATTTTATTCCTAAAATGAGGAGATTGGTTTTAAGGGTTATTTTGTTAGTTGAAAATGAAATTAATTAGACAAAGAATGTATTATAGAATTTATTGGTATTTTGAGATTCCCCACTCATTTTAGAACTTATAATCATACTGTTTAGCCAGTTTAAGCATGTACATGTCGGTACATATTTATATTCTATGTGTGTATATTCATCGTTTGTTTGTTTAATATAAATTCTTTAACTCCTGACTCATTTTTCACATTTTTAATGAACATTTTTAAGTTTTTTTTTTTTTTAATTAGGATTAAAACTTGTCCTGTGTATATCAAATTAATGTTATACTTTTATTTTTGAGAAAAGCCATGAATATCTATACATATAAAGACCAGTGTCACCAAATTTGTTTGTTTGTCTGTTCAGCTCAGTTATGCTGAACCAAACCGATTTATAAAATTAACGAGAAGAACTGGCATGATTCGAACCCGCAACTAAACGGTTTATAGTACAGTACCATAACCATTACACTAAGATAACATAGTGAGTAAGAGTGTAACATTTAGAGACTCACTGGGCAATCCGCTTGATAGGCGGTGGCTCTACGCACACAAGCCTGTGCGTTCTTTCTTATGAAGAAAAAGAAAATGACGTCAAAATCGTATAAAATTTAATTTTATTGTCAGAATCTTTGTGTCATTAGTAAGAAGAAAATTATTTGTTTACACCTTTATTTGGGTTTCTTTCGGCATAGAAATTAGTTATATATATTATTAATATCAATAAATCAAAATAATTGAATATTTGAATAATTAAGATTTGAAGACTCTGTATTATTTAAATCATTGGAGATCTGAAGAATTAGTGTATTAAAATGTTCTATTAAAATTAAATAAGTTAAAAAAAGAATCACACATGCGCATTTATAAAAATGTGACCCTTAAATAATTTCATTGATGACCTTTTCAAGTAACAGTAATATAAAGATATACATAAAAAAGTAATAAGATTTGTTTCATTCTAATTTATTCATTTAAATCAAATCTTTTCTTATAAGAAAAAAATTATCAGCTGTTTCTAATATTTTTTGTATGCTTTCAATATAAATACAATTTCAGTATAATTTCTAAAAAAAACAAAGTTGGCTTAAAAGTAAAAGAAATTTACACTTATGATCTTCCGTAGCAAATATTGCCAATGATTTGAAATGCTAAAAACGGCATGGATCCCTTTTACGAAAGAGTACAGTACTTATCCAATAAAGGATGATTTTTAAAAAAAGTTTTTAAAAAGTTTCTATCTACATCACTACTACTACTACTGCTGATGTCTTTGTAGTAGGACAAAACAAATATAGGGATCTCTGATTTTTCTTAATCACCAACTATCTGTGCTTGATATAATGATGTGAAGGCCTTTCAAGGTTTGCTGAGAGAGCATCAAATACAAATAAATAACTTATGCAAGCATATAAATCACGTAAATATATTCTGTGATTGAGGTATGGTCATTATTCTTTTTAAAGGTCACTGGATAATTTTCTTGTTTGTACAAAATCTAATATACTCAGTTCAAATGCAGACTGTTTTATCCTAATTTTGCAAATCATAATAAATTTCAGCTCTCTTGTTCGATAGTCGTCATTAGGTAATTAATATAATCAAATATAAAAGTAAATTATATTTTAGTAAGTTCATTTAAGAAATTTTTATTTAGAGCCCTTAAATTCAAGTTTGATACTCAGCTACAGAGTGCTGTAACATGGAACCTAACCAAAAGATTGGCTCTCAAACTAAGAACCATGCACTGTGCACAAGAGTGGATCATGTTTAACATCACATGGTGAAATCACAAGACAGCACATTATATTAGAGTACAAACAGGGGCCAAAGCTATTATTTTTAAAAAAACATTAAAAACCTCAAATGGCAACGAGCAGACCATGTTGCAAGAATGTCAGACAACCGCTGGACATCATGACTCTCAATGTGGATCCCCAGAGATCATGTGCAAAATTGTGGCTGGCAAAAAATAAGATGCTGTGACGATTTAGACTGAATATATTGGCACTGCAACGCCCATGAGTCTTGTGAATCTTGGAAGCTCTATGTCCAACAGTGGTCATTAAAAGGCTGATGAAATGTAAATCTCATTAGTTTGAATAATTTTGCGGCTATCAAGTTCAAAAATTTCCTAATCCAATTCTATAGAAAATCAGCTCGGCCATTTCGTTGCCGAGTTGATTTATTAACCCTTTTACCAACCATCTTCTCTTTTAATGATTTGTTTTCTTCTTCTGTATTGCTTAATTGTTTTTTGTTTGTAATATTTTAGACAAATCAGTGCAAGATAATTTGTCTTAAAACCAGTTTCATTTGAGCTTGTTTTTAAATAGTAAAAGATAAGAGTTTTAAAAATATAATTCAATTAAGATATATTAAAATGTTTGTTTAGTTCAGTGACTTTAATTTTTATAAATTTAATATTATACTTTCTCTTTCCCTACCCAAAACTTGATCTTAAGGTAATTAATTATTCCAATGCAAAATGTTGAATATTATAAAATCTAGTTTTCAGGAGTCATAATTGATCATTAGTTGTATTGTTATTTGTTTAGTGTGTCAACTGTTGCTGCTATTCCCATAAGGAAATATTTTGAATATTCAACCCAGCTTTTTTAACTTTTGTGAACCACAGATCAGACTTCCCACGAAGTGTTATTCTTACATATAGGTTGATTTCAAAATCTTCATTTGTTTTCTAAATTGTGTACATGAAACGAGTTAACTGATTTCTATTATATTTCTGGTGAGAAGCTTTTAGTTTATTTGCTCAGTTAAAGTAACCACCATAACTTCTGCTACAAATAAAGATTTGTCAACTTACATCTGCCGCCACCTCCGCCTCCTCCTCCTCATCCTCCTCCTCTGTATTTTATTCACTTGTGTCTCGGCCTCTGGGTATATTGTGTTGAATTACCTTTGAAATTAAACTCAAAGGGAATAAACTTGTGAAGCTGAACTTCAGAAATGTGAATTTGGGATATATGCATCTTTCATGTCGTGTCTGCAATCACTCCAAGCTTTTAATTTGGAGCCTGAGGTAAATTCAAGCTAATAAGAAAGTTTTATATTTCAACAACAAATTTTCTTCAAATGTATTCATTAATACTATAATTGTATTTCTGCTTGAAACTTGCTTGCATTTTGTGGAATTATTTTTATATTTAAAAAAAAAAAATTTTTTCATACAGTGATTTTTGATTTCTGTTAAATTTGCATTTTTTTTCTTTTTCCCTCCCCGCTATATGTTTAGCTAAATTTTATGCTTTTGTATTTCAGCTGTGACTAAAAAACCAATCATGTTGAACAAAGAACCCAGGAAGGTGTTGGTGACTGTCATCTGTGCTCTGGTACCTATTGCTGGAATCTCCATCCTCATTATTGCCATGTTCTATGCGTGGCAGCATTATCGCTACTGCCAGAGATTCCATCGGTCAATTTACAGAGAACAAATTCCCACTATTGATCCCAACATGATTCCCCCAAACCAATACCTGCCAGTCCAGTTACTGGAACTGATAGCCAGGGGCCGCTTTGGGGTGGTATGGAAAGCTAAGCTACTGGATGAGTATGTAGCAGTGAAAGTGTTCCCTATTCAAGACAAAGATTCCTGGCTCAACGAGCAGGAGATTTACAGTATACCTCATATACAGCATGAAAACACTTTAAAATTTATTGCCGCAAAGCAGGACTCTAACAGTGGAGATTTGTGGCTCATTACTGAATTTCACGAAAAAGGATCGCTTAGTGACTACCTCAAGGGAAATCTTATCACCTGGACTGAACTGTGCAGGATAGGGGAGAGCATGTCGAGAGGGTTAGCCTTTTTACATGAAGACATACCAGGGCCAAAAGGACAGGACCTGAAACCTGCCATTGCTCATCGAGACTTTAAAAGTAAAAATGTTCTCCTTAAATCGGATCTTACAGCACTGATTGCTGATTTTGGCCTAGCGTTAAAATTTGATCCTACAAAAGCCCCTGGAAGCACTCATGGACAGGTAAAGTATTACACATTTTTTTCTCTATTATTTGAAACTCTATACAGTATATTAAGATTTTACACACACATACATGTATTTGCATACACACAACTTTGATATCACCACAAGTTAGTTTACACATTACAGGTTGAGTATCCCTTATTTGAAAGTTCAAAATCCAGAACTTTTTGGAAAGTCAACATGAGATTACAAATGGAAAATTCCACATCTAACCTCACTGTAGTATGATTCAAAGATGAGACGAGGCTGATTTCCAAGGCTTTATTCAACTCCTTCTTACTACAGTAAAAGCTTGGTCATCTTTGTGTAACATAAAATTATATTTACATCACAAAGACAAAACAAATTCACAACAACATTGGTGCCAGTTTGTTACCAACTATCACCACAAACTTTGTTTCATGCACAAAATCATTAAAAATATTGTATAAATTATCTTCAGGCTATGTGTACAAGGTATATATGAAACATAAATGTTTTTTGTGTTTTAAATTGGGCCCCATCCCAAGATATCTCCTTATGTATATGCAAATATTCCAAAATCCAAAACACTTCTGGTCATTTCGGATAAGGGATACTCAATCTGTATATGTACAAACATTTGAAAAATATGAAGTTGTGAAATAATATTATTTTTATGAAAAATGTTCTTGATATACATATTTTCCACTTTATAAAAATTAGCAGTTTCCAATCCAAAAGGAATAATTCATGTTAATATCACACCAACAGAATTGTCAACCTGATTATTCTTTATTCAATAATGACTGAAAATTGATAAGATCCAAATATTGATAACTGACTGGAAAACATTTGCAACTGTTGCTATATCTTAATTTGATATCTTTTAAAAGTATTAATATGGCACTTTATCAAGAAGCCTTTTATTTCATACTCTGTGGGAAAATTAATCTGTAATATTAGTCTGCTTGTTCTTAACTGCTTTAGAATGTTATGCTTTCAGTAATAACATAAGGGAAAGGTTTTGTAGTTTAATAAGAGGATAGGAAGAGGGTGGGCAGAAAAGAAAGTTAGGTAGTTTAATGGTTAACAAATGTTTTAAAAAATGAACAGAATTAGCTGAAAATTTTTATATCTTGAAAGTTTAATGTTTCTGCAAAATATATTTTTCTCATTGATTACCATTTTGAAAAAATTAGCAGTTTAATTTCATAGAATTCTGTGGTCTTTATTTATGTGTTTGCAATTATCAAACCATGCTTTTCAATCTCCTCTTTTCTCTGAGGCTTTTCGTCTAACCAACACTTGTTCTGTACACATGTTGTATAGTGGGGTGTCCTGAACTTGGATAGAAAGGAAA
>VCCN01003880.1:17214489-17225111 GCA_006491835.1 Architeuthis dux
TCCAGGTGTCAGTTAGTCCAGAAACACATATCATAACACACATACTTGAACACATGAAATGAGAAAATAGTCATAGATGCAAACTGAATTTGTTTTAGTGTGTATTTATTTTTGGAGCATCTAGTGACAAGGCAATTATCAATAACTTGTAAGAAAAACACTTTCCTTTCTCTGTTGTCACCTCTGACTGATTTGATATATGCATACATTATGAATAAAACACATTAATAACCAATGAGAAACTCTATTAGACAAGATTAGCTCACTCTCTATAGCAGTAGTTTGTTTAGGTCATTGTTTTAAAAGTACAATTTTCAATGTCTTTTCTCCTTCCCTTCTATTGTCACTCCTATTTGCAAAGACACACACACTCTCATAAGTTTTATTTCAGGATGTTTGTGATATCTCTATATAATAAAGTCAGCTGTTTCACAACCAAGCAAATATTTTGTTGTAGGATTTTCCCTATCATTAAAAGGTAAGTATGATAATGTTTTTATTATATTTATTTATAACTGTTTAAAATTGATTGCTTATATTTTCAGGTGGGGACTAGAAGGTATATGTCCCCAGAAATTTTGGAAGGAGCTATAACTTTCACTCGGGATGCATTTATACGCATTGATATGTATGCGTGTGGATTAGTTCTGTGGGAATTGATGTCTCGTTGCTCTGCTGTAGATGGTATGTATTATCTGCTGCTTCTAACCACATTTAGAATCGATTATTCAGAAATGTACATTTATCTTTCATCATAGACTGGTGTGGTTTATGTAATTTGATTATTAAAGATGAATATTACTTATCAAAACTTTACTTTTGTAGTACAAGCTTGTGAAAGGGAAGCAAAAAATCGTATTTATAAACTTTGATAAAATTAAATCATTATATAGATTTATATAAGATTGTTGATATGCCAAAACAATTACTCTTTAACCCAGACCAATTTTCTACTTGAAGGAACATTATGTGGATTCTGGGTCAAATTGACAGTCACGTGACTGCACCAGGATGTTCATTAGATGTCATTTGGTACACTCCATGAGTTAAAATCAAGTATAAAATATAATATTATATAAGAGACTATGCAAATCAATTAAATTGTATGTGACACCGGTATCACAGTGGGTTCTTATTGGTTAAAATTAAGCTTCTCCTAATTTCTCTAAAATATTCTCATTATCTTAGCTTAGTCTTTGCAAATTTTTGATAAGAATAAATATTGAAGCAATTACGCTAAATTTATTAAGCTGAAAGATTTCACTATTTTGCAAATGATTCATTTCATTTATTCTGTTTGAATTTACATTGTCCCTGTTGATGGTTATGTTAAAGATTATAAATCTTTGCAATTCTCTTGAGTTTACTGAAGAGAAACATATTATTAATCATGATATCTTAATAATATATATTCCCAACTCGATTGTATCTGTTTCAGGACCTATTGACGAGTATCAATTGCCATTCGTAGAAGAGATTGGTCTACATCCGACATTGGAAGAAATGCAGCAAGTTGTTGTGATCAAGAAGATACGTCCTGTAATCAAAGATGGCTGGCATAAAAATGCTGTAAGATTTTTATTTTATTTTTCTTATTCATTTATTTTTCGAGGAGTACTGTCCAATGTACAAACCAGATACAATATCTTATGACTTTTGAAAACAATTTCTCTCCAAATTGCATTTGAATTCAAATCAGTTGTTAAAAAAAAATGTTGGGAGGAGGGGAATTGAAACATTTTTATTTCTCTGTAAAATGTCTTTTTAATCATCAAAACCATGATTAAAAAAAATAATTCTTTTAAAAAAAAATATTTTCAAATTACATTACATAACCATTTTTTAAATTTAATTGTGACTATAAGCCCATTAATAGGATAAATATTAACAATTTGTTATTTAATTGTGACTATGATAAGCCCATTAATAGGATAAATATTACAAGGGAAAAGTAAATTATCTAGCTTGCTACATCGGTTTAAGTATAGTTTGTTACTTTGAAAAGTACCAAGCTTATTTATTTTTATATTTCAATTATTCCTTTACATAACCAAAGTAAGGAATTGGCCACTTTTTTCTTGCTGGATAAAAAGATAAAGGGAACATTTTTTATATCTTTTAATTAAAAACAGCGTTATAAGTATAGTTATTAGGATCAGGTTAATTTAGTCCTGATTAAGCTTAGATAAAATGGGATTCTCATATAGCGATTAACAGATGATTAATATTGCACTTTAAGTAGTTGTAGTTTATATCAATTAGCTATTAATTTAAGCTATGTTGGTAATATCTAATTGTTGTCTAATCATTTAACATGGTCTAGTGTTGACAGGCTCTTGGATGCAAGTTCAAATTCTGCCAGCAACTATATTTTTTCTTGTCTCTCTCTTTTTAAAGAATACAGTTTTTAAAAATGTTGGAATCAGCAAGGCAATTTTAAAATTCAAATATTTTTGCTTTCAACAGTATTGCTAACAGGCAAAGTATTTTTAATATTCATTCCTTGTCAAACTATCAAGGGCAGATAACTTTTGTTAATCTTTTATAATACTCTTAGTTTTGCCCAAGAGGAGAAAGCTCTGTATTGATTGTTAACTGACAGGCACATTTGTTGTTGTTTTTTATACTTCAAATTCCACCTTTTGAAATTCAGAGCTGATTATTCATATATTATGGAAATTGCCTATGATTCAATTGATTCTTCTCATAAATATTGTCGAGCTAAAAATATAAGCCGTAAACTTTTCAAAGAAATGTTTTCGGTTTTTACTGTTAATTTTATTTTTATTTTGACAAGCTGTTTTTCTCAATAATTAATGCCTTGATCAAAAATTAAATGTTTTGAATAGTATTTTTATATTAGTCATATGCAATGTTCCCTCTAATTATAGTAGTCATTCAAAATTTGCACAGCATCCGATTTTTGCACATCCGTAAGCTATCTCCAGAATTTGAAATCTTTTGTGCACTGGTTGTAAAAAGTGTGTGCACACACAGCTTAGTGGGATTAATGGTCACATACAATGAGAAATACACAGGATGGCCTTGTTCATTTTTTTACTGTGTTTTGAAAACCACTAAGTAATATCTTTATTTCTAATTGAATAGCCCGTTACTTATTTTAATAGAAACATCATTTCTTAAGATTCAAGGATATTTTAGAAAATATTTTCATTTTTGTTGTTTCCAAGTTTTGACTTGTTTTCTCATTAGTTATTTTAATGTGTTGTATTCAGTATCTTGTTATAAACTTAATACCAACTAGTCAGCAAATTAAAAAGAAAAGTTTGATTTGCAGTCCTTTGGGAAATATAATAGTTTTCAAGATGATTGGAAAATATGGTCAAAATGATAGGATCAAATTCTTACTCAAATAAATCTTTGAATTTCAACAAAATCTCTTCACAGTATAATTTCTTCTTTTCGTAATTATAGTCATCTGTTTTAATAATGGGATTGATAATCAGTATATTTCTATTTCTTCTTCCAGAATATGGATCTATTGTGTACCACAATGGAAGAATGCTGGGATCCTGAAGCCGATGCACGGTTATCAGCCAAGTGTGTTGAAGAACGCTTTATTCATATGATTTCAACCAATATCATATCTACCTCAGAAGCATCAACTCCAAGTATTGTTATCATGTCCACTGGCCAAGAGATTCCGTCAAAAGAAAGCAACATCTGCTGAGGCATCAACATAGTGTTTCAACATTTGATTTGTTGCTGATTCTGACATCTGTGGGATTATCAGCAAATGATTAGCTGTTTACCATTCCCACAACCTCAAAGAAGACCTTAATCATCCATTCACTAATCATCCATTTTTACACTTGCCTCCATCATTGTCATTCTCAGTTAAATGACACTGATTTCTGATGACTTCAGTCAAGTGATCTGTGTTATGCTACTACTACTACTACTTGTACTACTATTATAAGATGATATGAGCAGTATTTAACTGCTTGGTCTCAATTACTGTCTCTGTCTCTCCGTCTCTCTCTCTCTCTCTGTCTCTCTGTCACATACACACACATAATTTCTTCTGTCTCCTCTTAATTGCGAGCCTCTTGTCCCAAACCCATCCCCAATCTCCCCAGTCCTGGCTCCTTGAGAAACAACAGTTCACATATCTTGAAAGCCTTTCACAGCTTGTTCAAGAAAAGCTGGAAACAGAATACCATTTCCTTTTCATAAGACTTAAGTGCTCTGGTTTCATACAGTTCCATGTTTGATGATATTATTATGAAGAAATTGTAGAAGGTTTTTTAAAAAAGATTTTATCTGATAGCCAAACACATCTTAAGATATATATTTGATTTTTCTTGTAGACCATCGCACAGTTACTTCCAATGTTAATTCAAAGCATAGAGAAGTGACTCTCTTAAGACCTTATTAAAACCCAAAACTGACTAATTTTTAGATGAGGTCCACGGGAGATAAACCAAGTGGGTGGGTACTATCAAGATTTTACAAGCATGAACTATAATCTGAAAATCAATAAATTATTCTGTTTAATTTGTGCTTTTAAGCATTCCTCAGGTGCAGTGGGTTAATCTGCTGTCAAACAAATATTATTATCACTTTACCTTTGATTCCATGTCATATATTTTAATTTGTTGGGTGAGCTTCAGTTTTACTTTTAGTTTTTCCATTAGTTTTTTCAATTCCATCCAAAACTTTTGACAAGTTTATTCTGCATTCATATCCAGTCTGGTACATCTTAGGGAACATTTTGAGAAAAAGAACTTATAAAGGCAGCTGGGAAAATTAAAAATTCTGATAACAATGGAATTATTATAATTCATTAAGAAAATAACCTCTACTTCTGTGGTGTTATGATAGAGAATTACTCAATCTCAACATCCACCTGTAATATTAAAAATTGGTGGAATTATACATGTGTCAGTGTGGCTAAATTGATAAAAGCATCATCTGCTTAAAGGTGAGCTGTACTGAATGAATTTGCTATCTGATTTTGTGATTTTGAGTCCCACTAGATTATTTTTTTCCATATTTGATGTATGTATGGATACACATCCATTACTGCAATTGTATGTATGGATACACATCCATTACTGCAATTTGTTTACAAACATTGAAATTATAATTTCATCAATTTTTGAGAAAGTAGTAATTTGTTTTAATTATGTATTTTCTTTCATTCTCCCATTCTAGCTTCCCCCCCTAAATACTGTCCCATGCATACTTATCCTGGCCCTATGTACAAATAAAGTCCTTGTAGCAGATAACTATTATTTTATTAAATTGTCTAACCCCACTTCATTCAAGAAAAGATTTCAATTTCAGTCATTATTTTTAGATTTGATTTGAAGCAAAGGTTATATAAGAAATCAGGATTTATATTAAGAAGTGTTTTAAATAAGTCATTATTTTGGAGTAGCAAACTTTTTATTAGTCTTATAAATGAATTTGGATTCTTTTGTAGCGTTTGTCTTTATACTATAAAGTAAATAAATATGCTCATTCTGTTTTAGATTTTAGTGTATCTCCTAGATATAATTTTCTTAATGTTGTCTGTGTATTGATGGAAACTTGAACCATTGGAAAGTACAACAAAAAAGAAATCTATATTTTGGAAATAGCAAATTTTAAGTTATGCATTAACCATATCCATATGGTTTCTATTCACAATATAGAGTGAATCCTATGGATGACAACAAATTCTCAGGACTTTTAGCTGAAAAAGAAAAAAGTTTGAATGAATGTCATTTTATAACTTAAATCACAGTCTATTCTGTCAGTGTCTGGTTTTTACATTTTACTTTTCTTTTGTAAGAATTTTTGTTGAAGACATTTATGGATATCTGTTTATAAAACTATATCTAATACCGCCGAGAGTTTTTTTGATTGGTGTAAAGGAATTGGTGGAATCTGTTTGGTAGCATTTGTACAGTGTACTTTGTAGAAACTTGTTTCTGTTCCTGTCGTGACTCTTCCTGAAACAGATGTGTACTGTGAGTATTCTCATATATGCACACACAAATTAACTGTTTCACACCTACACTCTTTCAAAAGATAGACCATGCAAAATATAAGGACTACAATTCAGGAAACTGTCCAACTATTCTCTTGATAGTGGCTCATATAGATTGATATTTTTTATTTTTTATTATTGTCCTTTCTACATATGAGTATTAATGCCAAAGCCCCCTTTTTAGTATTACATTGCAATTTTTAAAAATTCTAGTTCTAGGGCAATAGCCCCTCAGGTTCCTATGGCTTTGATTGCCTTATTTGGAAAAATCTTCTTTTGGTTCTCAGCATGCCTTTTGGGTTATAAGAAAAGATCATCTGGATGTACTTGAAAAATCAAAGAGTATATGCACTAAATTAAATAATTACTTAAAATTATTCTTATCTAGACATGGTTTATGAAAATTCAACATAATGTTTATCAAATGATTGGTTCTTCATTTACAAATATTTCTATATTTCTTTGCTTCATTTTTTTCTCCAAATGTTTGATTGAATTTACCTTCTGCTCAAGAAGTAATACATAGTATGATGTATGTGCAATATACCAAGTCTAAGAAACAAAATCCATTTCTAGCTAGATTACAGCATTCTTGATTTGGTATTGCAAACATTAGTAGTATAAGACAGAACACTGGTTAGATTCATGCATTTTTCAGAGGATAGGGAGTCATTATCACATTAACTATCAGATAATCATTTATTAACTTGACTGAAATGCATCTAGCTGTCTCCATGATCCCAGTTCCCAACATTGTGTCTACCTCAGTTTCAGTGGTGAAACTTTCTCTGTGATGGCATCTGTCGGCAGCTGCCCAAGTGGGGCACCATTATGGGCAGCCACCCACTTGTGTGCACCTCAATATTCCACACTGATAAATGCTACTTCAAATTATTCAGTTCCCTTTAGCTGGAAAACTGAAGCAAATATTTTTTTTTTTTTTTTTTTTTTTTTTTTTGACAAAGCCTTTTTTTATGGCTTTTCTAGTATGTAGGAGAATTATCAACTACATTATGATTTTTATTTCGTTAAAAAAAATAAACTCATCAAGTGTAGATTACCACTGTTTTCTTTTTTTTTTTTTTCAACATTTCCTATTTCCTTCACTATTTTTATTCTAGCTTATGACAAAGCTGTTTATTACAGGGTCCTCCCCCAACTTCCTATTTTGATGGCTCTTAGAATCTGGTTACTGCTCTATACTCTAGCCAAATAATCACATGGACAGGTAACTCAATTGAGCCAGTCTTTTATAACCCTTCTTCACCTCCAAACTAACACCTGTGTATATTCTGTTTTCACAGTGTTCTTCCCTTTACCTAGAGAACTAAGTTCTCTTGAATAATGAATGTCATCTCTTCCCAGTTGTTCCTCATCTCCCATTGAGTGCAAAACTCTTGTAAATAGCAGTATATTTCACTCAGCATATTTATTGACTCATCATGTACAAACTGATTGTCAAAAATTGCCTATCTTTGAAACTAACTTGTTCATAAAGAAAATCGAAAAATCTCACACAATGCTCTAAATAGATTCAGTATTTCTTCCTCTTATTAAATCCATAGTGTTAAAAGTTTGTGTGTTACTCAATTTCCCAACCCCCCCATCTCATACCAGTAAGCAGTTTACACTAGCCACTGTATTCTCAGAGATTTCTGCAGTTTTATTGTATATGTGCATGGAAATAATTGGTTTACCAGAAGAGAAAAAAAAGCTCTCTATCTTAAATTTTTTGTTTTCCTTAGGGGCAGTCTTATATTTTCATCAATCACGTAAACACAATTGAAGACCTTGCTGCTCACGATAATTTTAGTGCAGACTATACTGGTTGGCTTTAAGCAACATGTCAAATCAAATTATATACAATATAATTTGAATATCGTCAACCAGCGTTGCCAACTTAGATATTTTATATCTAAATTTAAAATCTTTTGTTGCGTTTAGATATAAGAAATTGTTTTTAGATATTTTTTTGATGAGGCTCAGATATTTTTAGATTATTTTGGCTAAATCTTGATATTTTTAGATATTTGGTAACGTTCAGGCCCTGATATCTAGATATTTTTCTGCCTCAATTTTGGATATTTTTTAAGATATTTTTGGATTTTTCTTCTTTTTTTTTTTCCTCAATTTTGGATACAAAAATTTCAAAAGAGTTGGCAACGCTGTCATCAACAGTATCTGTTGATTTCTGTCAGTTATAAATGTTGGTGTGGAGAAAGAAAGAAAAGAAAAAAATGCAAGTGTGGAACATTGATATCTATTGTTTCAGGGGAAGTAACCTAAAACACTTGCCTTCTAACCTCAAAGAAAGAGATCTCTCCTTAAATTCTTATAGAAATTATCTTTTGGCATTTACGTTGTATAATACTTATTCAGTTCTACTTATAATAAAAAAAAGAATTAAATTGTTAGGCATTCAGCTATTCTAAAAATATATTCTTGAAAATAAACCCGATTTGCAGTCCATTATCTGCTATCAATCATAGAATAATATCAAGACATTTGAGATCCTGTATGTAGTTATACATGCACACAGATCTCTATTTTGAACAGTTCAACTTCTGGACACATAAAGTGTTTCTTTTTCTTTATCTTGCTATCCTTTCCTCTCCAATTAGTTTTAAGAAATTCTGCATTTTTTTAAAAATCACCATACTTAATACTAATTCATTGTTTAATCTCCAGGTAGACATTTTGTTGAGATAACTTTTAGTTTCTTGATTTTTGTTGCTGTTGTTGTAACCTTGTATAAATACAAAAGGAAAAAAGTGTACCGGTGCCATTTCTCTTTTTAGAAGAGAAATATTGATGTTATTTAACTATGAAACAACAAAACAAAACCGGTCAATCATTTTGCTATTGTCTATTTGTTTATTTATTTACTACTAGCAGGTAGTTAACATAGTTTTGTTTGCTAAGTCAAGGAGCTAAGTACAGTAGATTTTAACATAATGTGTCGACTAACAGATGAAAGCTCTTTTTTCTTGTATATTACTTAGGTGGTATATGAGTTTTGGTGGATATTTATTTTCTTTGTGTGTCTTGTTAAAAGTAGATTAGTAATTTTTTAAAGACCAAGAGAAAAAGGCAGGATAGTTGCGGAAGCGGAAGAAAGTAATGGCTCTCTGATTGCATGTCCCCTCCACCTCAATACTGCTATATCTCCATCAAAATCAGATATTAATTTTCTAGAATTTTTTAAAAAATCCATTGCTTTATTTTATTTTATTATTTTTTCTAGATACAGTTGCTGCTAGCAATTAGTCACTTTTGCATGAAACAGGAGCTGTAGAATCTTTAAAACATTCAAAAGATGAACGCTCTTGGAGCCAGATTTTGCTGTCAAAATCTTTTTTTTCTGGTTCAGGGTACAAAATAATAAATAATAATGCAAGACAATTTAATTGCTGCATGCTAACTGTATCCCATAAAATGTTTTTTAAATATTTGTAATGATGTTCAACAATGATACAATTGGCTTGAGCATTTAAAGTTTATGAAACAAATAAGAAGAGACCAGCAGCATAGCTCAAACATAAAGAAAAATGTTTAACATAATCCTTAAAGTCAGGAATCATGTTAAAAATTTCAGTACCATAGAATGTTTTACTGGCAAATGTTATGTTCAGTTTTTTTTGTAAAAGTGTTTTGTCATGTTTCTTGCCACAATACTGTATTTTCATTGAAGAAGAAATAAGCCTTTATGGGCGAAATTTTTGGGGGTTAATATGGAAAGCCAGTCACGGCAGAGGAGATAGCTTGGAAAATAGTGGTGGCTTCACATGACATTTTTTAAAATTTATTTTCATTCTCTTCATTATAAGTACTAATTTTTTTTTTATGTTCAGTAACACCCCTTCCTTCCCCCTTAGGTATTGATGGTGCCATCTTTTTTCTGTGCACTGAAATATTGCCTTTATATGAGTACTGTTTTATCTCCAATAACCAGTTACTTATTAAATGCAGGTCCCTAACAAATCTCAGCCAACTGCTTGTACTCAGTGAAGTTAACCTTGGTCTTTGGTTCAATACCGTCCTTACAAATCTTTATCTTTTGTCTCTGACTCTTGTATCAGGGACAAGCAGGCTGGCTGAAATACTGGAAATAATTACAAATGGTTGAAGGAGAAAGAAGCCTAACTCATGTGGCAATGTTTTTTTTGTTCGTTTGTTTTTGATTTTTTTAAAAACTTTCGGCAGGACTTGAAAAATAAAATTGTGTTAGCTATACTAATACAATTTTGTCTTTAACTAGATTTTGTCCTGTTCCAGCATAAAAGTGCCATTTTTTTTTTTAAACAAACAAAAAAGATATAGGTATGAATAAACCATGAATTATAATGATAAATGGAAGAAAAAGAGATTGTCAATTATTTTTTGATCCTCAAGTATTTTGTTACTGTCTGTCTGTAGGCTAGGACTTAAGATATTTTTTTAGTACTAACAAAGAATGGATTTGCTTGTTTTGATAATGTGTTGTATTGTTCAACTGCTTCACACTCTGGCCGCTTTTAAATGTCTTTTGCCATACTAGGCTCATAATCTCTTCTCTGTGAATGGAGAATGTGCCATTCTTATATTAAGTACTTTTTATGCATTTCTTTGAATTTCTTCTTTTTTT
>VCCN01003880.1:17278543-17295034 GCA_006491835.1 Architeuthis dux
CGTTGGTCTTATATTCTTATAGGCTATAAAGGGTTCTATCTTTTGAACTTAAGTTTCCTTCTACAAGATTTCAATGTAGAGCAAGTCATATCATATTTCTTTTTTTTTTTTTTAATCTTTTTTTTTTTCTCCTTGATACATTTTTTTCTTTTTCTTTTTTGGTCCACGTCTGTTGTACATCCCCTTCCTCGCCCCTCTTGACTCTGTTCAGCTGTGAATAATCCTTAATTATGCCAATCACACATAACCCAGATCAAAAATATATTTTTTCCTTGTTTAGCTTAGCTTTTTAATTCCAACTTCTTGGTCCTCCACCCCCTCATTACCACCCTGAAAATCTGTATATGGCTGGAAAGGGAAAGACTCCGCACAGGGAAGTATTGACTATAGATACTTATCAATTGATTTATACCACTCCTGGGACAGCGAATTGGGCGTGGGTGGAGAGTTAGAAGACAATCTGGATTATAGGGATGCACGGATGGTGGAGGTGGTGACAGTGAAAAAGAATCTAAGATCAGATTGAAGGCCATGATTTACTACAAAAACAAAACCAAATAATCAAGCCTAGAAGCCAAGACCCCTAAGCTGAATTGAAAGACAATGTTAACATTAACAGTTTTGACAAATCTGTATTGCTTTCCAATAAATCGTCTTTGGTTTCAATCTGATTCCACCCTTTCAGTCTCTGATACATTTCTGCATGAATGCTTAAACAAGAATCCTTATTATCCCTGACATGTATCATCATTGGGACATCATCACTCATGCTCTTCTGCCAACGCCACTGCTAACCCCTTTTTCTTGCTCTATGCAACCCTCGTCCTTTGCACTTTCCTCTTTCCTTGTTTATTTATCCCCCCCTGCCATAACCCTACATTCATCATTTCCTCTTGTGTTATGACACTTCTCAATTCTGTTGCCTGTCTCCGTTATTTGTTATCTGTGTTTAAGTAACAAATATAGCTTTTAGGATCTGATAATTTCCTCTTGATAACTGTGTGAACAAGGCGCACCTCCTTTCTGCTTAAGAACTTGAAAATTGTTCTTACTTTGATGTCATGTGCTAATAGTAGATCAGGCCTAGCTTTTGCAATTTTTCTTACTTCAGGTGAAATATCTTTTACTTTTTTTTTCTTTTTCTCCCCAATATTTATTACTTCAGGTGAAATATCTTTTACTTTTTTTTTTTTCTCCCCAATATTTATTAACCAGTTCCACTATTTTCAGGTGAAATATATTATACCATCAGAATTTGAATCATAAGCCATGAAACAAAAATAGTTTGCCTTTTTATGGTTTTATGATTCATGATTCACATCTTGTTAGTTCTAGAACATTAAAATTATTCCTTAGAGTAATTTAATTTTAGAAATCTGAAAGTTCTGGACAATATACAAATCTCGCACAAGGTTTAATTAAAATCAGTTAAGATATCTTGAAGTATGCATATATATAATATTTTATATATATATAATTCTTGTATAGCAGGTCTATATTTGATTGTATTTGTATTCATCCAATGTGCTTGAGGTTTGCGATTTATGCTACTCTTTTCTGAAAACCCTAAAATCAACAATTATTTCCAAGTAGACATTTAGCTAGGGTTTCTATCCTTTATGTATATGTTACAGTAAGATTGTGTAGCTTGGGATTTTGTGAAATTCTTGAAAGTTTTGATAATTTCATGGAATCCCCAGTATTGCAATCATTGTAGTAATAGTTAACAAGTTTGTGATGCTGACAATCACTACCATAATGAGTTTGATTCTCACTGCGTGCCCCACTACTGTGGCCTTGTGTCAAACTAAGCTAAACTTAGTAAATATCAAGTATATTCTGCTTCAGTATTTACAGTGTATGTACAGCTTAGTTTGACACAAGGCCACAATAGTGGGGCACCCATTGAAGATCAAACCTATTACTGTGGTAATGGTCAGCATCACAAGCTTGTTAACCATTACTACACTCATTGTGAAATTAGGGATTTCATTAAATTATTGAAATATTCAAGGATTTCATGAAATCACTAGTTTCGCAATATTTCTGTAATTTATATATTTTTAAAAAAAATGTTGCTTTTTCCTAGCAGTAAGCGATATTGATATTTGTTGTTTTTTTTTAATTTTTTAATTTTTTTTATAACTATGAATGGTGTTATTGAAGATGACGTTTTCTTTTGATATTCTAATGCTTGGGCATTTTCTACAATGTGGGTTTAATTGGTGTTAACATTGTTCCATCACCTACCTGCCTTAGTTTGCATCTACACTTGCATGTTAAACTGCTTTTAAACTCTAAACTCTGATGTTCAGTGAATTTTAAAAATACTTTCACCTGAAATACTTTGCAGAAACGTTGGGGTAAAGAGTTTTCTGACCTTGTTGGAAGAAAGTTATTCAGACTCCACACAAATGTTTAATGCCATATTTCAGGGGTTGGCAAACCACAGTCGGCTGGCCAAATCTGGCCCGCAGTCTCATTTCATCCGGCCCACCGACTGCGACGTTGCATACAAAACTTTTTTGTTTTCCTTCTCTATCTTTGGTTAGCGAACAATAACATTTTGTGTTGAAAAGGGAGTGTAAGTCTCATTTTTGCAGGGACCTCAAACAAATCAATGTTTTATAGCTAAAAAGTGTTTTAACACTACGCATTCCTGCTGTTCTTTAATATACACAAAATTTGAACCTCAATTGACAATATTTTGCTCCTCAGAAAAGAATTTCATAGTTCTCAATCATTGATAGTATGTGAAAGGTTTATGCTCTTAATGAAAAATATTTCCATAGCCTTGTATGATCCTAGTTTCATTTTTATTTGCCTTGGCCTGCAAGACATAAAATATTTCTAATGCGGCCTGCCTCCATAAATGTTTACCGACCCCTGGCATCTTTCACAAGAGTTCAACGGAAAAATCATCAATCTTTATCAGGTAATAAAGTAGAGCTTGCTTTATGTTGGCCGTAGCCAGATTTCAAACAAAACTATATTGATGCGCCACTGGTGAGGCACAAACTAACTAATATGCTCACTACTGCATTACGGCAAGTGCCATCTGGACATGTGTTGATATAAATATCAATAAATTGTATTAGTGTAACGGTTGATATCCTCTCTACAATACAATGCAACAATGAAATAATCTCATTTATAGTGTTTATGCATAAATAAATTGACATGTATAATAAATAGATCTGCCTAAAAATAGAAATAATCAACAAAGAGGTCAGAAAGCTTTGCTAGTTGAAAATAGGTTATGTATTGATTCTTAAATTCATACAAAGAATTTACGAGTTAAATCAAGGGGAATAACTTCTTATCAGAGTTACTTCCCATGCACTTTTAGGTAAATTTTATTATTTTTAAAAAATTCAATTCACAAGAGTTCCATTTTTAAAAAGAATTCCATTCATTGAAGAGTTCCACTGTGTTTAGGAATGGTTTCAAGCATTTCATGAATTTAAGAGTTAATATACTTGTTCATACTTACCTACATAGTGATGGTTTCAGTATTCATACAATCCACTACAACACATTGACTCTACTTTCATAAATTACTGTACTAATGGATTTATTAATAATGATGTTGGGATTGAAAAAAAACTTTTTATGTTGATCGATTACATAAGATCCAAGGTCAATGTTTTAGCAAAGTTGGAACATAAATTGCCATAACAAGTATTTAGCCATGTACAACTTTATATTGATTTTTGCCTGGCATTGCAAGAAGGCTGGAAAATGAACTAGCTGAAATGTGAAAAACAATGCAGAAGATGAGGATTAAAAAAGTTATTGGATATTAACTTTCAATTTCATATTAAAAAATTGAATGTAAATTTTCAAGGGAAGTAACTACTGATTAAAGTTACCTCCCTTTGATTTTAAAGATTTTTTTCTTCTATTCTATTCAAAGAGTTCCATTATTTTTTATTTTATTCACAAAAAGGTTCTGTCTATTGGAATGGTTTCAAATGGTTCATGAATCTGAGTTAAGAACACCTTGTCTCAAAGTCTAAATCTTCTAGTTTTCAAAAGAATATTAGAATGGAAAAGTAGCTAAGATAACTGTTCAGTTTGAATAGCTAATTTCCTGCAAGGTCTAAAAGAATGCAATTTTTTGTTGTTGACAAACATGCAATCTGGTAAGATTTGAATGCTTTGTTCACATGTTATAATTTATTGTTGTGAATTTTTGATTGGGTTATTCTATAAACCATTGGAATTATTTTTCTTCATCTTGATAATTTTAATGATGTGCACATATAGGATGTGTACACAGTTGTGAATTAGTTATAAAAAAAATTGCTAGATTTGTTTTTTAAAACTTACCATTACCTGTTTTGTGTTTATTTACATTGTATAGATTTCCCTTATGGAAACAGTTGAATTGTGACAAAATTCTATTTTGATTAAAAAAAAAAAAAAGAAATTTTTTTTTTTTTTTTTTAAATTCTTTTGAAGATACTTTGACATGGATGTGAAAAATATTTTTAATGAAATGTTTACTTTTTTAAGAACTGAGCCATAATCCTCTTAAGTTATTTATTTATTTTTTTTTTTTAATTTGAAATTTTTGTGTTATTTACTATTTGGATCAGTATTCCCCAAATTCTTTAGAGTAACTGCAAATGTTATTATAAGTTACTTTCCGATTTGTTTAGATTAACATTCACCTTGTTCTTTCCAGTCATATTTTAGAATGGGAAAATTTTGTTTGCAGGCATAAAGTTCAGATTGCTTAGATTCAATGTTTTCATTTCCTTTCTCAGATATCTGGATTTAGTTTAAACTGCTTATTTTTATCTTTTATTTTTATTTCTGTAAACTCCTTGTATAGCAAAGGGCCGCATCTAGTTTCAATAGCAAGTGGGTTTTACTAGCCTCATGCCTTACTGCCTTACAGAGCTAAAGGTCTCCCTTCTATTTACCCTTAGTTGGGGGAAGAAGTTGGTTTGTGTCTTTCCCAAGGGCATTAGTTCGCTCTGCACCTCACTTATCTATGTGTCGTCAAAATTTTCCATACAAGTTCTTTCAGAAAGATTGCATTATCTGTTAAGTCTGCTTTCTACTTCTGACAAATATAATGTTAAATCAGTAAAATTTGAACCATAATCCCATGAAAGACAAAATTTGTGTATATCTAAATATAGGAATGAGAGCCAACATATAAGTATATCTTTTGATTATGCCTGAAGTTTCCTTTATTTTTTTTAATATTGAGTATTTATTTATGTAATTAAAAACAAAAGAATACAACCCAACATGTCTGAGATATAATGTGAGTTAAGCACTAAGTTTGAGTTCCAGTAAGCTTATCTAAGAATAAATAAATGTGAGTACAGATACATTCATTCTGATCTAGTTGCTCAGATAAGAAGCAACAGTTTGATTATTTCTGTTGGCAATGTTAATGATTTATTAATAAGTAGTGATTTATTTGGTCCACTAAAGAGCTGAGAAGGTCTTAATCCAAAAAAAACCAGCAGTATTGGTCTTTGAAAAATAATAATGCATTATATTTTCAAATCATTTTTGTCCAATTGAATTTTTCTATGAAGAGAGTTGAAAAATTAATTTTTCTATTTTTAAATCTTTGCATAATATTTAAAAGAAAATTTTCAGGCATGCTGTATATCTGTCTGATATAATTTTGCCATACAATTTGGTTGTATTTATTACCCACTTAGGTTTTGTTAATATATTTTTTTAAAAATATGAATGCACATGAAATGAAATTGTTGCAAAATACTATGTATTCAAGGAATCTCATTTGTCTGCCCATGTCCACCTTTTGATGGTAAACGACTATTCAGATGATAACAAAAATGCTTTTAATACATGCATACATCAAATGCAACACTTGAATAAACTAAAAACTCTGTAACCTTGAAAACCTTTATTTTTTCTTTAACTTTGGCTCTGAAAGCAAAGTGGTTAAAATTTAAGTGAATTTCCGTTTTTTAGAATTCGCCTCTTGGTTGCTGAGCAGGTGAGTTTTCAGATTGTGCTGTGTGGATTGAATCTGACTGCATGTGCAACCCTGCAGTTCGAGTTTAACTTTCCAGATCCCTTTTTAATCCCTCCATGCCTCACGAAATGTGGGCAAGAACACTACTATTCTCTTGTATGCAGTTTTGTTAAAGGTCACAAAAAGACACTTGTTTTATAATGCTTTTCCAATGCAGAAGGAATGACTGATCAAGTTTACATCAGGCACCCTAAAAATTGTCAAGGGACACATTTTGCCTCAACACCGGAATTGTTCAAAGTTACTAACATTTGCTAAAAAAAATAGGTGTTTTTTTTTGTTTTTTTTTTTAAACAAATTTTTGAATTTACTAAGATACTTTTTATTTTTCCAGGAGAAAGTATTTTTGTGCTTTCAATCCAAACTTTTTATTTTTATTTTTTTATTTTTTTATTACGCTAAGATGACAGTTACTGAATGACTGTAAAATTTAAACTCTAATAATTGCTATCAAAGCCAAAACCTTGTTTTACGAAGAATAGTTGGATTGAAAGCACTTTCTCCGGGGAGAAAAATAAAAAGTATCATAGTAACTTTGAAAATTTGTTAGGTTGGTTTTTTTTTTTTTTTTTTTTTTTTTTTTTTTTTAAAAACTATTTTTTATCGAATGTAAGTAACGTTGCACATTTCCTGTGTCGTTGCAAAATGAGTCCCTTTTCGATTCAACAATCTTTAGGGTGCCTGATGTAAACTTGATCCCATTTCCAATGCAGCAGGATTGACAATAGATGAAAATATGTGCCATGCTATTGTGCCAAGAAAATCTACTCGTCTATATTAGAAACCTTCAACCAAAACTGTCAACATAGGTTTCTCCAGTTTTCAAGTGAGTTTGGTTGGCTATGTGTAATGTCCACACCATGGAGCTAAAGGCCGAAAATTCAAACATTTTCTTGTTACTGTCTAGAAAAACTGTTGAAAGAAGTAATTTATTCATTGATCACTCTCAACATGGCATGCTGTCAAAAGATGTTGGTCATATGATGGTTTCTTTTGAGTCACTAACCAGACCTGTCATTCTGGTGTTGATCAGAATTGAAATTTCAATTTGAGAGACCCGAAAAATAATTCCTCTCTTAATAGTTCAATTATTTCTTGGTTTGATCTTTATTGTTGTTGTCGTGATTTTAACTTGCATTGCGTGGATAAAAAAGAGTCTTTAGGATTTTACATTAAAAGTAGCTTGTGTATATTGGTCAATTTTATTTCATCAGATCTACTTTTAACATGAATGGAATTAAGGTACATACTGATACAGACAACTCATACTTTCTTATTCAAATGGTTCTTTGGACAATTGAACTCCTTCTTGTTGTTTGTGTTATAAACATGATCTTTCATCCTATCCATTATTCGGCCTTCATGTGTAAAATCTGAGTGTGATGGGATAAACAGAAGTTTTTATTTTTAAAGGCCCTTTTAAAATAAAAAAACTTCTGTTTACCCCATCACACCAACAAGGAGTTCAATTGTCTGAAGAACCATTTGAATATTAATGACCCTTCTCAAAACTATAGAAAATATCATATTTGTATTTATCCCACTAAACATATCTGAGATTTATAATCACAAGCTATTTATGTTTTTATTTAATTTAGCATATAATTCAGGCCTCCACATTATAGCCCGGTTCGCGTTATAACACTGGGGGATGGTTGACCCCTATAATATTAAACTAGCTCCTAAATTGATTGTGGCTCAGTTATAACACAGTATTGGCTTTCTTGGACCCCTACTTTATTGGGGGGGGGGACTGTAGTTGAATAAATTATTATATTTGAAATTTGTTGAATTATAACAAGCACTTAAGTTGCCTTGTTAATCTGGTCACATGACTTGAGTATAGGTAAGGATTACATTGCTTTGACCATGGAAACATATAAAAAGCGATCAGCTAGCCACAGTAGTCTGCAAGAGTAAGAAGATAAAGTGAAGTAAGTAAGGTAGTTGAAATCAGAGAGGAGGTGGTTATAATATTCCTACCATTCTGTATGGTTGAAGGTGGGCAGACAAAACAGATTCCTTGTTTGACAAAACGAGTAACTTCATAACTTATTAACTTGCAAATGGAATTGTAAGAAATCTGTATTTAGAACTAAAATAAAAAAACTTGAAGTTTGCAACATTTAACTTTTATAAAACAAGTTTTCTCCTGGGCATATGTTTTGACAAATATATTTCAGTTTCTCCCGCCATTTTCAATGTTCAGTCGACCAATGCTATGCAAAATCGGTATTTATCTTCATAATCAAATGTAGATTCCTATTTTAAATAATGTTCCCTCTGATCTTTTCTGTATATTAAAATCAGTATGGCAACTTTCAGAATGGCCTATATAAAAAAATGGAAAACAAAATTATTTATCTTATTGTTTTTATAACAATATTATTAGTACTGTATTTCACCATGTATAATCCGCACCTCCGATTGGGCTTTAAATTCAAATGAAAAATACATTATCTTGTGTATACAAATATGTATAACAATTATGTTTCTGTAGATAATACGCATCTGGATATTTTTATTTTTTAATTTTTAAAAATCTTTTTTAAGCTCAAAATCCTCGGGGGGGAAAAAATGCAGATTATACATGGTGAAATACGGTAATCTAAATTGGATTAAGTGAATCTTGGGGTAAAACTTTTTTTTTTTTCACTGGCCTTGTGAAATGGTTGTATGGTTAAGCTCTACCAGTATTGACTTTGTAAACTTACTCTCAGGTTTCTTTAAGAGATATTCGGTGATGATACTAGAGAAAGTGTTGTTCCTTATGTTTACTTATGAGATATTTAGAATGGAATAAAGCTTGTATCAATTACTTTGTTATATGATACGTTTACAAATTTGTATGTCTTTACACTAAGTATTCAAAGCATTTCAATTGGGGTAACAAGATCTAGAGATCGATCGTTAATGTTTTTGCTACTTATACCAGTCGTTCATAAGTCATTATTGATATAAAAAGAGAAAAGCTATGAAGAGTTATTTCCCTTGACCAAGTGCTAATATTATTTACCTCTGTCATTACCAGATATTTTACTCTAGATTTCTGAATCATTTTTCTAAATGGCATTAATACTCTGTGCAAAAAATAATAATAATAACCAGAAGATACTCTGGGTTTTTTTCTCCATTAGTCGGATTTCAGTAAATGAATTATTAAACCAAAATGTATAGAAATATAACTTCTTTCCAAATGGCAGGAAAAATATGATCTTGTAAATCTATATTATCAGGGAAAGTTGGTATAGGTATCCATTAAGGTAACAGTTGTTAATTATTGAATTTTTGATATCAAATTGCTGTCATGTTGATTTTAGAGATAGGTTATTGTTACTTTATATGCGTGAATTGAAATAATTATTTGTCTCTGTACAAAATCTGTTTTATGTATTCATTCCTTTATGCCTTTCAGATCAATTGATATTTACACTCTGTACGTTTTTATTGATATTATTTGTCATTTAAGGTTTGCAATTTATAACCCCAACCATTAAACATAGATGATTACCCAATAGTAATATAGAGGAAGCCGTTTATTATAATCATGGATAATATTAACAAACAGTTATTGTTATCAAAATCAGTCTGTCCCAAGTACTTTATTTAAAATGAATTAAAGATTATAATAAATTTCATATTAATTTTTTTTAATAATTTAAAGTTGTTTATAACAATGAATTTGATAATATAACAATGAATTTATAACAATGAATATAAATTTATAACAAATGTAAATTGTTCCAATTTTTATAACCTTTGTTATCAGTTATTATCTAAAAGACCCTGTTATCACAATAAGCGGCTTCCTCTGTATTTTGATTCTCAAAATTATTCTGATGATTTCACCAATGTACAACTGTGATTTGTGAATGCTATTCAAACATAACTTGCTTTCCAATTCAGTTTATCACATCTTTTATTCAGATGTAGTTATCTCCTTGATAATGTTCCAATCCAGTTATATTTTGTTATCTGTTGTGGGTTTATAATTATAGTGTGCTGAACGTATTAAGTGCAGGCGCCTTCTGCTAATTATGAACAATGACTGTCTGTATTCAAGTATCATTGTACTTCAGATGAAAAGAGAAAATGCTTTTTAACGAGTTCAAAGTTTTGAAGTACAGGGAGTCCCCGAGTTACAAAGATCGGACTTATGAACTACTCTTACTGATGAACGAACTGACATAATTTAAATTGGGTTACAGACGGCGGTTTGTAATCAACACATTGTGCGTCTTCAGTGGTAAAATTTAAAAATCTATGTATTTTGGATTCAAAATTTTCTAATGCAAATTCTTATGGTACCGAGCTTATTTTTCATGCAAATCATTTTTATATTTATTTAAAACTTATTCTGGTGTTAGCCGAAAAGATTTACTTACCAGTTCCATTTTTTTTTTTTCCAATTAAACGTTATTTATTTATTGTATTTTGTTTTCTTCATGAACGCACACATTCTCTGTGGTTATATTTTTATTATTATTATTGTAATGACAATGAAAAACTTGGTGGATGCTTTTCAGAGCTTTATTCAATTAATTGTATAGTTACAGTTTAGTTTCGTTTAACAGTTCAACCACGTGTTCCATACTACAGATAATCATGGCGTCGTATATGCAAGTGCACGGAGCCGAAAAAACAAAACCAGGACTTTCCGCTTAATATGCTCGTTCAATGTAAACAATCCAAACAGAATGAAAAGAAAGGTACTTGTATGTGATAATATTATTATTGCTTCTTTAATGATTTTTATGCATAGAAAGGTAAAATATACACTATATACACTATATACACTGAGACAAACATTTAACTGATGCTAGATATGTGCCGTACGTAACAGTTCTGACTTACCTACAGACCTAGGAACGGAACTCATTTGTAACCTGGTGACTCTCTGTATTAGAAATAGGTTGTAACCTGGGGACTCTCTGTATTAGAAATAGGTTTTATACACCTGTTCTTTATTGATACACCTGTGATCGCGTTCTCTCGATGATGTGCAATTTGGTGCACAGGGATATTTCTAATCATAATTAGTTAATCCATGTGAAAAGATTCATGGATATATTTTAATTTTTTTGAGAAAGCAAACTACTGAACTTGTTTCAGTGGAAGAAGAGTCCATTGTTTCAATTGTCGGGTAGGAAATATTTTATCAAAATTGTTACCTTTAAGTAGATGAGTCCATTGTTATGGACAGGGAAAGAGAAAAAAATTGTTATTTTGTTGAACTGATTGCACAACAATGCACACGTGTATACCAACATTTGTTCGGACAATCTGATCACTTCTTCCTATCTTTGATGTTGACGCAACATTTTGGCTGATATGTGTCAACATCAAAGAGATGTCCGAACAAAAGTTGGTATGTTAATGACTCTTCTCAAAGTTATAGACAAAATGCACATGTGGTTGGGGAATATACCAAACCACTCTTTCTCCCTTGGTATACAGTACTACTGTGTTGATATGAGTGAGTGCAGACAGATGGACATGGTTGTGGATCATGAAATGAATGTGTAAGCATAATAAACTATTATTAGAAAACGTCAACCAAATCTGTCAACATAGGTTTCTTCAGTTTTCATGTTTGGCTGGCTGGCTATCTATCTATGTATGTATCATGCACACAGGCCACACCAATGGAGCTTCTTTTTTTTTTTTTTTTTTTTTTTTTTTTTTAGTAGGGGTTTCGATTTGCCATGTAAGTTTATGCTAAATTGATCACTAGTTTGTGTCCGGCAGCATTCATGCTTGTTTTTTGAAAATTCAAACATTTTTAGTGATCACTGCCCAACAAAAGGCGAGAGAAGTAAATTATTCATTGATCACACCTTTTTCCAATTTTTAATTGATCAATCCCCCCAACACGGCATGCTGCCAAAAGACGTTGGTCACATGACGGTTTCTATTGAGTGACTAACCAGACCTGTTTCTCTACTCCCTCTCTTCCTTTACTCCCTCTCTTCCTTTTTAATATTTAAAGTGGGTGCAGCTGATTGATTTTGGAAGTTATATTGGTCCCTATTATAAACTGACTGCTAATTTTATTTGATTAACCAGGGTCAACAAAGCAGATTTTAGTGCCAACTCAGACACTTGAAAATCAAATCGTAAATCAGAGCCAACTTTTAAAATTATTTTTATTATTACCCTTTCTGCCTCTCCATCTTTACTTTTTTCATTTTTGTATTTTAGTAAACGAATTGTGTCTGGTCTTCTACTGTGTTTGCTATCTTTAGGGCACCAATCTGTTAAGCTTTTGCACCATCTGTTATATTTACTTCTTGTTAGGTGTCCAGCCCATCTCCATTTTTGTCTCTTAATTATTTCTATATCTTTTACTTTGGTTTGTTCTTTTTGATCTTCTCTTAGTGTTATTCCTAACATTGCTTTTTCGATCACTCTTTGTGTTATTCTGAGTTTGTTTTCAAATGACCTAAGATTGCTTGAACCATTGAAAGTGAACCATTACAAATTCTTCTTTGGGTGGGGAGTGGGTGGTCAAAATATACCCTTTTATATTCTCTAGGCACCCCTCTAAAGTTGATATTTTCCATAAGTTTTCTTGAAGACTCTTCACATGCTAAAATATACTATGGACATTTTGGTGTCTGCTTACTTCCAATATATGTTCTTAGTATTTGCTGTGTTACTATATATAGGTAAATATAATTATTAGTGAGAATGAAAGTTTTCATATATGTGTTTAATAAATCCTATCCGTGATATCGTTGGTTACACATATCTAGTTATATAATACTACTACTACCAGATTTATATAGTCTGTCCTTGTTGGAATGTGTTCCTGAAACAAAAATTGGGCATTTAGTCAATAATACCGAAAGTAATATGCATTGATGAGATATTGGATTATATCAGTATTTTACCTCGTTATTTATTTTATTTTATTTTTAACTTGACCATTTTACCACCATGAGGTGATTAAAATTATTTGGCTCTGAACTGAATTGACCTTCACATGATATTATGTCGACCATACTTATTGATTCAGTGTAGACTCGGCCTAGCAATAATCTTTACATGATAAACAAGCCTGGCTGTTGCATGGTCAGACTCCACTCTACTTCTATTCCAACTGAAGATGATTACTGCTACTTTTGTATTGTATGTATAATAAATAAATTTGTAGATATAGATAGACTTGTCAGTTTAGCTCAGTTGGAAAGAGAGCCGCCTACCAATCACCTGGTCGTGATTTCAAATCACGGTAGGGAAGTGTTAATTTTATATATCGGTTTGGTTTAACATTGTTGTATAGTGGGGTGAATGTCCTGGACTTGGATAGAAAGGAAACTCGAAGACTTGCTTGTAAAAATATCTGGACATATTTTTATTTCATAGTATACACAGCATACACTTCGTCGGCCGGTAGATGAAGAGTGGGAGAGAGATGATGTGTGCCGAGAGACTGTTCCCAACAGGGGAACTTGGTCATATGTCTTCCCAGCACTAGGTGGTCTGCCTCCTGGCTGCTTGGGTCTTGAGTTTTCTGTCGGGGCTTGCTTTATAGGTTTCTCAAACACCTACGCAGGTGTCATTTCCAGTCCCCATATCCTGTTTTGGATACCCACGCATATACCTATTTCCTAAGGTGAGCGGGTCACTTACATTTCTGCACAGGTGTCTGACCCTGGAATAACCTTTTCGTGGCAGCATATCATAACAACATGATAGGATAGACAAACAGTGAAGAGTTTACTCCCATAAATTAGGTGAGGATTGTTCTTGTTGTCACAGTGGAAAAACAGTCAACTCCAGCCTCTGACTTGGACTGGAGTTTGACCAAAGAAGAGAAGCTGTGTGAGGAACATGTTTTATTTGTATATCTTGAAATCTAAGCTTACCACTTTTCATTGGTATGCTTTCACATTATTTTGGCCTATTTAAATACTTCAGTCATTGTAAAAGGTTATTGGCATGGCTGTTTTGATAAACCAGCAGGTCTAAGAGTTAAGAAAATATTAATTTGTTTATATTAAGAATATAGACCTGCTTGTAAGGTTATTCATCATTGCCTAGATTAAAGTTTCCTTGTTCATTGATCTTTATTGGTTCAATTTCCCCTATGAGTATTCAACTTAGTAATTAATTAAACATAAAAAAGAAAAGACATTTTGAGACAACTTTTATTCTAATAATTTAGTGCAAAAAGATCCTTTTCCATGTATTTTGATTATGACTGTCAAAAACCAAAGTGTTGTATCTGTTCACTCAATAAAGTAGAAAAAGAGTGACATGATAAATTGAATCTTATTTCGATAAGGCTATTGAATTCAATGTAAGGCTACTCTGATTTAAAAAAAAAAAAAAAAAAAAATCTTAAAATGAAAAAAAAAGGATTTTATTTTCAATGAAATATTTCAGGAATATAATTTAAGTGAATTTGATAAGAATGCTCCATTAATTGAAAATTTTTTATGTTACTTGATTTCAACGCTCTCGCACCATTTAAATACTACATTACAGAAACAGCAATAATTTTAATAGTAATTGATTGTGTGTGTGTGTGTGTACCAGTGTATTTTTATAATAAATTAAAAACCCTACTTTTTGTCTTCTAATGTAAGAAAATTCCATTATATATTGATACTTTTTTTTGTCTGACTGTATCGGTGTATCATAGCAACGTCTTGTCTCTTTGTATTATCTTATTACCTTGTTGAAAGTAAATAATTAGGTATTGTTAAAATATATATTCCAGGCACTTATATTGGGGAATCATGCAATTATGTGATTATCTGACAAAAGATTTGCTGTCTTAAACAAGAATAGCTCTTTCTTATGTATTTTGCTTTCTACTATCCTTGTATTTGTTTTCTATTGTGTTGATCAGTATTTGGATAATGATATACAACATGATATTAATAGTTGACAATGTAGCAAGAAACACATTGATTGTAAAATCAACAATTTATTAACATGTTTCGCTTTGATTCTGATGAAGCCTGTAACCAGCGAAACATGTTAATAAATTGTTGATTTTACAATCAATTTGTGTTCCTTTCCACATTGTCAACTGTTAATATCACTTTCTATTGTGTTGCAAACTTATTCCTCATCCAATAATATTTATTTTTAAACATGTCCACATTTTTTTCTTGTTTTTGCAGTTACTTGATCTCATTATTTTCCATTGATTGTATGTGCAGATTTATTTTATCATTTGTTGATTGCATGTATTGTTAGTGTCTCAGTTGTTTGCTCCCTTTCCTAACCTAAAGGTGATGGATAAATTTCCATAGTGGTTGCAGTAAAATATTCAGAGACCTAACAGGAGGCACCTTGCGTGCTTGTGTCTGTGTTGTTGTTGTTGTGAGTGAGTGTACAAACATTGACTTTCTAAGCCTCAAACTAGCTGGGATCTTCTCCCTGTTGCATGAGGAGAAATTCCTTATGGACTTTCTCCTGTCTTTCTACCTCTCCCTGAGTGTGCCCTCATTGTCTCTATCTCTCCTAAAGGATTTCTAAATGGAAGCACAATTATTTTATTGTCCTGATTGTTTCAAAAGATACACATATCTATATATGCATTGAATTTGTAAACAAACACGAAGCCAAGAGTGACATACAAATTTACTGCTAGTCTCCTCCAATCTCCCCATTTATATGATTCTGCTTATATTACCTGCTTATATGATCATTTCTATATGACCAAGTCAATTTATGTCTGTTTATTTTAGCTATTTGCATTGAGTAATTGTAACTGGTTAAGAACTTTCTCCTCGTGTTAATAAATGATGTAAAATCTGTGAAACTATATAGTCTTAATAAGTTACTTATATAATGATATATTATGGATTTCAGTCAGATAATATTGAAATTTATTTTTATTAAATTTGACTAGTTTTTACCCTCACAGTGTGTTACAATACTTCATCCAAAAAAATATTGAAACTTGTTATGAATCCAATTAGCTGAGATGGTACAGAGCCCATCATCAACAAATATAGAATTTTTTTAATATTAAGAATCTAAAAATCATTTTGAGAGCAATGAAATTAAAATAACAATGGGAAAATAACATTAAACTTGGAATCTGGAAAATGTTTTCAAAATTTTGAAACAGTCCTTCATTAAAATATGAGATTTAAGCCTACTAATTTCATCAGTATTCAACGATAAGAAAAATAGTCTTGTTAATATTTTAATGATTTGTGTAAAAAAAAAAAGACATACAATCAGGCATTTGTAAAATAATTCTGTTCTCATGTTTTTTTAACATCAATTGATTAAAATTCATTGTAATACAGGCCTCCCTCATTGTAACGCGGTTTGTTATAGCTCGGTTCACATTATAACGCGGGTGGATGGTGGACCCCCCCAAAATATTAATCTAGTTTCAACATGGCTAGATCTAGCTCCAAAATAGCTAAAATGGCAACCCTGGTTATCATGGCTCGGTTATAACATGGTTGGCTTTCTTGGACCCCAAC
>VCCN01003880.1:17540367-17551182 GCA_006491835.1 Architeuthis dux
GAGAGAGAGAGAGAGAGAGAGAGAGAGAGATCAATAAGTCCGTTACCTAATGATGAAAAACGCATGTTTTTTACACGACAAATATATCTTTTTCAACATAATCTCCTTAATAACTACGTACAGGGCTATGGCTTATGGTATATTTATTCGACTGAGAAATTCAGCCTTTTTCAAAGGTGTCTGGGGGAAAAAAAGAAGAAACGTTTTTCTCGGTGAAGAAAAACGTTTTTCTCCAGTCACCTTTGAAAAGGGCTGAATTTCTCGGTCAAGTAATAAATAATTTTTGCAAATTATTTCTGAGTCTCCACGTTGTCTTTCCCTATCATCAAACATATATATGTATATATATAACTATATATGCAGGTTCTGCTCTACCAACTGAGCTAACGAAGTTCTCATGGTAGGCAGGATTCTTTTAGTCCTACACTTTGCAAGCAAACAGAAAGACAGAAAAACAGATCGAGTGATAGAAAATATAATACAATGAATGTAGGAAAAACAGAAATTTGCCAACAAAAAGAAAGACAGAATTAAAGAGAGGGATAGAGAGAGAGTTAGAGAGATGGAGAGAGAGAGAGGGGGAACTGAGAGTATGAGAGAGGAGGAATAATTGAGGTGGAGGAGATCTAGCACCATCGATTGCCAACTGCTTCAATGACTCAACCTGATCATCAATACCACCACTTAGACTTTCTTGCACCCGCATTTTCCTGTCCACTATCATTTCTCTCTGCTGCCCTGTTCCGAAACACCCCGTTATTTGTATATTCCTCACCCCCATCTAACAAACTTCGATCCTACCACACACCTAAGCACTATCCCGGTTCGAATCCTTATTCTTCTCTCATCTAGCCCCGTTTCCACCACCTCGACCCTATTCTTCTCTGAGCCCTTTCGTGGAAGGAATTTTCGCGAATTCATTAGGCAGTGTGGTGGCCGTCTCTTGAAGAGCAGACCCCCGTCAAGGCTGATTGAAGGTCTCTGATGGCAAAGTCGATTGAAAATGCATTCGGCTGATCGTTTTTTTCTTCTCCCTTCTGCTTTTCTCATTCTTTCGTTTTCTTTCTTTTCCTTTTTTTTTTGTGTGAATGATTTTCAATCAAATGTAAAACGAAATTATCAGAATACGAAATTAAGAGATCATATGCCGGGCGTTCATTTTTTTTTAAACACACACACACACACGCGCATGCCTATGGAGGTATACAAAGACGTGCATACGTACACGTTTATCTGGAGAAACGCACACAGATGCATAATTAAAGGAAAGAAAGAGGGAGGGTGAGTGAAAGGGAAGTTTGAAAGAAAGAAAGAAAACTAAAAGAGAGAGAGAGAGAGAGAGAGAGAGAGAGAGAGAGAGAGAGAGAGAGAGAGCAAGTAAAATAGGGAAATATACCTTCAGAGAAACACAAGCGTACCTGAACATTGGTGAATGCACTTATAAATAAAACGGAGCTGAACACCCAGAAATGTACATGCTAACGCACGCGCGCGCGCGCGCGCACACACACACACACACACACACACATACATACATAGAATAACTGAGAGAAAAACCGGAACCTATTCATACATTCGTATACACAATTTTAAATAACTCATTCGCACACTAACGTATACAAACAGATTGAGGCATAGATGCATATAGTTAACAGGCTAGTCTCGCAGGACGTTGCTCTTGAGTCCAATCATCAATGTGTTTCACTATTGTGTCCCTGTGCCAGACTAAGCTAAGCTCTCTAAACATTTATACACAAACAGATGGCGACATGTAGGCCTATGGTTAATAATTTCGTCTCGCAGGCCATTGTTCGTGGGTTCGATCCTAAAACGGTGCCCCGCTCTTTAGGTCTTCTGTCTGACTAGGTAAAATTCCAATTCGGTTCCTCACCAATCCAGATATAATTTTAGCTCAAGTTCTAACTTGTAATCAATGAATAACCCTAACGCTAACCATACATTCTTTAATTAATTACCACAAACCTCCCCATAAAAGCATTTAAAATTATATCCCTCTTGCTTCTCGTTGCTTCTCGTTGCTTCTCGATACTTCCGGTTGCTTCTCGTATTTTACCACCAGCAAAGATCTGGCGATATATTTGGCACGAGTCGATATTGATCTGAGAAAGAACCTTACTACCATTCAAATAGTCAGATACAACACGAGCTTGAATGTATTCATTCTTGTTCTTATCAAATAAAAATTTGAATTCAATTTAAAATTTATTTTGACGCTTCCGTTAAAAGCAAGAAAAACAATTAATTGTTAATTTCTGCTCGAAAGGCTTGATGTTAAAATAAAGAGCAAATATCAATTTCCGTGAATTTGGACATTGATTTTCCACCCAGTGCAAGGCACCCCATTCCCCACTATCCCTGTAAATGAAATGACAAACATCAACTAGCAATAATTGCAATGAACGAGACAACAGCGTAAAGGGCAGAGAATCGCGGTGTTACCCCTAGAACAAATAGATAATAAAATGTAAAATCCTTAAAAACATGTAACAGAAAATAAAAATATATAAAAATAGAGAGAATAAAAAAACAATGATGTGAAAGTCGCATTAAGTCTTTTTCATCATTTTTTAAAATCTTATCTTTGTTTTTATTTATTGTGAAAAAAAAAGCAGCAAAAGTGTCGGCTGCTTTTGATCTCATCTGAAACGAAACAGGTTATTTGTCAACATTTTATTTTAAAAGAGAAAATTACCCCTATTCATTATTTTTTAGGCTCATCCTGTTCTTTTTACAAAAAATATAAATAAGCTGTAAATTTAAAAAAAAAAAAGAAGAGCTTTTATATTTTAAAAAATGACTTTCCCTTTTATTTTTCGCTCTTCTGTTCAGATTAAAAAATTCAATTCCGTCAAATTCATTGCTATTTGTCGCCTCTCTTTGTGTAATTCTTTCAAAAATATGTTTTAAAAAAAGAAGAAAATATGTCATTTTCTCACCCGATTTCACATTTTGTATGTTCATTACAAATATTTCATCAGCATTCGTTTTTTTTCTTCTTTTACGTTAACAAAATATTTTATCGTATTTTTAAGCATACAAGCCGCATTAGGACGTTTTTTAAAAATAAATATTGCTCACCGTAACTCATCCCGACCCTATTGTTGTTCAGCTTGAATCTTTGATACTTGGCCTCAGGTTCATAATACCAACGTACTAGACGCAGTTTAATATATGGCTATATTCTTTTTGTAAGAAAAAGGTGCGACATATAGGCTGGTAAATACGGTAAATTACTTTGCTTAATTTTGAACAGATCAACTTTATGTCATTTTTTTCAATGTTAACTACTTTTCTAGTTTTAATAAAATCGTCTGTGAAAAGTATGTGTGTGCGTGTGTGTGCGTGTGTGTGTGTGTGTGTGTGTATTAGTTGAAACTCTATTGAATGGCCACATCGGTTCAATAACATGAATTGAACTTGTGCTAATATTAGTTACTTTCAGTTCCATATAAGTACAATTTTAGACACGTAAAACGCTATACATGTACACTTAATAAATATAAAAATGTAAATAACTCCGAGAAATATGTTTGAAATGGTCAAGTAACAAACAAAAAGTGACCTTGATTTGTTCATACTCCCAGAAATCTTTCTGCAAATGATGTGAAAAAGCATCGAAATATAAGCAAAAACAGGAATACATGTCTTGTTTGTTTAAGATGTTGATAATATTCGATGTGTTTTTCTTTTTAGTATCCTAATTTTCTTCTTTTTTTCCCCTTCATAACATTTTGTCCGATTCATTCCCCGGCCATCTTCACCTGAAAGAAGAAGACTAGAGAATAAACCGGCTGCAATTTTGTGAAGGTAAAAAAAACCCAACAAAGATTAGGGTAGAGAAAGATATAAAATATCAACTTCTTGTTCTTTAATCGAATATTGAATATCTACAATGATCTTTGGTGGTCAATTATGTTTTTAAATATTTTGATGTACAGTTTTTGAACACACACACACATGAATGTATAAATGTACAGTTTTTGATGTACAGTTTTTGATGTACAGTTTTTGATGTACAGTTTTTGATGTACAGTTTTTGAACACACACACACATGAATGTATAAATGCACAACTATGTCAATATATTTAAAATAAATTGATTCTAATATCACTACAATCACTACCAAGAGCAAGGCCGTTATTACTACTAAAATGACCATCACCTTCGCTGTTTATGTAGTCATGACTCTTAAGAAGACGATTGATACTTTAGAAAAAAACAAAACGAAAACCCAAAATACTATAATGGCGAGAAAACAGAAACGAGGCCAACACAAATATGAATATTCATGAATCTTCCCATCATTCTTTTCTTCTTTCTTTTCCTTTGCCTTTCTTTCATCTCCCCCCCCCGTTTTTTCTTTGGTTTGTTGTCTGCTAAACACATGTAAAGAGTCGTCTTGAGCAAAGTCTGTGTGATGTTTCTCTGATTACAGACAGCCAAAGGTCACGCCCCTGCGACTGGCCCTTCAAATTAAGGACCCTTGAAAACGTCTCTGCTCACTTTTAAAGTCACTTTTAATGACTTAAATAAAAATCATTCAAACAAACACTCCATAAATAAACAAGTTGGAATGTTCAAACATAAAGACAAGAGGAAGACTGAGGAGACAAAAAGGTTCTCTTTGTCAGTTGAGGCAACGTGTGTGTGTGTGTGAGTGAGAGAGAGAGAGAGAGAGAGAGAGAGAGAGAGAGAGAGTTGTAAGATAGAAATAAAGAAGTCTTGCAGATAGGTAAATAGGGACTGAGTTAGATAGATTGACATACACATGTGTGTATGTATGTATGTATGTATGTAAACAGATACATAGATAAACAGAAACAGATATTGGCAGAATGGGATAGAGGAATACTTATGAACAAACTGAGATTAACAGATCAATATGAACACGCAGATAGATATGTAATTAAGTAAATATGAACAGACTGAGATAGATAAATCGATCGATCGATCGAACGATAGATAGATAGGTAAGTAGGTACAGTTTGTTTTTCTTTTTCGGCAAATTCCCATTCTATCCTTTGGTAAAGGGAATTTAACAACTGCGCGACATTCTTAAAAATAAAACCCTCCTCCACCCAGATTATGCTTACAAAGACGTAGAGAAAGAAAGAGATAAAGAGAGAGAGAACGAAAGATAGATAGATAGAGAGAGAGAGAGAGAGAGGGGGGCGTAAAATAAATAGTCAAAGAAAAGAAGAAGAAAGTAGTATTAAAATATTTCTTCAATTTTTTGGCTTAATCTTTACGCGAATTTATGATAGATGAAAGACTTTTGAGAGAATTCAGTTGCCGTTTAATAAAAGAGCCCATGCTGCCATTTTTGTTTCATGTCCGTCATTTTGTTTTTATTTCTTTTGCTTTACCGACGGTTTCAACGGGTAATTTTGTAGACTCAGAGGCCGAAGATTTATTCACATTCTACGAATAACAAATAAAGTGGAATTGTGTGTGAGTATGTTTATGTCTTTTGTTGTTTTATTTTGTTTGGGTTCTCTTGCTTTGGTTTTTCTTTAAATGAATATTGTATGGGTGATTGAATGCATGTCCGTTGGCCATGCGCTGGTGCATTTGCCGGGTCATGTTTGCTTAAGAGTTATATATAACCATTCGTTGCCACTATTTGCTTGTACACGTACACCAAAAGAATTGACCCCAAATAGTAGAATTACATAATTTCTGAACGTATTTTGCAGTTAGAACATAGGCTAGAGCGCAGAGAGGTCTTAGCTTCGCGTAAAGAAAAAGTCGGTTATAATCAGGACAAAAATAAGCCGATTCTCATCGAAGGTCGCGTATGAATTTGTAAAATTCATGATATTTACAAGGTGTACGTGGTTGGATCAATAAGTCCGTAGCCTGAGACGTAGTTATTGGCTAAATTTTCATCTGTGAGTTTCTCTGTAATATTCACCACTGAATTAAGTGCATTGACAAAGGAGGAGATTAGGTTTGAAAATAAATATTTGTTGTTTAAAATAAATGATGTTTATCGGTAGGCTACGGACGTTTTGATCTACCTACGTATTTACATATCAGAGGCTTGTTAGTTGTGAGTGTGCTTAAGGAGCTACAGCTACGGGTTAGTGGTCGAATGGTTTGCAACCTAACATAAATGAAAAGTTAATAAATGCTATCATTTAAAAGCTATGAAATCAAGGGAAAAGAGACCCACTTTTAGAGTTGCCAAGGTTGCTTATACGAGATGTTTGTTGGACAAAGCCAACTTTGGTACGAGTTCATATTGATGGATCATCAAATGAAAAACTCACCAGCTTGTGAGTCTAGAACGTAGTTATTTGTTGGACAAAGTTACAAAAACGAGTTTGGAACAAGACGATATTTATGCAGCACTCGGTTAGGAATACATTCACTGTCAATGGCTTCCAAGATTATAATACCAGTCACTCAACTTCATTAGGTATCTCTGACGTATCGTGACATAATTACAATATCTTTGATTCGAGAAGTGAAGTGTTAAGATTAAGTCTAAAAATTGACATTCTCACCATAGTTCCAATAGTTTTATGTTGCTAGCAGAGCCGGTCCGAGACATAAGCTAACTAATGGGCTGCTTAAGGCCACGTGGCCACTGAAGGGCACCGTGACCACCAGAGGGCTCCCAAGAGTTAACAGTGTTTGCGGCACCGAGGCGGTGGTGTCCCCCAAATCAAATTATGCTTAGGGCTCCATAAAGGATTGGGCCGGGTTTGGTTGCTATGTAAAATTCAGCCACTTGTGTAGCAGATGGTACTGACTCCTTATGTGTGTGTGAGCGTCTGAGGTAACCCAAAAAGTTCGTGTGTTCTTTTGATTCACGTGCAAAACATAAAGAAAACAACACAGAAAATACATTAGGCTTCACCTGTAGATAGTGAGGCGTGTGATTTTCACTTTTGATTGTTGTACAGGGCCCATTTCTTAGCGCAGGCCCTTGATCGATTCAAAGATCGTCCTTTCTTTTGCAATGAAAGAATTGGCAAGCTTATTGTGAATCGTTGCTGATTGTTTTGTTCACTGAATTCGAAGGACACACATTTTCCTAAATGTGTATCTTTTTCATTGTGGTCCAGGTGTAGACTTATAGTTTCATCGATTGTACTGAACATTAATGTAAGCATCTGACACGTTTAAAGCGAAATAGATTCAACACAAGTCTCCAGTTCGTCATCATTAATGCACACCGGCCTTTTTTTTCCGAGGCACATCTTTCAATTCGAATTGAAAACCCCCTGAACCACTTTTGAGCAGTACGGTCTCTAACTTCACCTTTACCAAACGTTGTACATATTCTACTGACTGCTTCTACTGATTTTGTTCCAAGTTTAAATTCGTACAGTAGGCAAACTCTCATAATCGACTTTTGGGTCGCCATCTTGATTTCACTCGTTACTATTGTAGGTATATTCTTCTGAATGTTACCTCTTAGTAAATGTGTTTAGGTTTCATGTTGATAAAAATGCTTACGGACTGTTACCTTTCGAAAAGTTTATCCTTTTAAAGGTGATAAAATAAAGCATCCAAAAAAGCACAAACTTTTTAAGTAACCTAATGGTCAGTGAAAGGTATTATAAACAATTCTAAAAAGAAAAGTATGTTTACAAACATTTGAAGATAAAAAAAAATCCCTTAAAAAAATCATTGCAAAATCTGTTACTTAAAACACCACCACCGCGGGGGGCTCATCGCTGGCAACGCCTGAACAAATGGGTCACCGGCATATGAAATTCGGACAACATCCGTTGAAACAGAGAGGGAAATTGCGCGAGAGGTAGATCGTGAAAGAAAGAGAGAGAGGGAGGGGGAGAGAGAAATAGAGAGAGAGGGAGGGGGAGAGAGAAAGAGAGAGAGAGAGGGGGGAGAGATCGGAAGAAGAAGAAGAAGAAGAGGAAGAAGAAGAAAAAGAGGAAGAGGAAGAAGAAGAACAAGAAAAGAGACGAAAACGAGAAAACCTGAGAATACACGAGAGAATACGAGAGAATGCGAGGGAGAAAATTGAAAGTGAAAATTGCAGAATGGCAGATTTCAAGCGACTTCATTTCATGGTATTGGACTTCATGAATGAATCGTTAAAACATCACTTTTCGACCCTCTTTCTTTCTCTCCCTTTACACATCGACTGGCTCCCATAGAATGGTGAGTGCAACCGTGATTTATATATACAGTGAAGGAGCTAAGGCCGCAGTTGATTGCTAGTTGTTGGGTTCGGCAGTGGGTGTCTTATTAGAGGATAGTAGATTGGGTGTGTCCCTAGGTGTAGCGGCATGGGTGCGTTTGCGAGTGTGGCAGTGCAGCGAGAGAGGGGTGTGTTTGGTGATGGGTGTGGTTGAGGAGTTTTCACTTAGTTTTCCAGCGCGGACATTTTATGGTCAGACCAATCTATGATCAAAAGGAAGATTTGGGAAGCCGAGGTTCATGATTCTCCCAGTAATTCTCTCCGAACCCCGCAAAGCCCCTCACCCATTCCAAAAACAAAAAAATGAATCAATAAAAATAAAAATAAATAAACAGTTATAACTAAATAAACAAAAATAAAATAAAGAGATCAAAATAAAATGAATAAATGAATGAAATAATATAAATGTAAAATGTAAAGGAAAAGCAGAAAATGTAAAATAAATAAACTTAAAAAACGTAAAACTAAAAAGACAAGATAGAAAGAAAAGAACGGAAAAAGGTCTTAAACATATGCTAAAAGTTACGATAGCAATATCAAGATAAAGACGAAAATAAAAACCAATGATGCTACTACTACTACTACTACTACTACTACTACTACTACTACTACTACTACTACTACTACTACTACTAAGAAGAAGAAGAAGAAGAAGAAGAAGAAGAAGAAGAAGAAGAAGAAGAAAAAGGAAAAGAAGAAGAAAATAAAAGCCAAAAAATCAAAATCAATATAAAAACCAAAAAAAAGAAGAAAAGTAAGACTGTGAAAAAAGCTCATCGCCCTAAGATATCGTTTTTTTCCCGAATACCACCACTACTATTACGAAGAGGATGAAAAAAAAGAAGGAATAATAATAAGAAGAAGATGAAGAAGAAGAAGAAGAAGATGAAGAAGAAGAAACAAGAAGAGGCAATAATAATAAGAAGAAGAAGAAGAAGGAGAAGGAGAAGAAGAAGAAGAAGAAGAAACAAACAAGAAGAGACAATAATAATAATAATAAGAAGAAGAAACAAGAAGAGGCAATAATAATAATAAGAAGAAGAAGAAACAAGAAGAGGCAATAATAATAATAATAATAATAATAATAATAATAATAATAATAATAATAATAATAATAATAATAATAATAATAATAATAATAATAATAATAACAACAACATCAATGGCGATGATGATGACAAGAATGGTGATTTTAGTTTTTAGATGTTGTGTGATTTTCGTGAAAGGAATAGGTTGAGAGCATATGAGCAGGCGGAGGTTTGGGTAAGATTCTAATGGAGGGTGAAGGCTTGTGATTGTGGCTCATCACACTTTATTCCCGGCTCAAATTAATTTAAAGCTAATGCAACGTGTTGCGATGACTGGCACAAGCATAATTGATAGAGTGCGAATGGCGGGACGTGGGGGAAAGACTAAAAAGGAATCAACGAACAAAATGATTGAAAGCAGACGATTGAAGCTGAGGTCGAAGTAGATAGCGGGGCAGAGAGTGGACGCGGAGAATTAATGAACAAATCAGGTTTTATGGCTCATCAACTCTTATATAATGGTCATTCAAAGCCAGATAAGTTTTTTTTCTTTTTTTTTTTCCTTTTTTAAATGTGGGACGATATTTGTTCTGGCCAGAGAAAGAGAAGTATGGGGGGAAAGAGGTGGTTCGTGGAGATGTGAAAGTATTGGAAGAGGTAAACATCGAGATAGTGTGTTCATGAATGAGGGGGAAGAGAGAGAGAGAGAGATAGATATATATATATATAGAGAGAGAGGGAAACTTAAATGAAGAAAGAAGATGTTGACTTATAGCGTATAAATTAGAGTTCAATCTTTTGAATTATACATATAATAGCACTATTCTGTCAGCAAGGCTTACTTCAGTTAGCAATCACTGACAATCACAATTTTGATGATTTTTAGTCTATTTTTATATCTAAATATTTTACAATAGATTTCTATAGAAAAATCATTAGCAATGCATTTTTTATCATACATATAATAGCCATGATCTTTTAGTGACACATGCATTAATTCCTGACCACTGACAATCCTTTTTTTTCTAGTTTTCAATGTACAACATACAAACTGATTGTCGAAACTTGCTGAAACAAATTCTTTGTAAAAAATTTCAAAACCCGGTGTTTAATTATTAAATTTGTACCAACTCTCACCAGAAATATTTAGTTTGTTATTAGAGAAAATCGCTGAAGCTAAGGGGGTTGGCAAGGTGGACTAGAGTTAATGTTAGTAGGCAGTGACAAAGAAAACCAAAACCATGCTTGCACTTGCAAGGTGCACATGTAGTTGGCCCTAAAATACAAATGCTGTATTACTTACTCGAGAATCGACAATGTTAGAAATAACGCTAAGAGGGCGGCTGAAACAACAACAATAACAACAACAACAACAACAACAACAGCAACAACAACAACGACGACGGCATTGTTAATAATGGTCGTGCCCATACTAATCGGCACACTCGGAACCGTGATAAAACACTAGAGGTGAGATTGGAGGAAATGTGGAATAGAGACTGATCAGAACACGACAGACCTGGGATCCGCGAGGATGCTGGAGATTTGAAGAGACTCAATCACCAACAATATTTGGTGTGAGCATGAAA
>VCCN01003880.1:17571318-17584121 GCA_006491835.1 Architeuthis dux
ATGGAATGAATGAGCATTGAATGAAACAGACGGATAGAGAGAGGAGGAAAGACAGAAAGAGAGAGATAGAAAAACAGAAGAAAGAAAATAGAGAAAGTGTGGATAAAATAGAAGAAAGATTTTAAAATGAGAGCGATATAGAAAGAAATAGTCAAAAAGGGTTTGAGAAGAAAAGGACAAAGGAAAAAAGCGAGGGGGGGGGCGAGACGGAAATTGTGAAAGACAAGACAAATCCACGATTTAAAATCTGAATCTTTTTTTGAAGTTTAATCAACTACAAAGAATGCTTGATCGGTGAGTTGAAAGACATGGTTTGGAAGCAAGAACGGCAAAAGAACCAATGATCTGAATCTTAGACCCTCCTGCTATTTTAAGGCTTTAGCAGATTGAAAATAAACACGCTAGGAGCAGAACGAGCGATACCAACAATTAGTACATTTAGTATAAGAGTGCAAGAAAACCCTTTTACCATTTGACCAATTTCCAACTGGTGGAAAGGGAGATAATTCTGTCGTTTTCGGTTTTCAGTTCAATGTTCGGTTCCAACATTTACGAAGCATAGATGTTTGAAAATCAGCATTCAAAATCCAGTCTGTTTACCTAGGCTCGTACTCAGACCTCTAGCACCAATGGAAAATACGAAACTATCCCAGCTAAGAGGTAGGCCAGGTATTCATTAAACTTATCTCAGTGTGGTACAAGGCCCAAAGTGTTGAGAATCGAACTCACTACGCAGTAGTAATAGTCTACTAGACTAGTTCGCTAACTATTGCCTCGCGGAGAGACGTCCTACTTACTAAATTTAGCTGGCGCCATTATCGTTGTTACAAGAATCCTAATTAGCCACCAGTTTACCAAACATCTCTTCATCCATAGCTTCTTGACTTCCAGTATGCTAAAAACGCGTACTACAAGGTATGCGCCTTTCCATGTTCCATATACTGATGAAAAATATAATTGAACTAAAAATATCTGAAAGATATATAAAGTAAACTCCTCGGCAATTTATTTATATATTTCTGGCCTGGATATAACGTTTCTAATTCTGTATATACATTCCAATATAAAGATTAAAACTTCACAGCAGTTAATTTCTGGCACCAAAAAGATTAGCCTACTGAAGATGTAGGTCCTTATATTGTTTATAACTACTTTAACCAATCTGACTGGGATTGAACCTGCTCTTGAGCTATTTGTTCCCTTCAGGAACAACACAGGTAAGTGACACGCAGTAAATCAAAATGAATAATAATAGACTGATCTAAAGTGGCAAATTTGTTCCTGCATTTTGGTGGTTTAGTGTTACTAATTTACACCAACTTGTGCTTTATGAGAATTTTCGACAATTATCTTTGTGTTTTGATGTTCTAACTATGAGTTATATAGGCAACAACATTTTTCGAATATTCAATTTAAGAATTTGACTGTAATGTCTTACAATGGAAATTTATAGGACAAGTGGTGAATTGAGAAGAATAGTAACGAAAAGGCATGATACAAAAATTGATATGTCCTGCCATTATAAATCACAAATCAGTCAATAAAGCAGTAAAAATACTGATGGCGTCAGCAATTCCGGGGTTTTGCTCTCGTAAGTTAGAGATATGCTGAATAGGTGAAGATACGAGCCTAAAAATGTTTGCATTTTTCGCCATTATCGTTGTTACAAGAATCCTAATTGGCCATCAGTTTACCAAACATCTCTTCATCCATGGCTTCTTGACTTCCGGTCGTTGCGTCCAAGTGACGACGTTTTAATGGCACTTTCGGCGAATTGTTCTGTTTTCGAAAGGAAGCGATAATAAAGAGGTCTAACTACTTGTCATAATATTTTCTTGATAATTTTTTGATAGTGTTTGGCTATTTACCAGATGGTTCTAAGTGTTGAGTATTTCTTGTGTCATTACGTGACAATATCTCTTGGAGGTTTACACACACACACACACACACACACAACCCTCAAATTAACTTGCATTTTTCTTTTATAATAACAAATATTCTTTTTTTAAGATTCTTCTTAAAATAAATCTTTTTATGAGAACATAGGTGTCCATGTTAGATTTTAGGTAAGATTTTGGGTCAGCGCATGAGAACCACTGAACTACACTGTCAAAAAGGTGGATCACTATTACGTATTCTTTATTCTTTATTATAATCTAATGAGCAGTACTTTTTATATAAACGATGGTTTGTTTATATAAAATATAAATCTGTTTTTATTACCTAAGATTGTAGGGGCTATTGAGGATCTCAAAATTAACTTACTAGTTTGGCAACTCTTTCAAATAGCAATGTGAGTTCGCCTTTTCGATCTCCTTGATCGATTCCAACAAAACAAGATTTTAGAAGGATAGATAAAAAGAAATTGTTTTTTTTTTCATTTAACAATTTAATTCTATTGAAATAAAAAACATATTTAGCATTCAGAACAACAAAACATGACTAAATGCATGCCTTGTTATGTTGATTGCAATAAAATTTGGTTCATTTTGCGTAAAGATCCAATTTTCTACCTCTCAAAACCAAGCGATTAGAAGCAAAAGGTCTCTTTGTTCAAATATTTATGGCAAGTACTGTATATATATAGTATACTCCTGTCCTATATATATACACTATACTCCTGTTCTGTCTCAACTGTAACAGTACCACTATATATATATATATATATATATATGTAAATATAACGGTATATTCAAGAGCCAACTGAATTGTAAACAGCGGAAACATCTTTATTGGATCGATCTGATTACTGGCTGATGACGTCAAGTCATATTTGAGTTGCTAATAACGTTTTCCCCGTTCTCCTCGGGGAAGAGGATCTCTTGCTTGCTTTTCTAAGTTTTCTCTCTTTATTTTTTCCGTTCTTCCTTTATTTCTTTCTTTCTTTCTTTCCCTTTACTATCCTTTTCTAATTCTTTTTCTTATTTTCCCTTTCAATTTCATTTCGCTCATTATTTTCTTCATCTCCCCTTTTCCCCCCCTCTCTCTCTTTCTTAACACTTTTCTTTTTTACTCTCGCTTTTCATCGTTCCTCCCTGCGTTCATTCTCGTTCTCTATCAGTCTCTTCCTGTTTTCATTCAACGTGTTCCCCTCTTTCTGCTTCCTGCTGTCTCCCCTGGACATCGTCAATGGATGTCCGGGCGGATGCGTTCACCACGCTCCAATGATTCTACCCGGTTCCACAAGAGTGACCAAGTCCTTCTTCATTCTCCTTTTGCATTGTTATTCTATTTTATTTATTTTGTGTTTTTTGTTTTGTTTTTGTTCTGCCTCCTTTTACCCAGGCATTACACCTGTACACTTGTACTGGGAGCCGCGGGGCGCCAGACTCCGATTTGCAGAAGAACAGAGAACTAATACTGGAGAAAAAATCTTGAGAAGAAAGGATGGTAATAAGAAACGAAGAGGTAGGAGGTGAAGGAGTGTGTGAGATGAGAATAGAGGAAGAAAGAGAGAGAGAAAGAGAGGACAAAAAAGAAAAGGAGAGACAGAGCAAGAAATCAGAGAATGAAAGCGATGGATATTGAATGACAGGAATGGATGGTGTGAGAAAATTAAGAATATGGCTGTCCACATATATAATAATTAGCAATATGTTTTTGTACTCTGTCACGCGAAGGGACACAACTCATCTATGATGAAGTAAAGGTAGAATTTTATGTTAGATGACGTAGTAAAAATGCTGAATTCAACGAATAATAAAATATATAAAAAGTAATAAAACAAAAGCAAAATATAATAAAAATCCGTTTGTGGTCAACAAAACGCTATTCTCCATGCTCACTGCAACGCAAATCTCTATTATCTACGTATATAAAATGCAACGTGTATCCATATAGTTCATATATACCGCCAGTTTTGACGACACGGGTAAACTAGTTGTGAAACAATGAATAATAGTATTAATATTATCTTGATCTATTTTTCATTAGATGAAACATTGTCAACCATTATTAATTTTTATAAGTATTTCTTTCATTTTAATTTTCATCGCAACTACTCAGACCATCAATCTATGGCAGTGAATAAACAGAGTAGATCAGAAATAAAAAATAAAATCTGGGTGAGACTCGAACTTGTATCTTTTTAATACTAGGAAGCCAGCCAATGTACGACAACGGCTCTATCGATGGAGCTACAAGAACTCTCTCGATGCAAAGCAACTAATATTAAGATGAAAGGAATACTAGTAAAAAATTAATAATGGTTGACGAATAAGCACTTAGAAGACAATACTGGACTTTTTACAAAACACACACATATGGGTACACGTACACTCGTGTGAGTAGACACTCATCCACACGTACACACACGCGCGCACATTTTATCTCTCACACACCCTCATGTACATTTATACTAACAATATAAGCAATTACAAACTTATATTAGTACAAAAAACAGTAACGCAAAGTTTAGTCAAAAGTAAAGTAAAAGTAAATACACAAATAAATACACGACAGCATCAACTGCAGGCATCAGGGAACGCCATGGGCGATTCCCTATCACTGCAGTCGATATGTTCAGCTAGAGAGAAGAACCATCGCCACCGAGACTATTAACAACTTTCCATGGCTATCACTTGATGCAAATGTCTGGGTCACGATATCTGCCGATCTCACAAAGAAAAAATGCCTAGTGGCAAAGGGTATTATCTGCAGCTATCAAAGCATCATCTGATTACCCAGGTCATCACCTTTGTGTAATAGAGAGGTAAAAAAGACCTCCTGTGCCAAGAATGCCATTAATTGCACATTGGACCTTCACTACACAGCGAGGGCTGGTCTGATTAATATACAGGTATAGCTTGATAACTCGATCCAAAATTTACCGTACTGTTCAAAAACGCACTGTTCAAGGTTTTATTATAATTCAATATGTTTTTTCAGCTCATACGTTGTTAAATTAATTTGTACAGCAATACCTTAACCGTACTACATAAAGTCCCGCACTAATCAAAACCGCACTATTCAAGGTATTGCTGTATTTCCATATTGGCTGCAAGTGTAGTGCGATTACTCTCTTACGCTAATTCGGTTGAGTCTTTCAGGAAATTAGTTACTAAAAACTAAATCTTAAGTAACTTCAGATACCGATCTTTATCAGACAAGAACGCAGCTTACTTTTCCACAAAGGTACCAAATGATAAAAGACTGATACACACACTCACACTTGTACAGACAGGTGTGTATCCACCATTATACGGGACACACATATTTACTAATACGAGAGGTATCCAATGAAATTCCATGGTAAATACGAAATATAAGACTGATATACTTTTCATTGACAGCGGAATGTATTATATACTTATGTACATTGGTTAATTAAGCCTTTTGACCCAACGTTGATTTTTGAAATTTCTGTCTGAATTTTTTGGATGAGGGATCATCAATTTGTATAGATTTTTTCGGATTGCTGTTCTCACCTTGGTTCGTGTTGTGTTCAAAAGTCCGAGAAAAAAATCTATACATATTGAATTAGGATTTGAAAAATAAAGTAACGATGAATATAAAAGAAAACAATCTGCAAATCAAATTTTCTCCACATTCTTGAATCTCAGGAAGGATCTTACTTCATAGTGTTCTATTTATTTTTTTGGCAGTACATTTTTACCGAAACAAATTTCTTAATTTAAAATCTTTTTTTTACGAAAATCTTGTTTCTTTTTAATAATTTAACTAGTTAGAACTTAACTAATTAGACAACTTAGATTCATACCACATCTCTAATAAAGATTCTTTTAATAAAAAAATTCTGAATTTCATGGAAACTGCGTTCGGTGGGATTCGAACCCGTAACTATTTTTCGTGGCAGACTTACGACTGGTATATTATCATTGAAATATAAAATAATCTTCTTGGGTTTATCTAGTGGCTGATAGATGCGTATTTCTTAACAGCGCCAGTGGTCGGGGTTCGTACTAGATTACGTTACTGTTACGCCAATCTTCCAAGTAGGTAGAGCCTGCATTTTTTCCTGGGCTTGAACACTGACCCCTGGCCCCGTTATCTCAACACAAGGCATTATTATTATTATTGATATTTACTAAGCTTGGGTTAGTAATGCATAAGGCAACATAGGGGAAGGTGGGCAGGAAGATTGTGTTGTTCTAATCTTTCAAGTGTGGGGGGGGGAGGGCTTTTATTGGTGAGAAATGCGCAATTATCCCATTCTTATTCTTATTTATCCAATTATATGAAGTTATGTTAATTTATTCGTTATTATTGTTCACTTTCAGGAAAGGTATAGTGAAATCAGACACACGTGAGGCATAACCTTATGGATTGGTACGCGCACACACACACACAAGCACACAGGCACGCACACAGGCACGCACACATGCATACACATAAACAAAACCAACGCAAACAGTGTGCATAATAAGAACACAATCTTATGTACACATTAATCAATAGACAAAAAATACATACACGTGTAGCACATATGCACACTCACGCAATTACAGTAACACGGGTTTTGCATAAACGCACACACATCTCCACAACATAGATACTGAGAGAGAGTGAAGGAAAGAGGAAAGAAAGAGAGATAGAAGAGAGAGAGAGAGGGGGTAGAGAGAGAGAGGGGCGGTGGTAGAGATGGTAAAGGATAAAAACTGACGTGCGCATGCCCACTCGCAACCAATCAGTAGGTCAGATGCATGCCGGGTCTAACGCTGTTGTTTGATTTTCAAGTTCATTAGTAGCTCATTGTGGACCTCCGCTTGGCGTCTCATGCGGTAGGCGAGCCATGAAGAAAAGTCGCATAAATCATAAATCTCCAGAAACGATGCAGAGTCGCTTAAAAAAATCGACGTAAATTTTCCCGCGGTTTTTCTTCTCTTTTTTAAAAATCCCTCGTTAATCAAAATGGCTCACATCCGCTGGCAAAGCGGTCCAGTTTGCTTCCCACCGTTGATTCCATCACCACGAAGCCGTATTATTCAATAAACGAAAAATGATGATGATGATAAATGAAAAATATATCTACTATATATTAAGAATAACAAATAATAGAACATATTAAATTATAAACTATAAATTAATCATAGCTAAAATTTAATAAAATATAATTAAAATAGTAATAATAATAATTTAATAAATAATACTAAAAGGGATTATTAAATGAAAATAATAACAATGATAATTAATATCAAAAGCAGAAATGATAGATGTCATAAATAATAAGAAACCTAATCTTGAAAAACTGCGAAGGATACCAATTTATCAACACATAGGGATGCGTTAATCACCTAATGTACATGGATGATTTAATGCTAAGAACAGATAAGAACTTGAAACGTTGACCAAAATAGTTAAGAACCACAGCAAAGACATCGGGATAGAGAAATGTGCACTTCTAGTAATGCACAAGTGACTACGGATGGAATCGAACTGCCAGACAACAAAACAATCAGAGCATTAACCACAAAGGACCGCTATAAATACCTAGAGGGGTATTTGAATGTGACACAATAAAACAGAAGGAAATGAAGGAAAAGATATTAAAAAAAGAAGTATCTTAGGAGGCTGAGGAAAATATTGGAAATACAACTAAGACAAAGACATTTCTAGTGAGATATCTCGCCAGCCGCAGCAGACAAAGAAATTCCTCTCAATATATCTTACCAGCCTCTCCAAAGTGGTTAGTGCTAACAGATGATCAAAACAAACGACTATAAACAAGGGATATAAATTATGTTAAACTCTTTATACGACCGTGCAAACTAACCAAGGATTAAAAGAAGTTGAGGCGGGTTAAAAGAAAAAAAGAATTATAAGGAGCTGAACCGATAATCCCGCAAATTCGTGAAGCATTTAAATAACAGTTATTCCCGCAGTGACTGGGATGCTGGAAGTACACCCGTATTACAACCACACGTGCAGAGTTTTCTACGAAGATAGAATGAAGAAGAGAACAATGTCTTTAATATTTAGCAAACAACAAAAAGACTTTTCAAATCTCCGAACGCTAATACAAGTCATGAATGACGAAAACAGACTGTGGATAGACAGAATGGACGCAGTACCTCTTCGACTGAGTTGCGACCTTTTCCGGTGTTTTGTATATTAATTATTTATGGCTTCGTAATCAACGCAGTGAGTGAATGTTGTTAGTTTTCTTTGAGTCAGATAAATGAAGAGTCCTGCACGAAATGAAAAAGATGTCATTGTTAATTTCAGACACAAATACTGCTTGTTGAAAAGTTGGTCAGGACTTTTTTCAGGACCACATTCTATATTACAGACATACCTCGTTATAACGCGGTTAATCATACCGCGGGTGGATGGCGTACACCAGAATATTAATATAGCTCCAAAATAGCTAGATTTAGCTCCAAAATAGCTAAATTGATCGAGGCTCGGTTATAACCCGGTGTTGGCTTTTTTTGACCCCCAACACCTGCGTTATAACGGGGGATGCCTGTATTACTATAGCTTACGTTGGTTCCACTTTTTAGCGATAGTAACTCCGGCTGTCACCGAAGACGGACACCGTCTTAGGTCGCGTGCAGTTATATTATAACCATGAAGCATATCACAAAGCTGCAGAAGTGTAAAAATGAGCACAGAATGCCCTTCCTTTGCTTTTAACTATTAAGCAGAACATTTGAAACGTTCCAAATTTAGGCAAACGTTAGTGTATTGGTTGACACACGACAAATTTGCATATTTTCAATTATTGCGGAATAAACAAAGATCACTCCGGAAAAACGATCATTTTGAGTAATTTGGATTTTAAACTTAAAAATATAATCGTTCCTTTAATGGATGGGTAAACCTAAAAGCTTAAAATAACCGTTGAGTCTGATCGTTTTTCCAGTTGTATTATATATAACTATATAGTTTAACTGTAGTCAAAACTAGTAGAGGCAGTAACTAAAAAGAAAATGCAAAAATGAAGTTTGATCGTTTTTCCAGTGTGGTCTTCAAATATGCATTTATTATTCGAACTGTAAAATGATGGGCCTCAAACTTTTAAGAACAAAATGAAAAGACCAAGTTGAAAATGAGTAGGTAAAAAAACCCGTCTGTCTTGCTATTTATCCATAGCGCATCGAATATGTTTATACTGAGATACATACAAATATTCTTCCTTTCTTCTTTTCTCTTGTCGAAACTACATTAATATGATTAACATTGGGGTTGGTCACAAAGAGGTTTGCAGCTCCGATCAGGATTTCAAACCGTTTCGTCAGTTCCATTTTCCAGAGAGAAACCCATTAGGCCTCTTTAGAATAGACTAAAAGTGACTACTAATCATTGGAATAGTAAAAATCATATTAGTCCCAATACTAGTTGTACTGATGCGGTCAGCGTTGGTAATTATTCAAACTGATTAGTCATGCAGTGCTTTCTACGAACTGGTCACACCCGAATGAGTTTTCACGTTATCGCGTCTTTCGAAATAGTAATTATGTTCTGATCTTATGGACTTCACATTGATTAGATTAGATCCAAATAGACCCTTACCCCATTCAAAATCCCTATTCCGTCCTACTAAAGGATAAAATGCATTAAGACCACCCTTACTAAGGGGCTTTGCAACTAAAGTGTTACGGGTCGTTTTAGTTGCAATCAAAGGACCTTTAAATGCTGGTAGAAATGTAATGTCTGTTGGCCATAGCCAGACAGTAGAAACAGCTTGAAACATGATAGAGTGAAAATAACATTTGTTATGACGGCTAGCAAAGCTAACCAATGTTGCTCGGATTAAAATAACTTCGAAGACCATAAACCTTTATTGAATAACTAGATTATCCGTGCCGTCAAAAATGACGGCTTATATGAAATATATGGATACACATTAGATTTTATATATGTATATAATAGAGATGTGCATTACAGTGAGCTTAGAGCATAGTGTTCTGTTGACCACAAACGGATTTTTATTATCTTTTGTTTTCGTTTTATTACTTTTTATTTTTAATATTCTTCAAATTCAGCATTTTGATTACGTCCTCAAAACATGGAATTCTATTTTACCACGTCAGAAGACAAACACGCCAGTTGTATGAATGAAACTTTATTTTACTACGGTATTAGCGTGACAGAAGATATCTGCACATTGCTAATTATTATATGTGTGGGTTTAATCCGAAATAAGCTCATTTTTATTCAAAAGTCAATTAAACATAGAATAGATAAGAATGTAATAAGGAGAATAAAAGGCTTACGTATTATATATAAGTTTTACTTTTTGATATTAAAGCAGACGACATTTTTTCTTGACCGTTTATAGGCTCTAGGATCAAGAGTCTTTGTTTTCTCACCATATCATATAACTGTCTGCATGTCTACTTGGACTTCCAGATTGTCTGTTTTTTTATTGTGTTCGTTAATAAGCAGCCACTGGGTCTGCTAGAAGCTTGCAATTCTGGAAAGCCACTTTGAGTGAATTTGGTTTTAACCGATTTTCTATAAATTTAACATTGCGCCCGTCTTGTTATTAGTTTAAGTTCAAAGCTTGGTTTGAAAGCACTAAAAAGTGTGGCTGGCCGCCATAAATGTAATGGAAATCATAGTATTTCAAATAAAGCGTTTTAATGAAAAATCCCTACCCCGATTGTTGTCAACGCGAAATTACTATGTGCTTGCAGAATTACGCCAGCAGGTTTATTTAATAACTTGTGTCCAAAGTTCTGAGTACTTTCATTATTCAACACATAATTGACGAGAATCTTCACCTTTGTTGTTACTATCACAACGTTTCGGCTGATATGTTTTTCAGCCTTGCTCAGGTGTATGTTGCACCCGGTGGTCTTTAGATGTCGCTTTGTACTGTTTTTATCTCCCCAATATGAAAGCCAATACCCAGGAGAAATAATTGTGGCAGATTAGGACTTCTATATTAGGAGTCAGCATAGCTGCCGATAATATGATGAAGTTTGTCTAACGTGAGAATTAGCTCACGAGCACACAATTTGACGCTTGTTAAGCTGTAGTGTTCTTACTGAAGAATTTCTTTTGAAGAAAATAACTAAGAAGAACATATCGTTGTGATAAAAACAACAAAGATGAAGATACTGTTTAGAATAATGTGAAGTAACGACACACTTCCCTGATTGCATAATTTCATTAATATTTATTGTTCGAAATGTGTGTATTTCTTTCCAAAGTTGGTTTCCAATCCTTAGAATATAGCCCCAGACCTCTTGGTCATCAGTCCTGTTTTGTACCATTTTAACCGAATTAGTAATTTAGTAAATTACCATTAGTAATTTAGGTAATTTATTACGACTTTGGTGCTCATTTCAGTGTTTCATAATTGGTGTGTTGCATTCACTACCCCTGACAGAAGCTTCCTTTGTTGTGATTCATTCTAAAGTATAAAGAGACTAATGACATTGAAGTGAGGAGTCTATTGTCTCTAAGATTGTAATTCCTGAATTATTTCCTTATTTCGAATGCCTAACTCTAAATCCGGCGTCAAAATAGTGATTACAGGCTTTACCTCCAGTTCTATGGAAGTAAGCAATATGGTGTGTCTTGTTCTCATCATGGCGTCCAGTACATTTCAACCGGTCAGCCGGTCGTAGGCCTCTCTACCCTAATAGAATCAAAATATTTCATTATTAGAAACAGTCAACCAAAACTGTCACCAAAACTGTCACCAAAACTGTCAACATAGGTTTCTTCAGTTTCCAAGGCTAGCTGACTGACTATGTATCTATCACGCGTACAAACCGCCCAATGGAGCTAGAGGGCTGAAAACTTTGGTTTTTTTGACACCCCCATAAATAGGTTTTTATTTGGGGGGTTCAATTTGCAATGTAAGTTTATGCTAAATTGGTCCCTTAGTTTGTGTCCTTGTTTTTTGTTTTTTTTTAAATTTCGGACTTTTTTTAGTGATTACTGCCAACAGAAGGCGAGAGGAGTAACTTTTTTTATCGATCACCTCTTTTTTTCCAATTTTTTAATTGATCACCCCCAACACGGCATGCTGCCAAAAGACGTCGGTCCCTTGACGGTTTCTATTGAGTGACTAACCAGAGCTGTTTCTATTTCTGGTCTTTTCAATCGGTGACTAAGATGCATAACGTGCACAAGCGATTGACTTTTGTCGTGTCTAGCCTACCATGTGAGAAATCGTATTCAGTCACATTGGCGAATTGTAATCGATCTAAGTTTTCATTATGTGGATTGAATGGTGCGGAGATGGAAGAGCTAAAAACAGACCCGGTATACAGAGAGAGAGAGAGGGGAAAAGAGAGAGTAGAGGAGGCGAAGTGAAAACAAGGTAGAATTAGAGAGGGGCGACAAAAAAACGTTGAGGGACTAGGGGGGTGGAGAGAGAGAGAGAGAGGGGTCAGAGAAAGACAAAAAGACAGACTGGAACGTTTTAAAGAACTAGAATTAAATCAGGGAAAGAAAAAGAATAGAGAGAATAACATAGTGAGACGGAAAGTGAAAGAGAGAGAATGGGTGTAAAAAGAAAATAAGGTACGAGAAAGAGAGCGCGAGAAAGAGCATGCACATAAAGAAAGATGGAAGAGATGTTAGTGGGAGATAGCGCGAGAGCGAGAGAGAGAAAGAGAGAGATAAAGCAATCGGAGAGAGAAGAACGAGGTGCGGGAAGAGGAAAAAGAAGGGGGGAAAGAATGGAAAGGGAAGAAAGCGGATGGCAGAAAAAAAGAGGAGGTGAGAAAGGAAGAAGGAAGAAGGATGGACTAAAAAAAGAAGAGAAAGAAAAAAGCAGGAGATGAAACGGAGAGAAAGAAGATAGAAATAGAGAAGAGTAGAGTGAATTATGACGAGAAAAGGCGTGGTTTATTGAGAAAAGAGAACGGGGGAGAGGGAGA
>VCCN01003880.1:19026201-19037636 GCA_006491835.1 Architeuthis dux
TCCAGCAGTGGACTTAAAATGGCTGATGATGATAATGATGATGATATACATAGCCCTACATTTCTTCCTACCTAACTAGAAATCATGACCAGTTAAATGCTCTTAACCTTTAATATTCACACACACGCACGCTCGCACGCACATACACACACACTTATATATAAGCGTACGCATGTGTGTGTGTCTGTGTGTTGTGTGTGTGTGTGTGTGTGTGTGTGTGTGTGTAACATGCGTATGATTATGACCACCGGGTTAAGAAGCTTTTGATATTTCGGCAACATCTGAGGAAGTCTAACCGATCGCCTGGCCAGAAGAATTCTTTCTAGACTTAACATGCAGAGTTCGTCTGATCCAGGCCAGATTACGGGCCAAGATTAGTTCATATTTACACCCTGGCCAAAGGGGATAAGCACGTTGTAAAAACCGTTAGTGGCCGCGTTTATTAGACCAGTCGCCGACTCCATAAAACTACCCACGCTAAAAGGAGGCAATAGTATGTATTAAAAAAATAAATCTCAAGTGTTGGGAAGGGGACTGGAAAATAAATAAATAAATAAGAAAGAAAATAGAGGCATCTTGAAAGCTTGAGGGACGGATAACATAAAGAGGAAGAAAAATAGTGAGTGAAAAAAAAGGGGATTTTTATAAGCAACAATCCAAATATCCTATTTTCTTTGCACCACTCAAGTTTTTGTTGCCGCTTACTTGAGTGTTCGGGTTGAGGAAAATATCATGTATCTAAACACTGGTTAATACGCTGGTACTGCGTGTGCACATAAACGTGCACACACACAGAAGGAAAGAGAAATAAGCACATATATATGCATAATTGTTTCAAATATATATGTGTATACGAGTGAATTATCTAAAATACATAAAAAGGTAAGATTCATTTATTTTCTGTCCTGTTTTTTAATCTGTTGTATGCTTAATCGCCCTCGTATCACGTTTGTTTTTAGTTATTTTTGTAGCATTTATTAACAATTGATCGACGAAAAGAAAATTAGTAGGGGTCACCTACCACAGGGCAATGGTTAGCATGTTGCAGACCTATCCGCTAATGAATTGACTTCGATCTTCACTGGATGCCCCACTAGTATTTATTTATGTCAGCCAACGTGAAGTTTAGCAAATAACTAGTGCCCTGCTTCGTGACCGGGATACAGAGTTGGCCCGATGCGTAAGCAAACTAAGCGGCTGCTTAAGGCCCCGTGGCCACCATAGGGCCCCATGAGCGATGGGGACCCCAAGAGGTGATGGAGGCGGCCCCTAAATCAAATTCTGTTTAGGGCCCTAACCCTGCTGGGCTAGTTCCTACCGCTGCCAGATGTTGATGTTCAAGCTCAGGTGAAAGCCATAATTTCGAATGATGATTTTCAAGGCAGGGAACTTCTCTCTGTTTGGAAAACTGGCGTAGCACAATCTTCCTGTCGTCACTTTCCGACATCTGACCTTATGCCTGGGTAAGTTAAGCTTAGTAGATAATCAGTAAACAGTTTTTACTGATCCTTCTTTCGTCTGTTGCTTTTTATCGCAACTCTCAGATCGTTATTTTACGATCGTTAAACAAGTTTGGAAATAAAGAATAATCCCCCGCGTATCCAAACCGGTAGTGGCGCTGTCACGGAAAGACAGGATAAGGGACGCGAGTTCAATTCTCGGCGGGGGCTTATTATTTATTTCCGACCCATGCTGCGTAACGGTCGAAGAATAAGAATCTGAGAGTTGCGATAAAAAAGCAATAGCAATAAGATGAAAGACAGACGAGTCAAAATTTAATAATGATTGATAATGCTTCATCTAAGAAATTCGTTGTCTATTTGTAGATAACAGATGTACATTTAGAGTTTGTTGATTCTGTTTCTTTGTATACCATTTTATTTCTGTAAATATATGTGTTATAAATAAAGTTATAATAATATAATTTCAGCTTCTCGAAAAGATATTTTATGCGAATACAAATAACCCTATTTTCATATAACAGAATATATGCTAAAATCTTGTCAATTATATTATTCTGACAGTTATTATATTATTCTTGATAGTAAATCCGAAAAACATACTTAGTGATAATAGTCTCAAATTGTTCGAATTTCCTAGATAATAATAATAATTTTCATTATTATTAATATTTTTACTAATCATTTGTTTTCATATTATTTCTGTTGCTTTTTTATCGCAATACTCAAAGCAACAGAAATAACATGAAAGGAAACCTAGTATATGTTTCATCTAAAAATTACGTAGACTATTAAAAATCTATTAAGTAGAGATAAAATAATTTGATAGGTGTACATTTGAAGCGTCGGTTAATTCTGTGTTTCGTAGACATATTTGCTCCACTTTAATTTCCGTTTTTGATTTGTCATAAACACTTTTTAACGTGTCCATTTTTTTGTTTTATTATAACGAGTCGCTTTGTGTGTATTTGTGCCAAAGCCAGTGTTGCCAACTCTATTCTTATATTTACATCCAAAATTGAGGCAAAACAATCTAATAACATCTAAATTCTCCAGAAAATAATCTGAAAATAGACACACACTACAATTAGTAATCTTTCATTCACTGCATACTATATTAAAATATGAATGATAACGCTAAATATTTACTGAAATAATAATTGTATTAAATTGATGAAACTACTTTCATTTGTTAGGAGTAATCAACTAATTAGTCGGGTAAAATATAGGTTACCGTCAGTTACAAATTTCGCATTCGAAATACTGAATTACCTCCCTTATATTTATTGTTTTACCTCAGGATGTATAATGTCTATAAATGTTTATAATTTATTTCATTTATATTATAACAACAAGTTAATTCCCGTTAAAACGCCCAAAACAAATTTCGCAAACAAAAAATGAAATATCATTCAACATTTGTGAAAGATAAGACTTGTGTAAAACACAAATAAATTCAAATAATAATTTATATTTCATTTATATTATAACAACTAGATAATCTTCCTTAATGTCCGAAACAAATTTCGCAAAAAAAAAAAATGTAATTCAACATTTGTGACCACTGACCAATAAGACCTAATTCATCCAAAATGTCAAGATTTTGCCAAAATACTCTAAAAATATCTAAGCCTCATTTAAAAATATCTAAATTTACATCCAATGTCTAAAAGCAATTTCTTACATCTAAACACAACAAAAGTAATCTGAATTTAGATGTAAAAAAGAGGGACTTGTTAATTACGTACCAAACTGAAAAAAAGGAAACATATGTTATTATTTTAAGAGACCAAAAACTAATGTTCAGTACTTCTGAGGTTTTTACTCATCTTTGAAGCTTTCCCGATCCATGAATAAGTTTATAATCTTTTTGTTTCTCTACTTGTCAATTATGCTGAAGAATATATTCGCAAATTTTACTTAAATTATTTAAATATAGCCTAAAAGACTGTTTAAATGTAATTTCTTACGGTGCTTATTAATATACAAAGTATTTGAATTTTAAAATGAATTATAGGCACTACTGAACGAGAAGGGTCCAGACAATTTTCTCAAGTAATTTTTTGTGCTTTCAATTCACAAGATCTTCGTTTCCTCAGAAAAGTTGATTATTTAAAGGTTTTAGGGTGATGGTTCTATTTATAATGTAACTATAATGATAAACAATACCCTCCTTTCAGCCATTCGTACGCAAGTTCGATTTCGAAGTATTTGGTTACTTCCTTTGTTAAAGTTGTAAAAATGTTTTTCGGAAGTAATTTGTTGTGCTCTGATTAATGTTTTAGGAGGTGTCTATGCGGGCCTACCTGCTAATGAAAGCAAAATGAATTGCGAAACTTTTATTTTTAAAACGTCGTTCGAAAAAGCAAGATTGATCAAAAAAAAAAAATCTAAAATGATGTTTTCAAATTCGAGCACAAAAATATACAAAAGAAATAAGAGAATTCATAAAATAAATAAATTCCTAACTGGAAAATAATTCATGTAAGCCGTACTTCCGTACAACTGGTGGGAAATACGGGTCCAATTTACATTATAGTTACATTGGAAATATTATAGAACTCCCGTCCTAAAATCTTAAAGAATTAACCTTTTACAAAACTGAAAGATTTTCTGAGGATGTCTTATCGATTGAAAGGACAAATAATTACTTGCAAAAAAAGCTTTTTTTCTATTTTTAGAGGCGGATTCCTTCTCGTTCAGTAATGCCTGAATTTTATATGAAGCCAAGCCATTCTTTCATATACAAACACACAGGACAAAACCCACGAGGACAAAAACCACAAGAACAAAACCTCCACACTTACCAAGCCGGACAAAACCTCCTTGATTAGATTAAAACATGACAAACACTATTAATCTTTTTTTACCTGACCTCATAATCTAATCACATATTTTTTAAAGCTTAGCTTTTTTTGAGGTATCCAAAAATTTAAAAAATAATACAACACAGCATTAAATTGTTTTACATGGCCTCATATTCTAATCACCCATTTCTAAAGCTTAACATATTTGAAAAGATGAACAATAGGCAAGTTTCATATTGAAGTGTGAAATGTGTTATTAGAATATGAGACCAGGTAAACACTTTTCCTTAAGTAAGATATGCTTAGGTAGGGTGGGACCTGGGGAAAAAAACCCTTGGTTAGATGAAAACATGCCAAAAATTACAGTGATTGATATTAGTATTGATGTTTTTTTTACCTGGTCTTATATTCTAAGCATATATTTTTAAAGCTTTTTTGACACATCCAAAGATTAGAAAATGTCAACACACAGTATTATTCTATTTTTTTAAAGCTTTATTCGACTCATCCGTTCAAAAGTTTACAAAATAGCACACAGCTTTTTTTACCCGGATCATATTCTGATCACACATTTTTTAAATTTTAACTTATTTTGAGGCATCAACAATTTAAATAATAATACTACCACCCTTCTTTATTAGAATATTAGAATAACCCGAAGAAAAGTGTTCACCTGTATCATATTCTAATCACACATTTTAAAGCTCAACTGATTTGATCCACAAATTAAATAATAAAAGCACACAATTCTTCTTCTTTTGTACTCAATTGAGTTTTCACACCGGTAATAATTGTGGCTCTCACTGATGATCAAGCGAAAGCAAGACACCTCAATACTCCAGCACGTTCCACAGTATTCTAGCTGATTGTAGTAATGCAGTCGTCTAGAGGATTTCAGTTCTTTCTCGATTTCCACTTCAAAAATGAAAGAAAACACAAGTGAAAATCGATTAGGATTGTTATTCTCTGAAATAATGAAAAATATTTTTCCAAAAATGAAGTTAGGCAAATTTTATTTTGAAGTGAGATTTTAGGTGAGTATCGTTTAAACAGCATTTGCAAATGTAGAATTATATTTTTATTTATTTATGGAAAGACATATTATTAATAATTCAGAGAATGAAAATTCTGATCGATTATCACGTTTATTTTCTTTAAGTTAAAAAAAAGTATGTGATTAGGATATGAGGCCAGGTAAAGTAAATTGATATGGTGTGGTTATTATTCTTTCATTTCTGGAAGCCCCCCAAAATGTTAAGCTTTAAAAATGCGTGATTAAATATGAGGCCAGGTAAAAAAAATAAAAATACTATCACCAATTAGTGATATTGTTTGTAATGTTTTAATTTACCCAATGGGGTTGTGTCCTACTTTTTAAGTGAGGGTATTGTCATGGGGGGTGGGTTCAAAATTATTCACTACACTAGCGAATCGTCTAGCGAGACTAACTTGCAAACCATCGTCCAATGCCTACGACTCCTACGTGCTTTTTAAAAAGAAAATCTCTTTTGATTCTGCATTTGGCAGCATTTTTAGATACAAGAGCATCTCTAATAGCGTTGACCGTCACTGACTGACAGGCTGACATACCGAAACACTCCCACCACCTCTCGTACCCCCTATTTCTATATATCACTGGAATCTATGGTCTGACTTTCAGGCCTGTTTAAAATGTGCTGACGCGTTTCACTTACGTGAAGGAACGCGGATTGAATTACGACTGTACCTTTTTCAAATCTATTTTCCCAGATCTGCATCGCATACTGGTGTGGGTATAAGAAACAGAATGCTTAGTATTGTTTAAAAACTCGGCTTCATATTACAGAGATAACCCCTTTTAAAGCTTTTGACAGCATAATCATTTTTTATCCAGTATTCAGGTTATCAGTATGGAAAACAGAATCAGTTTGTTCACTCTCTCTCAGTTTCACTCTTTTGTCTTCTGGAATGGCTACATCAGCTATCTGACAGGTTTTCCTGTTTTGTTTTGATGACTAGATCTTGTCTTCTGGTCGAGATTTTGCCGATTGTATTTATTTGACTCCTCACAAGGCCAAGTTTAATGTGGGTACCCACACGCGGACTTGTTGTTGCCCTACCCCGTTTGTGTAACGGGGATGTGCTGCCTGGAAGACGAATCCCCAGGAACCAGACTCTGTCTGTCTAACATAAGGGAATCTAGATATCTATGGTCTAGATTGGGTGATATCCATTAAAAAAAAAAAGAAAATCCCAAAGAATGTTACTTTTATTCTTCAGGACAGTTTCAGACTTTTGCTTCTACCATTTGTCGTTATGGTCAAATCCTAATCGGTTGTGCAATTATTAATATATTTACTTGCCGAATATCCATCCTACTGATCCCCTGAGCCTGTGCAAGGTAATTCTTTAGGCCACATGACGAACCCTGGGCATCTGCACGTAACAATATCAAGCTTCTGTAAATCCCCATAGCCTATTGTAAAGCACCATCGCACAGATACTGCCAATGTGAGTCTATCTAAAAGAGCACCGTCGATGGTATTATATATCCGACTACATGTAAATAGCAACTTGGTAAGGATAGCTCATTTACATATGTATTATATAAAATGCAGAACAATTAAATACAGTTTTAAGAAATATCAACAGTAAACATGATTTATCTTACAGTCGATTATTATCAGCTATTATCTGCAATCCGTTAATACTCGAGTGAATTAATCAAATATTGTTGTCAAAGAAAATGTTATTCATTTACCTACAATACAAAGCTGACATCACATATCAGCAGCCGTTTTGGTTATGCTTACGTTAGGATCATTATACAGAGGATTACTGCTCCTTTCTTCCATTATTGTAACTATTATTTGTAATGTTATTATAAGTTTGACAATATTAGCCTACCATTCAACACTTGGCCATATCTATTTGGTCAGTTATCTTTAAAGTAATCGCCCCCTACTCTTATCTCCTTCCTCGTCTGTCTCCATCTACTCAATACTTCACTCACCGCTAGAACATAGCTATCAGCGCTTTTCCCTACCCTTTACACAGCTAATCTTTTGCCATCCCCTTACTATATATAAATACTTATGCCCCTTGTTCCAAAGCGGTAGCCGGCGCGGTGAATTACTTCTGACTGATATGGACAAAGTCCAGAGACGAGATAACTGTCGCTTTTATCTAAATGGAGGCTTTTTACTATTTGTTGTAAAAATCCTACTGAATACTTTGTAAGATCGTTGGACATTTGGAGGGTTGGATCTTTTTAGCCCTGGGGTGACGCCGGGGTAAAAATGGCGGATATATTACTGTTTTTCTCACGATGTCTTTCGAAATGAGTTACCTATACTTGGGCTATCTATATATCTCTATTTTGAAACTACAATGACAGACTAAAAGCAATGATCGCTAAAAGCAGATGGAATAAAAGACAGGTCCAGGTTTTAGGGCTCCCGTTAAAGTTTGGGTTTCAACCACATATTTTTAAAACAATCAATATACAGCTATAATATTTACTTCTTTCACAGGTTAAATTGCAAAACTCTCAATGTATTTCTGCATACTTGTCTTCAGGTTATTCGGTAACGGGTAAAGTGATAATGTATGCATTTCTTCGAAATATAGTGAAATATTTGGATGATATCTTATAGTCAAGGAAGGATATTTCGAATAAGACAGTTGATAAAGATAAAAGGCAAGATCATTTTTATAATAATTATGCCTTATAGGTTCTCATACGATAAAAACACAGAGCAAAAGGCAAGTGTACAAAAGCTAAATATAATGATTGAATGGGTAGATAAAAGGCAAGATAATTTTGATAACAATTATGCCTTATAGGTTCTCATACGATAAAAAACACAGAGCAAAAAGGAACTGTACAAAAGCCAAATATAATGATTGAATAGGTAATGTGTTGTGCTGTGAATCAAATGTCTTGAAATGCTCCGTCTGTTGAAATTGTACAAGATGCAAGTCCGGTTCACACTCGAGGCTCATTCTTCATTCTATTTTCGTTTTTTTGTTGTAATTTTTAACAAGTACAAAATCTCGTAACATTTTATTTAATGGTTGCCACTAATAACTTGATAATTTAAAAATGCTTTAGGACTTATTTAAATTATACAAGCACACGATTAGACTGAGCGCAGTCGGTACATGGTATGAATGACGTCCTCGGAGACCAACTACATTTTCCAATTTAATTAATATTAATAAGATTTAGGTTTAAGAGGTAATATAATAGTGTTCAAGTCTAATTCACCAGGAATGCTATAACAACCATATTTTCCTAAGGACATTTGGTAAGTATAAAAACCCAACTTGAAAAAGAAATCAGCACATTATTACGCTTGCGCGTAGCTTCATAGTTACCTATGGTATGGATAACGCCACCTATTTTCATCCAAATACACAAGTTACATAATTTCACACGTATTTTAATAACAATTGAAATTAGGCCCAAATACAAATTTTCCACGACCATACAAGCACACAGTTTGATGAGCTATCTGAATGCAGTAATTAGTGTTCAAGTCTAAGTGAAAACCTACAATTTGGGTTTCTACCCCCCCCTCTCTCTCTCTCTCTCTCTCTCTCTCTCTCTCTATCCACAACCAGGATATTGCAGGGCATATATATATATATACATACGAAGTTGGATCAATAAGTCCGTTGCCTGACACAGTTATTAGCTGAATTTTGATCTGATACTTTCATTGTATAATGTCCGATACATGTGATCTATGCCGAAGCATTCGATTAAGTGCATTGACAAGGAAGGCGTTTATGTTGAAAAATAAATATTTGTTGTGTAAAATAAATTCTATCCAATATTACTTATAATGTACATCGTTAACTTTCTTTTTATAAATATCAATTTAGTGTATATTTCCATCTTTTCTATTTGCTAATTATGAAAGGCAAATTGTTTTTGCCACATATGAGTAAGTTATGGTAGTCTGTTACGAGAGTTGATGAGCTTTGTAGTATTTTTGATATTACTATGCTATATTATTTCTGTAATGAAGATTTTGATAAGTAATCTCTTTATGGGTCACAGCAAATAAAATGTGTGATAAATGTGTCAATGCAAGTTACTTAACTTTTCAGAACGTGACAGTCTAATAGTAGTGTACAACTGTATTCATACTTTTGCTATATTCCACCTGATTGCTTATTTGTCTATGAATGATAATAGCAGGAAGATCAGCTTATATGTAATAACACATGAAACTCATGTTGTCACACTTGGACTATGTCTCCACAGTTGTCGTAATATTCCTTTAATGGGTTTTATCATTAGACTCTGTCAACTTGACAGCCTAATGAGAGTGAAGTTGCGGGGTTTCCTGATGTCATTTGTCGTACAAGACCAAATCTGTATGGCCTTGGGACCAAATTAAGTAGCTTCAGTACCAAACTAATCAAATAGCTTAAAATATATCATCAGACGAAGCTTGCAGGATAAAATGGATTATAATACATTTGTTTCTATCTATTGTTTTTGTATGTCGTATCATATCATTCGTAGGTAAGGGGTTGTTATCTTTTGTAAATTTTCCTTCAGTACCAAATGGCAACGAAATAAGGTTGCCTTATTGCGACGATCAATTTATCTGGTGAATATAGACCTAAACCTAAATTAACACCTAAGTGACATAGAAAGAGTGGGTGAGATGGGGACGTCGCACCGGGCGCAGGTGTGAAGGGGCACAACATTTCCACCGAGTTTTAATGTCTGTTAATTAATAAATGAGCACACCCCTAGGATATAGTGCGACTTTCCCCGGGCATTGTCTTTGCCCCCGGGCCCTGAGAACCCTTGCTACGCCACTGGCACTACTTATACGCCGACATATACAGTTCTTTTGAGCAACGAACAGCATCTGGTATATTTTCATCCTTCAGATCTTTGAAAATATTTTGTTAACCTCTGCGTTCCTTACCTTAATTTTTTAAATCGTTTCTCTCCTCCTTTTTCTGAATCATATTTCTTGTCACGCCAGATTTAATTGCATCTTCGCTTTCTCTGTCTTTTCTTATTATTTCCTTTTTTTTGCGTCTCTTTGCGTCTCCTCTAACGCCTCTTTTGTATTCTCTGTTATTTATTCAGCCCCTCACCCCCACTCACCCCTAAAAAAAAGAAAAAAAAAAGTCATGACACCAGGAACTTTTTACAGTGGGTTTTAAAAAAAAAATCTATGTTTCTTGACCTTTGTGTCAAACATCAAGAATTGTCTCTGAGACAACCACACTTAGGGGAAGTGCTGTATGAATTATGGATCTCCAGTACCGTTAGCCTCTTCTCCATATGTAATTTTCCCTTGCTCTTTCATTTCTCATTTCTTCACTTTCATTGTTTATCCAAATATATCTTCTCTTTCACCTTACCTTGAGTATTTAACTTTCCTCTTCTTTTACTCTACACAATATTTCTCAATATTTTAAAAATTGTATTCCCCTTTCTATGTCCACTTTCCTTCCTCTTTAACTTTTTCTATCTTTTCACTTGTTCCTTCGTCGGAGAAAGCTCAGGAAATTTTATGAGACATAAACCGATATTAAAAAAAAGAAATGTATAATGTATTCACAATAAACTTGATGAATTTACGATTTATTTTGATTTCCACCGCGTGTTCGCGTTATCTTCGCGGACTGACCAAATAGTCTTGGGACTGATTTAAATAGATACAAATCAGGAATTAATTTTTTAGTCTCGTTATCAACTGTTGCTTTTATTTGATTTAAAAAAAAATGTTGTGCTGTTAAAACATAGTGATTTTATAATAAATTGTGATTTCCTGAGACCAGTTCAGTGCACAGTGTCCCAAGAAAGTGATCAGAATATATAGATGTTTACTAAGTTTAGCTTATTAAAATCTACATGAGAGAAAGGAAGAGTGTTGCACCAGTCTGTCAAATTGGCAGGGCCTGTCTACCATGAAAACTAGCAAGCTAGGTTCTCAGAATATGGACCAGAATATACACAAGTAGATCGAAAGATTTTGGACAAACTAAAAAAGAGCAGAATGAGATAAACATTCGAAAAGGGATAATGTTTGGTTAGTACGTAGATTGTAAGATCACCGAGAAATATTTAACCGAATATATAAATATATATATAAACAGAATGAAAAAAGAATAACAAAATACAAAAATACTAAGATGTATTTATCCGGTT
>VCCN01003880.1:19319593-19331495 GCA_006491835.1 Architeuthis dux
CTCTGAGTTTAAAAGCACAAACATAAACATAATGCATGTTTTCTGTTCCACTCTTCTCATATATACCACAATGTACTTTGCCTCTTGTGTGTGTGTGTGTGTGTCTCTCTCTCTCTCTCCCCTATCTCTCTCCTTTTATCTGTCTCCCCCTCTTTTGTTCTCCTTTCTATTTTATGTACAGATCGATGGATAACTACTGGTGTATTGATTGTTAAGCCAGCGCATCTACATAATGACTGCAAAAGGCAAGAAGCAATCATGCAGTTCCAGTGTTTCGATTCGTAATATCTTTAAAATGCTTATCTTTTTTATCCAGGTGATCACCAACCGAATCACCAATAGGTTAGAAGGAAAACAACGATAGGGATAAGTTGGCTTCAAAACAAAAAAAAAGGTTACGCTACCATTGACTATCTTCATTCGGTGAATCACCTCAAAGAGAAAACAGCAGAATATAAAATGTCACCTGGATTCGGGAGAATTTCCCAAAGTATTGAAGCAATCAAACATCAAGGCGTAGACGCCGTGTATATAAAGGTTTTACAGCGTATCTATAAATACAGCAGCTCCTTTATCAGACTACACTAAGACTCAAAGCCCTTTCATCACGAAAGAAAAAAGAAAAAAGTCAAAGCGATATCATCTCACCCAATATATTCATAACTTGCCACGAAACTTAGTTTTGATAAATAAAGGAATCAGAATTGTTGGCGATTACTTGAGTCAGCTCAGATTTGATCCTGAAAACTGTCAGGATCTTCAAACGATTCTGAACGAGCTGATGGTGAATCGGTTTCTGGCACTTTTTTGAGTTATCTTTTTTTAAGGTTAGAATCTTGGCAACAAGAAAAAAATATAGATTTGGAAAATGATTGTTGCCAGTTTTTCTTAGCTTGGTAAGGATGGCCATTTCGAAATTCAAAATAGACGACTGTGGATATACATTTCTTCCAATTATGACCATTAATTATATATAAATAAACTTAGAATGATTAAACTTTTAAGATTTTAATGCATGTATATTACAATAATAACATAATCATTAAGTAACACCACATTATTAATGCATAACCTAATGTTATGCTTTCAAGATCAGTCAAAACCCAACTGCCCAAATCATCAATAGAAATCATTACAACAGGGCTATTGCGGCACTTCATATAACCTTCCAGGTCCTTTTCTATCTATGGTTTGAGGCATGACCAAATGGTGTGTCCAGTAGCACTGACATGAGATTTTGTTTAAAGTCCAAAAAGAACCCCCCCCCAAAAAAAAAAAAAACCATTAAAGAAAAATTTACAAACATGTTCAAAAATCTAAAACACAGTTTTTAGTAGATGTCTAGTGGAGTACCTCTACCAATTTGCAAGGTTCTAGGCCTGAGTTCGGTAACGCTGACACAAAATGTACAAAAAGTCCGAAAAACACACAAAAATAGAATTTGAAAGATTTACAAACATTTCCATAAAAAAAGGGTTAGGGGGAATATGTCTAGTGGAATACACATGCGAATTTGAAAGGTTCTAGGCCAAGCGTGTCCGGTAGAGCTGACATAGTGAAGAAATACCTTGCCACTATGTTTGTTGTTTGATCGGATCGGTTGTCGTGTTTACGGTGATTCAATATCAAATAAAAAAAAGTATGAATAATATTCTCAATCTTTTATTTGTGTATATTTCACCTATAATATTGTGTTCATATTGTGTAAATAGTTTGTGGATATAATACCAGATTTGGCAAAAATCTATGTTTTAATTCATATTTTTGAGAATACCAATGTGTTATGAGTCGGTCATTTTGAAATCCAAAATGGCCGGCCTTAACATTCATAGAAAAACTGGCTACAATTTTCTCGTTAATATGGACGGTATAAAAAAAATAATCCAACCATGTTTCTACCCCTCAAAAATGATAACTACTTTCCGATACGCTATGAATGAAAAAAGCAAACAAGTTGGTCGGCGCATGAACTTCAATCGAACCAATAACATGTGCAACGAATACATCGAAGATAGTGACATCAAAATTGAAAAAGTAGTGCTGAAGGAAGTTGATCACTATATCTACCTAGGACAACGAATCCTCAAAAGAAGATGAAAGTGAAGAATCACCCTAGGCTGGCAAGCTTTCGTCAGATCAAGAACAAGAATATCCTATTGATCTACGACCAGTGATTCCTCCCGATAGTCACCTTCGGAGCTGAAACATGGAACGTAATCGAGAAGTTGACTCTCAAACTAACATGCACAGGAAAATATGATTCGAAACATCACATGGAGAAATCACAAAACCGCAGAATATATTAGAGAAAAACAGATGTCAGAGACCTTAAATATGAAGGTTTGAAATCTACTGATCAATAATGACAATACTAAGGACTTTACAAGGTGATTAATAATAGTGATATTGATCTTTCAAATGATCGTTTGAAATCTACTGATCAATAGTGGCAATACTAAAGTTAGTGATAATGATCTTTCGACTGAGGTTCTAATCTCTCAAGTAAAAACAACTATATTGCTTAATTTCGTCGATGAAGCATTTATCATTGACTAGATTTTCTTTTAATCTTAGTTTTGTTACTTTTCATTGCAACGTCCAGGTCATGTTTACACTCTCTGACTAAGCAGCATTAGTCCACGGAATATTTCTTAGAATAATTTTAGATGACAATGCTCTAATTAATTCGGACTCCTACGTCTACTACTACAACTTCGAGGAGTAAACAAAATATGGCACGTCGTAGATTGGATAAGGAAGAGTGTAGTTCGATTGGACTAAATTTGAATGACGTCTGCTGAGTGGCTTCTATGGCCTAATCGGTAAGGTGCTGTCCCTGCCAGACAGGCTCCGATAGAATACGGGATGTGAGTTCAAATCTCATCGGAGGTTATGTATTTCTGATCCATTTCGCTTAAGTACAGTCGTAGAATATAAAAACGACCCGAGCGTAGTGATTAAAACGAAAAAGATACGATGAAAAGAAAAACTATTCAAACAATAATAATAAAAAGTACATTGCTGTAAAGAAGACCAATATACGCAAACAGTAAAAAAAATGTTAACTATCAGAACAAAGAAATTAATCGCGAGATATTTCGTCAACCGATTCTAAGTGGTTAAAACCGAAGTAGACAAAGATACATATTGGAATGAACGGGGAATATGGTATATTCCATTAAGGAAACTTTCCTGGATTTGCGAAGACTTAATCTCAAGACGTTAAAAATGCACATTTCTGAGTAATGTTAATGAGTCTCTAATAAACAATGTAGACCAACTAATGCTGACGTATACCTAAAACACCAACAAACTAATTCCTGACGTGTACCTCACAATATTACTGAAATAAACCCGGATGTCTACTTCGAAACAAAGCCAACACCTCATAACGCAACGTAATCACGATCAGCCCCGTGGTTGGAGCCTCCAACTCTTCTGTCTTCCCCTACATCACAACTTCTGGGACATGACGTGTCTTTCAAGGGACTCAGATGATAAAGAAAAGTAAGATATATGTGAAATCTCTAACCGGGGCATGTAAAGAAAGAAAATCAGTTTTGACGAGTTCATTCGTTCCCCAACACGAAAACGAAAACTGTAACTCCCTAACCCTAAGCCCAAACATAAGTTAGTATCGTGATAAGATACAATAAGCTTAATATATCAATTCCCACAGGTTATGAAACTTTGGTCTGGTGGGGATTAGCGGTTATGGTTTTCGTTTTCGTGGTGAGCACTAACGAAAAATACCCAATTTTACGACCTGAAGAATGGGGTCGATAAGTCTATTTTGAGTTCTTATGCCCTCACCAGTAACCCTTGATAGACTTTTCTTTGAATATTTCGTCATTTCTGTGAGCCTTTTTTAAAGAATGCATGTCCCGATTTCTTTAGAAATAATTCAGTCTCTTCAGCCAACTACGTTTATTCAGACGATAACCAAAAACAATGTTTCTCAGTCAGCATCACTGGTGACAGAGTATTATTAGGCTTAATGTATCACATGAATAGAGTTACAGGTTTCGCCTGTCTCCAAAAGGAAAAGATTCCTAAGCCGAAATGAAAAGAAGCAATTACCATTAATTTATATGGAACATTTCTTTAGGGTTTCCAGACCCCATAAATAACTTTCTTCAATTCATTAAAATGCTTTCTTGTTGTTTGCAGAGTTTCAAAGTAGAGAGCAACTTTTACTTTTTCTTTGTAAGCATTTGCTTGGTATAAGATCGTTCGTGTGTTATAGTCACAAGCAATTTTGCTTTAGAATCACCAAAGGGAATTTCGTTAGGAAACCTCACCCAATCCACCCAACAACCCTGATCTTGTCCTCTCAGACTTCTTTTTGTTCCCAAAACTCAAAGAATATTTAAAAAGAAAACGATTTGATGCGTTCGAAGGTGGTAAAATGCCGTTTTGACAAGATGTAAATCGAAGAGTGCAGATTTGTTCAGGAGAATATACAGACTTACATGGAGGTTATATCGAGAAAGATTGCTTCACATATTGATATTTGTGTTTAATGAAGATTTCTATGATTTTGCTGCTATACCTTTTTTACTTACCCTGGTAAACAAATCCACACACACACATATATATACACATAACCATACACACATACACACATACACACACACACAAAGATCTTCTGAGTTAAATACACTTTTGTAATTTCAGTGTAAAGATTATTGACTTTCTGAGTACCTTTCTCTAGTATCAGTAGGAACTATTCCTTGCTCTTTGTTAAACTTTAACGGTGGATAAGGAAGGGAAATATAACAGTGTGAGACTGACTACTTCAACCACACACGTGGTCAGATACTTTTGTTTTTCACAGTAAAATCGTTAGTACTGGAAGATGTAAAAACTTTATAGACTATATATATATTTTTTTCTCCTGGTATTCGTTTTTCTATTTGTTCCCTAGTTGTTCACTCCCGCTCTTTGGAAATCATTGAACCACAAGGAAAGTTTATTTTCATTGTTCAGATTTTGGTGACCTTCAAGAGTTATTGCGATTTAATTTTTGTCTTGAAAAGAGAATTATAAGCCCCATAAACGGCCACCCTAAAACGCAATAACGCAGCCGTAAACATCAAAGTCGCATCAATTTTAATGTTTAGCAATCAAACGTTTTCTATACTTTATATTCACGTTGTCATCCACATCGATTTTATTTTATTTTAATTCTATTTATGCCATATTCTCTTCATATGTTGCATTCAGCCTGAATCTTCCACAGGTTTACTTAAAACCCTCGAAGGTTTACTATGTTTCCACTTTCACTCTTTTTTTACTATCTCTGTTTGTATTCCCCCTATCTCTTTCTCTCTCTCTCTGGTTTTGTGTGCCCGTTTTTATCGTGCTCGTTTCAGACCTACAATTTTTTAAAATTCTTACCTTCTACTCCACTCCTACACAATGATGTTGGGGCCAGCCCGAACCAAATTGATCAATGGAGCTAGACCAAGAATAAACGCAAGGCAATATTTTGTGAATCGATAATATAAGGCGGGGAACCAGTTCCTGTCGGTATCACTTGTTAACTGGCGTATAGCGCTTATGAGGAGCCGAGGTCACGTCGTAATGACAATGCAAGTTCTAGACCCGATGCTTAGCGAAATGGAACCGGCATTTCCCTTGAAAGAAACTATGCTCTGTGTTCATGACGAACAAACAAATCTTATTTTCCTTTTTTTTTCCAACGGGAAAAATGATGGAAAACAAGATTATGCATAAATGATACTTAGGGAAGATTATATCTGTTAGATATTTCCGCAGTTTGTATGATCTGACTTTTGTTTGGCGTAAATGACCACGCAATGTGGTCATCTAGATGCTTGAAACGTCCACTCGTGGCCACAAAGCTAAAAATAGTGACTTGCTGTGGTTTTAGTTTGACAACCTAGCGTTTGATGAGAAGGAATTAGAAACCGTCAACGAAAACTGTCAACATCAACATGGTCAACATTAGCATAGGTTTCTAAGTTTGTCTGGCTGGCTATCTATGTATGTATGTATGTATGTATGTGTCGCGCGTACAAGCCTCACCAATGGAGCTATTGCGCTGAAGGTTTTAGTGAGGGTATGGGTTACATTTTAATCTTAGTTTGTGCTCACACTTGTTTTTTGTTTTTTTAATTCGGATATTTTTTAGTGATCGCCGCACAACAAAATGCAAGCGAAGTAACTTTTTCCAATTCTTTTAATTGATCACCCCAACACTGCATGCTGCCAAAAGTCGTTGGTCACGTGATGATTTCTATTGAATGACTATCCAGGCCTGTTGTTGAATTTAGAATAAAGATTTGTTACGAACAATGCAACTGTGGCCGTGTCTCTGCATTAATAATCGATTTTGTTCTCGATATTTACGAAGTACGAGACACAACACCAAATGGTGGGGAAATACTGGTAGAAAGATTGTGTTACGCTAATATTCCGTATTTGATAGATGCCTGAGCTGGCTATCGGGTTCTACCGACCCGTTGAAAGGAGAATCCGGACAGTGCGGCTGTCTGCAACTTTGATCGCAGATCCTCATGACGGTATGGCTGTCTGCGACTTTAAGCACAAATCCTGGACACTCCGACAGAAGCAGATGTGCGCCGATATATATATATATATATAATCAAATAATTTTATATCCGACAGAATGTGATAATTATAAAGACATTTAATTAGTTGGGAACCTATATTTGCTCGGTGCCGGTGCGGACGACTGCTAAACGAGCGGCCTAAATCGTAAATGTAAATAAAGAAATAAGCGTCGTGCGGGAACCGAACCCGCGTCCACCTATATATACCAAGCATGCAGTACAAGAGAATCATGATAGAGACATACAACTACCCCCATGGATGACACGGCGTACACAGTCCCCTTGTTATGGAAAGCAAAAGCACCACTACAGGTCATATTTCAAACTAAATCAGATTCAATACTAGTCTTATACAGCACTTATTTGCGTGTCGTGTGGTAAACCCATGGAACAGTCTGCCAGCTTCAGTGGTAGAGGCCAGTACCCTTCAAACTTTCAGGAACAGACTTGATCAGCATTGGCCCAGCAGAAACTTCCACCCACGCCAGTGTGTTACCAATAACACCCGTGCTCATATAGTTCTTTAGAAGTAAAAGGCATAAGCATTGTCAAAAGACCAGATCAAAGTCCTTCGGACTAATCTAATCTACTATTGTATTGTATCCTTTTGTATATACAAGATGCTATCAAAAGGTTCGGGGAAATTATGGCGTGAAATGCCTCCTTCAAAGAAAGAAAAAGTGATAGAAAATGAGTTTTTTAAAAATTACTTGGTGGAGTGATTTTGAATGATGTCTAGTAGGATGCCGGTTGCGAATTTTAGGCTTAAGCTAAAGGCTCCGCGTTCGGTGAGTTTCCTGTTAGATGTGTTGTTTATAAGGTCCGGGCGTCCGATATCTTTCCATTTGCTGCTTAAGCACAGGGATTTAAGTTTGTGTTATAGTGTATTGGTTTGTGCGTTGTTGGTTCTGTCTATCTTTCTTCTCATTACGTTGGTTTCTGTGTTAGTGAGGGGGTTATCGTGGCGGATGTTTTCTGCCTATGTGTCTGGCCTTTGTAAAGGTATATATTTCCTCCTGTTTTAGTTCATCGGAAAACATCCACCTGAATCGAACATACAGAAGCCTGCTACTATCAGCCCACTCACTTAGAAACAGAACAAATCTCCTCACCTGATGCATCGAAGAAAAAGACACCCCAAAAACCACCCACCACACCATAAAACAGGAGGAAATACTTACCATTACAAAAGCCAGACACAATTCGCAACCGGCATCCAGAAAACAGACATCGCAGACATTGTCACTAGGAACTATAAACACTTCAACAAAGGATTCATACAAGGAATCATAGCCTCCTCCATAAGCACAACAAATAACCACACCACAGTACCACTCAGATATATAAATGCACTGAAAAATCTAGCAAAAGACGACAAAATACACATCACACCCTCGGACAAGGGCGGCGGTGTTGTCATCATGAACACCCATACCTACACCCATAAGATCACCTCCTTACTGAACGACACCAACACATACGAGGAGACTAACAAGGCACTCATCGACAAATAAACTAACAATTTCAACAAATCTCTTAGGATGATACTAAAAAACGAGAACAAAACTTGGTCCAAATTGATAGAATATTACTCAACCTTACTCAGACTCTATGGCCTACCTAAAACCCATAAACCCGACGTCCCCTTAAGACTCATTATATCGGGAATAGGAAGTGCACCTCACAACATAGCCAGAGCCATAGCCAAAATCCTCACACCACTATTAGGCACTATCAGCCACACACACATTAAGAACTCAGGAGACCTCGTACAAAAAAACCCATAGATATGAAACGCAAACTAATGGCTAGCCTAGATGTAACATCACTCTACACAAACATCCCAGTAAAGAAATACCTTACCTACAGCCACCCTAAAACACTCCATTAAATCCAAAACAAAATTAGCACTACCTACCCAAAGTCATAGAAATCTACACATTAATAACCAACCAGTGTTTTTTCACCTTCAACGAGAAACACTATAAGACAAAGATTTGACTTACCTATGGGGTCCCCCGTCAGCGGGGTACTAGCTTGCCTGTTCCTAGAATTTCTCGGATCAGGCCCTTTCGTGAACATCATACCCAAGACAGCCACTTATCACCGCTACATTGACGATTCCCAAACCAACCTAGTTAGCTTAATAACACAACCCAACGCAGTAGAACCATCTATCAACTTCACACATGAAAAAGAATCCCAGAACATATTACCTTTCCTCGACACCCTCCTACATAGAACGGAGTACAACCTCAAGCTCAGCGTCTTCCGCAAAGCTACCAACAAAGACGATCACATACATTTCTACTCGCACCATTCACCCAAAATAAAACCAGGTTTTATCATAGGCTTTTTCCTTAGAGCTTTTAGGATATGCAGCCCCGGGTACCTAGATGAGGAGGAAACATACATAGTGCAATCGTTCTCCTCGCTCCACTACCCGCGATTTTTCATACATAACGCTAGGATGAAGATACATAAAATACACAGGACCAAAACTGAACAAAACAAAAAGATGACAACAAAACTACGAGACGCATCACACTACCCACCAACGCAACCACCAACAACCTCACCATCAACCTGAATAGACTGAACATACAGACAGCTAAAACACCTCCGCAACCATTAGGGACATAATCGCCAAAACCACACTACAACCTACTCCCACACGGGGCCGGTGTATACGTCAAACCATGCAACGACTGTAACAAGGTTTACATCGGTTTATAATAAAGGTTTATCTTCCTGATACTATATATGTTTGAGATGTAACACGCTTTTCTCAATCTTTATTTGAATTCGAACAAACAGCCATTTGAATTCTAATCGCTTGGGTTTGAGAGTTAAAAAACAGAAACATTACGCAAGGATAACCAAATGTTTTTCAATCAACATAATAAGGGATGCATTTGGTCAGGTTTGCGGTTCTGAATGCTAAATTTCCTGGAAATGTTTTTTTAATAGAATTAAATTATATTAAGATTTACTTAAGAATATCTTTAATGTTTTTTTAATGTTTTTTTTTAGTAGAATTAAATTGTTAAATCTAAAAAAAGCAAGATTTTTGTTTCTATCCTTCCAAAATCTTGTTCAGTACCTTTCAAATAGATTTAAAACGTGAACACACATTGCTATATGGAAGAGTTGCCGAACTAGGCCCCTGCAATCCCAGGAAATAAAAACAGATTCTGTGCTTGTTCAAACATTTCTGAGCAATAACTGTTTATCAATGATAATTTATGCATAAAAAAGTATTACTTATGATTATTTGAATAAGCACATCTGTTTTTATTTCCTGGGATTGCAGGTGCGATTATAGATATATATATTGATACTGATATACATCTTTTTACCACTCATCTTGTTACTTGTAGCAGAGAAGATCCATATAATATGCTGTCTGCTCAACATCAAGACAGCATTCAAAAGTGGTTCCACATATACGTCACCAAAATAAAACCTCTACTGGAAGAAACTGATCAAGAACAGTATGTACAGTATTCCATGCAGTTGTAGCAGAGAGTACAAAGGCAAGACCAGCCTCCCCTAAAAATTAAACATGAGGTACACCGAAAAGCTGGAATCTGTGAAGATACTTCAAACTTAGATATGGCTCAACATGCGTAAAGAATAATGAGATCACGCCAATCTTTCGGCAATTAAGTCAACATAATAGACAAGGAATTTCATTGAAGAAGGTTAAAGGAATATGCACACATACTCTACTCAGATAACTCGATCAGAAGACAAAGCATAACAAAAATAATATCTTGCGCGAACGATTAATCAGGAGGGTTCCAGACGCATAACCCAAGAAATTGGATAGTTGAGGATGTTCAACCGGTCCACTGGAAGGTCAAGAGAAGACAATCCTAAAAATATACAGATGCAGGAACCAGATAAGACGTGTATGGGAGGGGAAGTGCATGCACCCTCAGAGCAAGATTCGACATTACAGATCACAACACACATCCGAGGAAGGTCGGAGGTTATAGACCATGGACTAACCTATATATAGTGATATGTAGAGTTTATCCCGTCGATCTAAGGCTAAAGAAAAAAAAACGATCACTTATTATGAGGATTTGTTTTACTTCATCTTAGTTGCTTTTATCTAAGTTATTTTATAAGTCCCAGATCGTAGCATAATCGGTAAGGCAGTTGCCACGGAAAAGCAGATTTCCGATGATAGGGATGCGCGCTCGAGTCTCACCAGAGATTTATTCTGTATTTCCGATCCAAGCCGCTTACTAACGATCGTTGAATGATTATCTGGAAGTAGCGATGAATAGCAACTGATATTAAGATGAAAACAAAAACAGTAGTAAAACATTTATAATAATTGACAATGCTTCAGCTTAGAATTCTGAATAATGTTGCAATTAACACTGCTAGTGTATATAAAATGAACATTGCATCGCATTGACAGACGGAAGAAATAAGGAATAAAGCGATTTCGCTAGGTTTTAATGACTGTTAACGGTTGGCCTTCGTATCCTAATATATAAGGCGAGTATAGGGATAAGCGTTCAAGTCTTATTCTTTCAAGAGGCTTATTCTTGATTTCTGATCAACGGTGCTTACTATAGATCGTAGAATGGCAATATGTGTCGCGATCAAAAGAAACTGAAAATAAGATGAAAAAATACCATTAAAAAATAATTAATAATAATTGACAATGCTTCATATAAGAAATTTGAATAATCTTAAAAGCGATCACAATTTAAGTCAAAGGAATAATATTATTAAGACATAAGGTATGAGCTTTCCACCTTCTTGCATATTCATAAACAAAGGGATGCTTTTAGAAATCAATATGAAACAATCGAAATGAAAAAACAAGATCTGAACAAACGAAACAGTAGAGTTTATAGAAAATCATTATTATTGGTGAAACGCAAAATCATGTTACTTCTACTCAAACAACAAAAAAACCATTAGGTACCTAAACTGAGAGTGATGGGCCTTGGACGAATCAGCGAGTGCTACACAAAAAAACTAGCAGAAGGAGCCCGGCATGTGTGAACAACAGACAGTTGCAAGTAGTAGTCGGTGAAAAAAAGGGATGCAATTTATATGTGGCTTGCTCCCTGCCTCGGGATGTTAATTTGAAAGCTGAGAGGTTTGGAAGAAACGAAAGATAAGTAGCAGCGTTTTGTGTGAAGGCTGCTTTTTAAAAAGAATAGTCGCCTTGGCTCCCTTGATTGAGAGATGTTAGATATTCAAGGTACGTATGTGTAAAATTCCGATCCGCATAATTCTGCATGGCTGGTGTTTGTCATTTAAACTGACCGGTT
>VCCN01003880.1:19816837-19830503 GCA_006491835.1 Architeuthis dux
GTGTGTGTGTGTTTGTGTGTGTACAGGTTCATATACACATATCTTTTTACATATGTACACAGCATAGGTACACATGTAAACGTGCACTCCCACTTACAGGGACACACACGCACATAAACACAGGCATGCACATATACACACGTTCAAAGATAAAAAGATTTGATCACCCCCCATACACACACATATTGACGTGCACACTTATTTATGTACATATGTGCAGATATTTTGTTTGCTCCGTTTCAGAATTGCCGATAAAACGTCCAGTTTCTGCCAATTTGGCTGAATGAATGTTGTATCGCAACACCGTCCTTATCTCCACTGTTATAAGCGATCGTTATTTGAGAAGTCTTCACTCACTGTTGAAGAAAATAAACAACTCTTGTGCCAAGCATTTTCGAGTGATAAGAAGCAACACGTTTTTACAAGTTGCAACTCCCGGCCGATCAGCACATGTGTCCCTTTTCGTATATTTTATAAAAGACGGACAGGATGTTTCGTATATTTTATTTTAAAAAGCCAGATATTTTTTTGCAGATGAAGCGTTTTAAAACTACTTGTGAACATGGTTCAAATGCTCTTCGGGTCAGTTTGTACGGCTTTCACAAATCCTTGGGCATGGTTCTATTCTTCATCATGTCATCAGTGGTTTTATTCTAAACCAGAAGACATTTAAATACAGGTAAGATAAAACAATGATGATACAATGCTGGCTTCCTTTATTCTAATTAAATACCCACGCGTTCGTTGTAAATATGTACATGTGTTAATAAGTATTGTCTCTCGAGTACACTGATCCTCAGATGACGATAAATGCAACACAAGGTCTTTAGCTCCTTTAATTGCAATAGGATGTTTGGGGAAACAGATCTCAAGTGTCCTGTGAGCCGATGTTTCGAGGGACCTGCATCATTCGTGCTAAAAGGTTTTAAAATATTCGATCTTCACTGAGTATTTCGGAGTTGTGACTGTGTGCCCTCATATACTAAGCTTAGTAATGATTGATATCAGAGTGTATGCTTTGGTCTGAGAATAAGCTGTCGTCTCTAATGGTAAACACTTTGACGTGCTATGCATACGCATACAAATATAAACTTGGTAATGAGATATCTTGTGATGAGGCCTTCTTATGTCGTCACAGTGAGTAAATTTTATTCAAAATTCGTTGAAGCGGGAATGAGAGGTTGAACGAGAGATGAAGTTTTCTTTTCAATTTGTCTGAGAACTCCCGATTGAGGGGCGGAAGCGAAATCGGATTTCATCTGTTTCCGCTTGTTAATTTCCCCCGCCCCTCTGTCGCTAATTCGTAGCCCATTTGATATGTTTTCAATGGTCAACGCCACAGTTTCCACACGTATACATACATTGCATTAATGCCCTTGGGAAAGGCATGAATATATCCCTCCAACCCCAACTATGGATAAATAGTAGCACAGACTGAGCCTTTTAGTCTCAGTTGGCAACCAGTCTAGGAGACGGACAACTCTGATTCCAAACCAGCCGTTGGGTGCCTACTTTGACTTCCTTACGGCAGCTCCTGCAGCCAAGCTGATGCCAGAAATATCGATCCGCTTTCCTATGGACTAAATCAGCGAACCCGAGGGTGTTATTCTGTCGATTGGGCATCCTGGAGAAGTCACTTCAGTATCGTTCCATTGTCTACTGAGACTGATGGAGGCCGTCTTCTCCAGAATGTCAAAAAGTAATGAGAATCTCACCTATTGTCTCATATGCGAGGTTGTCAATTTAGACGAGTATATTTTAATATGAAAGTGCACTAGGCCGGCAATTCTGAAGGAAGTTTTCCTTCTAGTATATGAATGTGATGTAGTTGATCTCGTTTTTCTCGTGTGCATCCGAAGGTAATATTTTCAAAGACAAATTTCATGCCCATTTGAGAATAATCGTGTTGAATAATATGGAAAAATGGAAGAATTAAAACGGTTGAATTATATATCCAGCTCCATATATATCCTACAACTCTTGAAGCAAAGGGGGGGGGTCTAGAAGACGGTTACCAGGCTGGGTTGAATTTCGTCATGCCTTGCCCGAAGGTGAGACCTGAGCAGTAAGCATACCCGAAGGCAAGAATTTGCTCTCAGCAAAGCAAAATCTTATTCTTAATTCTGTTCTTAAGCTCTTCTTGTATTTGACTTTTAAAATTTGGGTCAAGATATCATTTTATGCCTGGTGGAGAGTTTATTTACCATAGTCCAACATCTACTTACTGAAAGCCACATATTTTATTCTTAGTAGTAGGAGTGATTCAAGTTGTCCGATGTTCTGAGTAAAAGTTGTTAATCACCGCTAATGACAACACTGGTTTATTGCTAGGTTTAGGTTATTAATGTGTCTGGCATTTATATGTATCTATGTATCTATCTATGTATCTTGACTTCGCCCAGCCGTATCCGTTCATTATAGAAACTTGAATTTTTGCACACACACTCTGTTCAATGAGTAGGGAAATTAATCTATTTGTTTTTTTGAAAATACCCCACCCAATAGGATTTTAGAGGGGGTTCAATATGCAATGTAAGTTTACGCTAAATTGGTCACTAGTTTGTGCTCGCTGTTTCTTTTTAAATTACGACCTTTTTTGGTGATCACAGCCCAACAAAAGGCGAGCGAAGTAACTTATTCATTGATCCCCCTTTTTTCCAGTTTTTGAATTGATCATCCCCAACAGAGCATATATGGGTAGCGGTGATTCATAATTTCCTTTTTGTTGTTATATAACCTCACATTTTTTCGACTAGAATCTTCAATTGTTTTTCTTTACCTGAGTCAAAGTGTTGTCTGTGTTGTACCTATTCGTCTGTTCGAGAGATATATTTGGCAGGCCTTGCGAATATGCATGTGTTGTTGCCAGAAATGTGAAGAGAAAGTATGGGTTAAAAAAACATAGGAGAAAGAACAAATCGGCGAATAAAATCTACCCGATACACCATCATTAACAACCGAATTCGTAGCGGGTGGCTCACATCTGTGCTGTCTCCAATTTAAAATTCATTCTCTACTTGAAGTATTTAAACTTCTATCTAACGGACACACGCGCGTATATACACAAATATATATATGTGTGTGTGTGTGTGTTTGTGTGCGTGTGTGTGTGTGTATACCTCCTTTTGTTTTGTTTAGTCTTATAATTTAAAAAAGAATGAGCAGATTTATTCAAGTTTCAGTTTTCTTTGCCACCAGTCACCAATAAAAAAAAAACCTGGAAAATAAATAGAAATAATCATCAAAATAAACAAAAAGTTCTAAATATTACATTTCTCGTTTAAAATTGTCCAGATACCATCTTCCGGGAGAGTGTTGGGCCGGGGGCCTGGGGGTCGTCTGTGGAATCTTAATCTTTTAAAAAACAGAAACAAAAACAAATCGAGAGCAAAATGTTCGGACGAGCTGAACAAGAAAACTGATCTCAACCCGCGCCGCTACTTTGCCTTCTAATGAGCTGATTTGAATTTATTTGAATTTATTATATTGGCAACATCGAATAAATTCCAAGAAAGGAAAGAAATCACACTGAAGTTAACGTGTTGGGCTTACCAGCAGGAGCCACAGAGAAACTGGCATCCTTCAATCCACCTTCACGGATCCACTCACATAACTTAAGTACTCGTGTAGATATCGTGCACAAATCGGCCTCGTGTATAAGTCGACTTCTACATTTTAGGTCAACAAATAATTAAATATTTATATGCCTAATGGGGAAGTTGACCTCTGTTCTTTCCACACACAATCTAAAAACAACTTGATAATAAAGCTGCCTATTTTCTTCGCTAATAAAACTCATTTCACCAAACACACACCAACATTTACCCACCTACGTCCTATAAACGAACACTCATACTGAAGCACCGAACACCAAAAGTAAAATATTGTCAAACCCCAGTCCCAGTCGAAGACTGGAGTTGACTTTGTTTTTCTATGGTAACAACACGAACAACAACAATCCTCCTCTAATTTAGGGGAGAAAACCCTTCACTGCTTCTCTGTCCTGTCACGTTAAACCATGCCGATATATGAAACTAACATTCCTTACCGTGATTTAAAATCACGACCAAGTGATCGGTAGGTGGCTATTTTACCGACTGAACCAGACTGACAAGTTTTGCCTATCTACGAATTTATGTATTATATATACAATACAAAAGTTGCATTAATCATCTTCAGTGGGAGTAGAAGTATAAGTGGAGTTTGACCCTGCAGCAGTCAGTCTTGTTTACCATTTATTACTTGATTTACACGTAAACGCGGTAAGTTTCAGCAAATGTTTTCTCTGTTTATATCCATTTATTTTCTCATGTCCGGATAAAAAGATTATCGTGATACAAATTTCTTTTGTGACAGGTAAATAGTTTTTCTGTTTGAAACTAAGAGTTGCTACACACCGCTTTCATTCGTAAAATGATTTCAACTATTTGTTTATAGTCTGACCCTCAACCCGGGAAATGTTAACCTACAATTCTGTCTTGAAAACTCAACTCACATACGATTATTTACTATGAACCTACATAAATATGGATTTATACCCAAATGTCTACGTCCTATCTGCTGGTGGGAACATCGGTGGTGAGTTTCTCTTCGTTGCTAACAGCTGGCCTAAGAAATCAGATTTCGGGTTGTGCATTTTATGACGGACACGTTTCCAACGGGGTAGACGTACGGTTTGCAGTATGAAACACATGTGGTGCGGTGTCACGTTTCGAAATTATGTAATACACACACACATACACACACACACACATACATACACATACACACATATATGTGTGTATGTACATATACTGTGTTCCATGAAGTACAATACATGCAGTGTGTGTAGATATTTTATATTGCTTTTTTTTCAAATCTAATTGTTATGCAAATCTATACAATGAATAGAAGATTCAACCAGAATACATTCTTTACAACTAATCGAATATAACTCCTGTTTGAAGGCAGGGTGTATACGCTGCCTACTAGCCACTGTGTACCTACTTGAATTACTGTTTTAAGAATAATACCTAGCTTCAAGCTTCTATTCAATAACTACTTTTCCTGCAAACATAAACGCCCAAAAACATGTCTGGGTGTAGTCAATATTACACTGACAGAGGTCAGTGACAGATGCTGATTTTCTAGGCCAACAGGTTCTCCCCGTTTGAAAGATTGGCGAACATACTCTTCCACGCCACATTTTCCTTTATTTAGCTGTGTGAAGTGCTAAGCTAAGTTTAGTATATATCAATAATAGACAAGATATCTTTTTACTAGTTTTGTTAGAAGAACAACGCAATCCCCCCTCCAGTTCGTTATCTATCGCTTTTAGCATATGGAGCCCCACGCATACCAGGCGCATAGGAAAATCAAGAAGTTCCTTCAAAACCTTTCTACAGCACCTTAAGTCTGGAAGCTATGCAATACCTGATGATATGCTTCAAGTGTCATTCTGGATCCCTTGCATGGGTGACTAATGCACTTAATATTTACCTCAGCGATCTCTCTTTCTCTCTCGCGCACACACACACACACAGACACACAGTCTGTAGAAACATTTGGGGGTTTTGCGTAAATGTTTTAATATTTTTAAAAACGCTAATGGTTAACGAGAAATCCACAGTCCCAAAACATCCACGACCACACGCGCTGCAAACCAGCTATACTCTGCGCATCATCATTGCATTAAAAAATGTATTTGTTCATTTCGATTTTACTACTATTTATGTAAATGTTTTAATATAATTAACTGCTATAGATCACACTTTATATAGGGGATATCAGCTGTCTCTCCGTGGACCTGTTTCGGGGAAATTACAGGACAGTATATGTATGTATGTATAAATAAATTCATGGTTGCTTGATTTTTTAATAGTCTATTATTTTAGGATATGGGGTGAGAGATATAACTAAAAAAAGTGTTTCGAAGAAATAAAGAAAGTTCTAAAATACAACAATTGAGCCAATTGAAAGATTCACTATGAAAGAATAAAAACAACACAGACAAGAAAGTGTTGAATTCATGAAGAAAGGGAAGAAAAGAAGTTATAAAAGTACTGACGAGAAATGAAAAAAAGAGGAAATAAATATAAGGTCATACAGAGATGTAGAAAACAATAGGAAAGGTGGCGAGAAGGAAATGTAAAGTAAGAAAACCAGAGCCGGAAAAATAACTAAAAACATGAAGAAGAAAGGAAAACATATACTCATTCGAATCATTCGGACACGTTTCGGCTACTGCTCTTTCTGGCCTTCTTCAGGTGTCTTTCACATTCAGTAATCTTCCAGATATATTTAATAAAACCTTCCTACTAATGTCGATCTCCTTCTCCACTCAGCCGGTGCATATTTGTGCTCCCCCCCACACACTCAGGAATGTAACTCATGACTCCCAGGGAAACAGACCAGCTTTATCAGGGTTTTATATATCAGCCTTATATAGCAGACCTCGTTTGGCAGATCACGTATGAATAGAAAAGGGTACAGACCAAAGCCAATTGAACGAATCAAAATAATAGACAGAACAATATTGGAAAATTAGAGAATTGAAAGAATTAGCATACATGCTATGCTCGGATCATTCGACCACTATGGCGGGCATAGATATCAACATCGTGAATGGTATCCGTTCTCTCTCCACAGACAATGGAACGTCCCCCCTCTCCGGGGGTGCATGGAGAAAGCGTATGGAAATCCTGGGATGCCCAGTCGTTAGAATATCCCTTTAGGCCTCGCTGGTGTAATCCAGAGGAAAACTGAGAGCGATACGTCTGGCATCAGCTTTGCTGTAGGAGCTGCCGAAGGACGTCAATTTGGGCGTCAAACCGCCTTAAGGGAGCTCCACTCCCTGGAATAGGAAGGCAATCTTTCCTAGACTGGTTGCCTCCCTATTTTACCCATAGCTGGAGGGAGAAGAGATCGATTCTTGCCTTTCGCAAGGACATTAAAGCAAAGTGAACATGCCCATCCCCGATTGGAGTTTGAACTCGGGTCGCCAATTCCATTGTTGGCACAGTTACCGACCAAGCCAATCGTACGTCAACATCATATGAGGGTCACTAATTGGGAACAACAGAAAGAACAGACATTGGATATAAATAAGGTTCCTAAAAATCACTGCTTGAGTGTATTGACAGATTACTGAATACGACAGACAGCGACAGAAGGCTGGAGGATTGCCAATTGTAAAAAAATAATTGTAATCCTGACAGTCTTTCTCTTCCAGACCATTCTGATTAATCGTAGAATTTGTCACGTTGACAGTAGTAGTACTTCAAAATTATTATGTTTACTTAATATACCTGTATCTGCTTGATTTATATTAATAAACGTCCTCATTTATATCAATATATTGCATTCAACCATTTAATTCATAGTTGATATGTGTTTAATTTAAATTTATGACAGTGCCAAGGATTTAAATATGTGAGATGTGCACAATTAGAGGTTGAGAGGTGTATTATTGGATTATTATTATTAGGTGACCTCCGGTGTTCCGTCAAAATAGGTGATCAATCATGGTTCTGGAACCAAGGATGCCGTAAAGTCAGTGGTCTTTGTGTATTTTAAAAAGTAAGTAAATGAAAAGAAGGATGTCCATGGCTTACAGTCTTAGTTAGAAAACAAGTCGTGGGTTCCCTACTATTGTTGTTTGTGCTGTACTAAGCTAAATTTAGTAAATACCATCAAAGATGGAAATAAAAGATGAAACGCTCAGCAGAAACAAAGGAAAAAATGAAATAAAATTGACGCTAGAATAAACGATGACGAGCAAGAAGAAAAAAGAAAGAATGTTGTTCTAAAAAAAGAAAATGGAAAGGTGAAGAATACATGAATACATAAAATGTAAAACAATGAAAATTCCTTCCAAACTAATACAGAGAAAGGTGAATAGATAGATAGATAGATAGATAGATAGATAGATAGATAGATAGATAGATAGATAGATAGATAGGCTTCCTTCTGTCTTGATAGACCATGTAACGACAATGAAGTGAGATCTCTTGGGCACAAGCATAGGCGAAGCGTATGGAGATCCTGGGACGTCTAGTCGACAGAATCCCCCTCCCGGCCTCGCTGATGTAGTCCAAAGGAAGGTGAATCGCGATACGTATGTCATCAGCTTGGCTGCAGGAACGGCCCGAAGGACATCAAAGTTGGCATCCAACCGCCTTGAGGGGACTCCCTGTTTTGTTTTTTGTTTTTTTTTAATATAGAGAAAGGTGAATATGTGTGTCAAAAGACAAGTAATTGATATCGTTGTCTTTCTTATCTCAATATGTAAGGGTTAGTCGTGTATGAAACAGTGAGTGCTAAAGAAGCCACCGCTAGTACGTACATAAATTATTTTGTAAAAATAAATCAAATCAAATAAACATATACGAGGCACCACCCAAAAGTTCGGGTAATTTAAACAGATTGATCATTCAGTTCATCTATCAAGTTATCTCGTGTTTGCCGTCTCTTGTCGGACCTTTCACCCATCCTTCATTTTCTATCATTCTTTTTCTTTCTGTGAAGAAGCTATTTCGCGCCTTAGGTTGCCTGGCCCTTTGGCTAGCACCTTTTAAGATAAACACCGAAATAATATTGCTTAATCATTTATATTGCATAAAGTTGGTCGTTTTATTAGTTTTCTTTCTTCTTTTCTCTGGCTTTTCTTTTCTTTTCACACTTATTTCTATTAGTCTCTTTTATTTTCCGTCTATTGCCTCAATATATAAATCATCTTGCGTGACACTCATAAAACAGCAAGTCTTTTTAAAAACATATATATCTGACATAAATATATGAAGCTGTACTATTAAGTTGTTTGAAAGAAAGTGGACTTTGACTCAACATAGGTTACATGTTCAGAAAATGTGTAGATAGGTCGAATGTTATGCAAGTCAGAAAATCCTAGAAGTTTTATGTTAAGTCAAAGTCCCTTTAGCACTATTTATCTAATAGTTGCAGATATTTGTTAAACTTAGTCGTCTGGCATAGGGCATCGACGGGGGTTATATATGAGAATGGGACTCACGCCAAGAGTGAATTGACTGGCTAACCATTGTTATACAGCTAGTGTTTAGATAATTATTAAGCTGAATGTAATCAAGAACAGGACAGCAATGGTGTCGCACGCAGTGGAGATCGAACTCTTTACCCTAGCAATTATCTGCGATACTATCTTACTAACTACCGCTCTACGACAGACGCTCTTAAATTGATGGGCTTATTTTTAAAACTTTGTGACTATGACGAAATGATTGGCTAATATCGATAAATTTAATATAAAAATGAATAATTATTTTCAGACTAGCATCCTAATCTTTTTTTTTCTTGTAAAAGTATCTTGTATTCCATTAATAATTCTTTTACTAGTATTTTTGTTCATCTTAATTTTAATCGCTTTTCATTGCAATCACTCAGACCGTCAGTCTACGGCCATTAGTAAACAGCGTAGATCTTTGTATCTTTTCTGATATAAATTAATGCTTGCACCTTTGTTGGTAAACTTAGTCATAATAACAGTTGCAGTTATTACAATTAGTAATTAGAAACCATCAACCAAAACTGCCAACATAGTCAACATAGGTTTCTTCGGTTTTTAAGTGATTCTGTCTGGTTGGCTATGTATGTACAAGCAGCACCAATGGAGTTAGAGGGCTGTATATTTTAACATTTACTCCTCATTATGTCTACAATTCTTTTGTTTTTTCGAACATTTTCCTCCAAAATAAGCTTTTAGGCCGGAGGGGGGAGTTCAATTTGCAATGTAATTTTATTCTAAATTGGTCACTTAGTTTTTGCTCGGCAACGTTCACGCTGATTTTTTTTGTTGAAAATTCAGACTTTTTAGTGATGCAACAAAATTGCGAGAAAAGTAACTTATTTATTGATCACCAATTTTTCCAATCTTTCAATTGATCACCCTCAAAACGGCATGCTGCCAAAAGACGTTGTTCACGTGACGGTTTCTAATTATTATTCATTTTTGACGAATATCTTTCCGGAAAGACTCGAACTCACATCCTTTATCTTTGGGAGCACGCCGTTCCGTGACAGCTGTCTTTCCGATTACTCCACAGCAACCGGCAACAGTTGTAATTTCTCTTTCCATGCACCATTAGGAAAACATTTACGTTGAACCCTGTCCGCTAGAAACATCCATATTGCTTCTAACTTTAAGAGACGTCTGTCTGACTATTCTGAAATGGTTGATTATGGAAATATTATTTTCCTCTTCTCTGTTTTCTTATTTAGATGCAGACATGGCATTTGTAGACAAAAGAATATTCTTAAATTTATAGCGGGTCAGGCCACATAGAATTTCAAGAGATGATCTGGCTGGAAAAGTTTTCGATTCATCTCTGCTAAGAAACAAACGGACAATCTGAACTTTTTTCGGACAACCCAATCTCCTCTCATCTTTGGTGTTAGCACAATATTTCGGCCGAATCATTCTACGGGCTTTTTCATGTGTAATATGTAATATCCGTAAGGAAAGAGAGTTGCTTTTAACTGTCTCTTTCTCCGGTGGTGCAAAGCAAAAAAAGAAATACACACGTTTTTGCTATGCAGATGGCAAGAACAGATTGGATTGTCTGAAAAAAAGATCGAATGTTTATGACTCTTCTCAAAGTTATAGACAAAACGGATTCCACTTCTTTACTTTCTCTCAGAATGCGAGCTGTGTTGTGTAAAGTACAATCCAAAATGTAAAATAATATCACATACGTTTTACTTACATATTTTTACTATCATTTTATTGCAAACAAATTCTTTCTACATTTTACCATTTTGCTTGACTTGCAAAAGTAAAAACAATAACAATAAGAGACATTAAATAGTTCTGATTGGAATTTATTCACTTCTGCGGAAAAAAATGACGCGTTTAGAATAGAAAAATAAAAAAAAGGATTACTGAATTTATTGTCGATGCATCCATTTTACTTACATATTTTTGCTATCATTTTATTGTAAACAAATTCGTCTTACCTTTCTACATTTTACCATTTTCCTTGACTTGCAAAAGTAAAGAAAAATAACAGAGACATTAAATAGTACAGATCGGAATGTATTCACTTCTGCGGGTTTTTAGAATAGGAAAATAAAAACAAAATTTCTGAATTTATTGTCGACGCATCGGGGTCGTCAAGAAGCATACATTTTTACAATTATATTCATATCAGAAAAAAGAAATACATGCAAATAGTTCATGTGATTTATTGAGTACGTTTTAAAATATATATGTTAAAAAGTTAACAAATCAATGTATATAGGTACAGATAGTAAGAGAATATAATATAATATAATACACATACATAAACGTATACATAAATATGTACATTATTTCCTCATTTTCACTCTCTTTATATACACGTATGGATAGTTAGATAGATAGATAGGTAGATAGATAGATCGATTAATGTATGTATAGTGCAGGCTTGTTCACCGAATGTTTTACAGATAATTAACTCTTTTTAAATATTTCAAAGTAATGTGAGATTTTCAGGGTAATTTATATTAATTTCTTTCAAAGAATGACTTGCACATTAGGTCAATGGAATCGGCTAATTGAGTTCAAATTCCGATTAAGGTGATCATTCGCACTAATGTCTTTGTGAAAGGCAGGAATCCACATCCGTTTCCCCATTTATGGGTAGAATAGAAGGACAGGTGGATCCCTTTGGCCCTGTAAGGCAGTCCATCTAAGAGATGGTTAATCTGACAAAGAACCTAAATATTTGCAATCGCATTGGCCGTCTCGGCTCGCCTACTTAAAGAGAGGACTCGGTGTGCGCGAGCTGATCTTCACTTTAAAAAACAATTGCATGCAAATAATGAGTTAATAACAACAACGATTCGATCGGTAATCCCCGATTATCTTTAAATGAATAATACTTCTGGAAAAGTATACCAAGAATATCTATATTTTAATACATTCAACAGCGTGGCTTGACCACATAAGCTCATTGTGTTTGTCATTGTGTATTGTGTTTGAAGGAGAACGTCATTTTAAATGTGGTCGAATGCAAGCAGAGCACGTAATCAGATTCGTATATATGCACTCATTGAAAAATGTTACACGCTCTGATCCGAAATTTATCTGCTTCCCCATATGGGTGGACTGTGACACAAGGTTGGATTGACATGGGGTTCACACGCGTATGTGTGGGCAAAGGCAAAGATTGACGAGTCCCGGTGACTAGTGTCACTAAGGCGTGAGAGTACCTTCCGACCCTCCCCTTATAGTGCAGAGTGCTACCCCAGTGTCCGAATCCCCGGGACTCGGCTCGACCTGTTTATGTCACGACGCGACCGAACACGATGACACACAAAGGGAAATATATTACACTAATTACCCAATGCTATGATCATAGGCAGAGCGCACAGATATTACGCTCTGATCACAGGCAGAGAGCCACGACACTTTGATCCTAGGCAGAGCACACAGATACTCTGATCCCAGGCAGAAGTGGTGATCCATACGTAAATAATCCCGTTGTTTGTACGGGTACTCTGCTAGTTATTAAATAATAAACGATGATCAATGATATATTGAAACAGAGAAAAAGAAAAATATCCTAATCGAATCTTAAATTTATTATTATATAAGGCTTTCATCATTTCGATTTATAAAAAAAAACCATATACGATTATATACACATTGTGATTTAAAGAACAAAAACATTTAGCCGACATCTTGTTTTTGGCCTCTACGTGGGTAAGAGTTCCGTTAGGTTGAAATATGTGTCCAGTGCAAAGGGCTAATTACAAGTCATAGATTCAGCTTTGAAAGAATAATCATCGCTTACTACCGGTAAACGATGAAGTCATAAAATATGTGACAAAGATGAAAAACTTTGTTGTGATCTTTGTCAAATGGTTCTTATACCATTGGAACAAAAGTTAAACACAATAAGAAATGTATCTCACCGGAGCCAGAGGTCTAGCTCAGGTAAAAGCCAGAATTTCAAATAGCACACTCTTTCTCTCCCCGTTCGGCTTTGAGCCATTCTAATCTAAGCTTAGAACATATCGTTGAAAGAGCAAAGGTGATGACAGATGTCGTCGTGGTAAATATAATATAGATTGTAAGCGTGTAAATCCGTGAGGTTTATGTTGTATATACGTCTCTACAGCATTTAGGATTGTTGTAGAAAACTGTTGAAAAGCGTCCCTTTTAATCCAAGAAGAGTAGAAAAGAAAACTGGAAAAGAAATAAAAAAGTAGAAGAAGCAAACAAAACTGCAAACAATAAATTGTCGACTTAAAGCGTAATAAATTTTGTCAGATCGATAGAAAGAAAGAAAGAAAATAGAGAAAGTATTTAATAAATAAAAAAACAAAGTATAAAAGGATTTCGACCCACTTGTTATTTTTCGCGTGGTTGATTTCATCGAATAGGTTTGATTTATTCCTCAATTTCTTTTCGATTAAGTTTACAACTCCCGTCTTTCAACCCGATGATTACGCTTTTCTTGTTAATGTCTATTACATACATACATACATACATATTTACTAAACATATCTTAGTCTGGCACATGCACGCAATGGAGGTGGTGCAATAGTCTTCACGTGAGGAATAAAATCACATGAATGGCGAATGATTTGAAGAGACGGGCTTGCTAACCATCTCTATATGCCAGGCAAAATTCACACACACACACACACACACACACACATATATATGTGT
>VCCN01003880.1:20070178-20084415 GCA_006491835.1 Architeuthis dux
TCTTCTTAATATCATTCGTTTGCCTTCTAGCCACTGGGCACAAACACACACACATATAATTAAAACATTATAAAGAGAAGGGGGGAAAAGAAAAACTGAAAGAAGAAGACATTTAAACAATTGGCAACAAAGAAAGACAGAGTGAGTTTCACACAGGGACAAATAAGTCGAGTATAATTTATATTGTTGTAGTATATGAGGATATTGTTAGTCAAGTTATATTTTATATTTACGTTGCACCACTTGAAAAGTTGGATTATGACGTGGAAAACATACATTCTTATAATCAAAAAAGCATTCATGATTATCATAAAAGATCCATTTTTCATCACAAGAAAATCCATGTTTCAGAAATGTGTTGAAATCTTTGTAAGTAAGCAGTGATCATCATACCTTAAAATGACGCATTTTCTCAATTTCTGTCAATCCATGTGAAATCTATTTGTCCACGGTTTGTTTTTTCACATTCTCTGTCGCTGTCAAATAAGAAAAACAGTCAAAAGAAATGCCAAGGTTTGCTGTAAGAGTTTAACTTGTGGTTTCAGTGTTATCTTCCACGGTTGTTCTCATCTTTCGTCGTAGATAACGTTCTCGAGTCTTCCCCGAGGCTCGTTTTGAATAGTCTAACTACTTTTGTACTAGTATTGAATTTCTTAGATGGAGCATTGTCAGTTATTAATATTCTTTTACTAGTAGTTCTTTCACCTTAATTTCTGTTGCTTTTCCACTTCACTCATCAGACTGCGATTGTTAATAAGCATCGGGATCGGGAAAAAAGAATGAATTTCTGAATCGGGATGCTTAATAACGATCGTAGAATAAGGATCTGGGAGTTGCGATAAAAAACAACAGAAATAAGATGAAAATCAAAAATGAATACTTTTGTACTAATCATTGTGTATGATATGATCGGACTATTCTTCTCGTCTATGCGTTCATTTGTCCACAACGTTTTGGCCGTGTACCCTCCGGCCTTCGTCAGGTGTTTCTTGTTCCAAAATGTGGAATCACTGTTTAGAGCGCATGCTCGATTGGACTGGACACGTCACATCTATTTTTTCTTGTATATCCTGTATATCAGGGTTGTGTGTTCGGTGTCAATTCAGAGTTGCTTCCCTTAAATTGGAAGATCTGTTAGAGTTTTTATTTTGCGAGATGTCTTTTTTGATGAGGAGTTCCCAGATGCCATTGACGTCAATGCTCGGTTGGCTGAGTGGCGAATACGACGCCAGAAGAAAGCGGCGCCTATACTCTATTCAGTCGAACAAAGAAAACAAATAAAGAAATCAATGTTTACATTTCAACATAATATTTTTAATTTGTTTTTATCATTGAACATTATTGTTGTTTTTATTTGTTGCTGTCTTTGTGGCTTGTTTTAGTGAATATGTTTAGATATGAATTTGTGTAATAATCAGAAATTATTTCAACTTATCATTCACTCTTAGAGTATATCAGAGATTATTTGTAAAGTTTTCAACTATTAAGTTAGCCAGCTTTTTACATAGATAGATCATTGAAAGGATATTACATTTATAGAGATAAGGTTAATATCAATAATTCTCAAGCTGAAGTTATCGGAATTGGATAACAGTAGAATCTCTTTCTGTTACACTCATAAATTGAATGCCAACCTGTACAAATAGATGGTAGCATTAACCTGTTGATTATGACTTAGATATACAGAAACAATAGCATGTATCAGTTATGTAGTACAGGGCTTATGATAACAATGTAATGTCATAAATTAAAGAAATAGTTCCTCAGGAAAAGTCGGCTAGAGAGTGGCCGAGCAGATGTTAAGAATCTTATCATATGTTCTGTCGAGGCTAACCGATATTACAAATAGATGACTCAAGATGAACATAATTCAAAATTCAAGTACGATATATAATTATATCACTAGTAGTTAGAAACATGAATGCTTTTTTTTTACATCGAACTCAGATTTTAACCATGTATATTTTGTACTGTTTATCACGGAATTTGTTGCAATCATAAACTGTATTATGATATTTCAATACGGTCTTAGTCGAGTTTAATTAATTTTCATTATTGTCTTTAATAAATACTCTTTGCTTAAGATTAGTACTTACCTTTCGTGTATTAAGTTATTAGTTAACCTTTTCATGGGGCTCAGGTAACAGATTCGAGCGTTATGATTAACAGGTTACCGCTTGATGGCCAATAGGAGGGATGCGAATGTTGGCTTCTTTTCTAATAGGTATCTATTTGATTGCATGTTGGAAGGATCTTGGTATGATCCGAAGACGGACTTAAATTTGTCAGGAAATAGAATTATTGAAATCGGCAAAATACCGAAGAGATTGCTGGAGTATGAGGAGACGTGTTGTTACTTGATCCTGTGCAAAATAACCTACCGCTGGGAACATTCACATATTGATACTAAAAACTGTTGCGAATCTAATGAGAAATGTTCCCCCTCTCAATCCGATTATTATCTGATAGAAATGTTCTAGCTGAACAATAATAACAATAATAATTGTCATTGTCGCCATAACAACAATAATAATAGTTGTCATATTAGTCGGAGGTGCAGGTGTTGTTCTACTGGCCATATCTCGTTTGCTTTATGGGAGACAGGATTCTTATTGATTAAACCGCCAGCCAGACACACTCAGAGCTAGAAGACTGTTTTATCTGTCCAATGAGCTTCTCTGGGGATAAAGTCTTATCCGCCTGGATTGTAAACAATCCTTCTTAAGCCTTTTTCACTGAAAGTGAAGTCAATCGGTCTCCATTTTCTACCTTTTAAGGAAACGAAATAGCAATTAGATTATCTCCCCTGTTTTAATTGATTTTTTTCCCCCCATTTTCCCTCTTGTGTTCATTTTTTATGCTGCTTTTTATTTTCGTTGATCAGATTTCTTTTCTTTTTTCATTTCCTCCAATGACTTTATCTGGTCCATTCATTCTGAGTGAAGGTTGTTCGTCAAGACATCTTCAGTACTAACTCTTGTATGCGGAATATTAAAGCGGTAATCTTTCGAACATGATTTATATACGTCCTCGGAATTTCTGAGATGAAGCATATTTCTTATTCCATGAATTATACTGATTGGGATCCTCAGCTTTCTTGTTTCGATCGCTACGGTTTGACTATTTTTCCCGGTCTTCTTCGGTTCGCATCAGTAAATGACAAAAGAAAAATATCCACCAAATTAGAAAAAGTCATTGATCTTCCATTATTGATTGTTTAATAGTAATTATTCCATCTTACTTTTAGTTGGTTTTACCCACACTGTCAGTCTACGGTCATCAGTAAACAGCACGGATCGGACATAAATATTAAGCTTTTAGCGAAACTCGAACCCACATCCCTTTTACCTTGGAAACATTATCTATGAACGACAGCTGTTCTGCCGATTGAGCCACCAAAGATGGTACGGTTGGCGGAAAATCAAATCTAACACTTCAACTTATTCTTTGTTTTCCCCCGATCGTTCGCCGCCATATCAGATGTTATCGTTTGTACCTACACTTTTACAAGGCCGTAGACTGACGGTCGGAGTAGTTGCGATGAAAAGCAAATATAATTAAGATGAAAGAAATGCTAGTAAAAAAAAATAATAATGGTTGCCTATGCTTCATCTAATAAGAATTGAAGATAATATTACTACTACTAATTGTAGTAAAAAGGTCTCTTTAAAACCGGAGGACCGCAGGGCACACAATCTCTTTAAAACGGGAGAACCGCAAGGTACAAAGTCCCAATCACGCAACACTTCTTCGGAAGGAACTTCTCCAAGCACGACACCGGAAAACGAACTGTTTTCTCTCGAACCACTATACACCAACGACGTTTTTCTGACCGCAGTCAAAACGAAATTGCCCCACTGCTCATAATCGGCCACTTATATCCCATTCTTAAATGATCTCAGGGCCCCTATGCGAAGCGTTTGGCACAGCAACACGTAAGCGGGAAGCCCGGATGTTCCAACAGCGTCGCCACACGCGGTCTCTTCGGCTGTGGCTGGGCAGAGGTCTTCGGTTCGATCTCGTGGTCGGCACCGTTGTCACACCAATAGTGCTAGTTCAAATTCTGACTAGTTTGTATTCATTTCGTAGTAATGCCCCTCAGAAATGCATGAAAGGGATTTCAAAAATTACTCCCCGTTGGTATTAACATAAAACCCAATATAACCTGTCACATGTTACTTGGAGAGAAGATGGGTACTGCCAAGTAAGCTCCATTGCCCTGAAGGACCCAGCATGGTACCCCGGCGATCTTCTTGGTCCTGGGATATTTTGGTTTGATTTAAATTTTAACATATTCCATAAAACAATATAATCCTGATTAATCACGGCAATTTACTACTTCTTTCAGGGAAGTGTAAAAAAATCAATCAAGAGAAGTTCAGCTTTTGAGATCAAATCATAATAATTTCGATAGCATCATGTTCCAAGTATATTTCATGTTAACTATTGATAGGATAAGTCCAAGAATAAAATTCCAAAATAAAAGATATGTCTACGTAAATTATCATGTAATTACACATTTCCTTGATTACTTCGTCTAGCACAGTGGTTCCCAACCTTTTCGAGACATTCCCCACCTTTGTCAATAAGATGACTAGTATTCCTCCCTTCCATTCAAGTAAGTTGCAACAAAGAATAATTTCAAATAATTATTTTATTTTGCGTATAATTAGACAGCTTTATAATAAGAATTAGTTTACTTTTATAATACTGCAGCTGCTGCTGTGTATGTGTTACTCAAAGAAGGCAAGCGAAAATAATTAGGAACACATCATTTGCCTCATTCCCCCATTGAACTACCTAAATCACCCCCTTGGAGGGAATTCCTCCCCAGTTGGGAACCACTGCTCTAGCACAACGCGGTACGGGTCCACAATAGTGGGCATCCAGTGAAGATCGATTGCATTACTACTGGATTAGCTCGCTAACCATTATTTTATACCAGGGGCCGTATATACGTGCTTGGTATTTACTAAGGTGAGCTTAGTAGAGCACAGGGCCACAAGTGTTGAGCAATGAGTGAGAATAGAACTCAGCACAGAAATATAGTCTGAAGATATTAAATTGCTAACTATCAATCCACGGCGAGGTGCTCACATTGATATTTTTAATGTAGGATTTTGCAAAAATATCAAGTTGCAGCCATTCTGACCCGAACTCTCCTATTGTAGTAAAACAAGAACTTGGTGATAGGGAAATAAATCCCCGGTCTTCAGATTACCATTTCTTTGCTTTTTCTGAGACTCCATTCCGAAAGTCTAGAAGGCATATATGTTGTACCATTGCTCCATTTAATAACGTACAGTAAATTCTGGCTATTTAAGTTGTAAATGTTGAATAGATTGTACCAATAAAAAAAACACAGCAGGAGTCCAGGAAGATGATGACGAAGACACACCCGAACACGAAAGGATAACTAAGCAGGAAACAATTAAATGTGTAGATTGATTATGCCGACATTTTATGCAAGAAGCTAATGAAGGCAGCCCGTTAGCTTCACTGGATACGCTGCTGATTTTGTTCTTATGCAGTCACTTGAAAGACTATGGCAAGGAACATTTGATACATTCTGCCAACATCAATGAGCAGTAGTTCAGTATGTCATTGAACTAATAATCTAACAAATTTGAATCGTTTGTAAGAGATTTGTCTAAAAGGTTTAATATCAAAAGTGACTGAACGGAAAAGAATCGTTCATCTTTCCTATATATTCTTTATACTCAAACTGATAATGACGCATTTAGATTAGGTTTGTATATTGTTTTGCACAACCTACGAAGCCGCTTAATTGGACCAGAGACATATACAGTAGATTCCAGTTAAGTGGGAAACAATGTCAACAGCCGTTGTGTCTCCGCGATAGGGCTCAGTGCCTAACGTGATATTCGTAACGACTTTCGAAGACTTTGCTCTTCGGACACAGCCTTAAGCATATTGAACATTAGTTCAGCGCTGTAACATTTGGACTAAAACGGCATGTACAAGAGTAGCTGTGAGCAAATGAACTTCTATTGTTTCAAACTGGAAATAACCTCGGATGCAGAAATCCCTTGAGCGGTCCGAAATCCTAAATCAGAAATGCGATACCCTGAATGATTAACATCCCGCCTGATCCTGTATTGCGTTCCCCGGGCGCTGACGATCCTTCGGCTCATTCTGCTATTCCAGCATACTTCTATTCTGGTATTCGCTTACCGTTCACTCGTTGATCTATTTCCCGACAAAACAATCCATCCAATATTTGGCTTTCATTGCTGTTCTAATCGTTAAGAAACGACAAGAAAAAGGAGAAAACGCCATCCGAAATCAACCCAGTGACCTTTTCGTCTGAAACATTAAGAGCTTTCTGAGGTCCAAGCCCAGATGGGTTACGTTTATACGTCTCGTTAAATCAACGTAGATTGCTCTACACCTTGCATAGGTCATCGTGTTGGTGTTCTGTCGCTCCATTCGAGTTTAGGACATTAAAAGTCTTTGGAGTTTCAGGTTTTGGCTGGTTCTGACTGTAAGTCACGCTTCTCTCACCAAACTTTTCTGCGTGTCCATCTTGAAGAAAAACGGTCTCTTTCTGCTATGCTATCGCGTGAGTAATTTCTTTAACCGAGAACTGTCAGCAACAAATTCGGATATACGGTTTTCGAAATATCCGTCGGGACATGATGGAATCGATTCGCTTTCTTTGCACTTACACTTGCTCTTGCTCTCTCTCTCCCCTCTCTCTCTATCCACAATCGCTCTCTATCTATCTCTTATCTATTATAAGTCAGTGTCAGCCAGTGTCGGTATCAAGCATTTATTTATGTATTTGGTACATATTAAGCCGGTATGTGGTTTCCAGACTTCGTTTGCTGGTGTATACTAAAAGAAAGAGGCACCAATGCCCAGCACAATAATATATGCCCAGTGCCACAGTACATTTCTTTATCCTTTAAGGGATCCAGTAGAGAATATATTACACTTGTAATAATCGTTGTCTGTCTATCAGTAACGCTCACATTGATTTCCAATCGCTGAATTCATTTACTTCCTGATTTTGAATGCACAACCTAGGGATGGATGCCGAAACCAGCTCAAATAAATGTTACCTAAAGTTTCCCAATTCGGTGCTTAATCCCCAAATGTTTCTCCTGTCGCTAGAAATATTTAAATGAAGATACAAATAAGCAAAATGTGTCGAATAAGCAAAACATTAACAGGCATTTGTGAATTAATGTGTTTGTCTTTTGATCTGTGTGTACAAATGTCTAGTCAACTGTCAGTACACACGCTAGATGAAGCCGTTTGATCGTAGGTGTACCATCGATTATGGCTACCTCAGTCGATATTCACAGAAGGGTAACACTTTCATTGTAGACACCATAAACCCCACTTATTGACGATCTTTTCTTCTCCTTTTCATTGATTTATTCGTAAAATATTAAATATACGAAAGCCTTTGTCTCTACCATTAACACAGACAACCTTACTTTGTTTTGCTTTTCAATGTACAACATAAATAATGCTGAAACATTCTCAAACAAGTGTTAGATCAAAATTTGCAAAGCTCGGTGTTTAAATTATTACATTATACAACGTCATTTCTTTTTCATTGATTTATTGTCCAGTGAGCGAATTTCACCTTTTTGCACCAAGATCGACACTCACCAAGACTGGGCTATTACCTCTAAGTACGCCTCTACAGTTTTACATATGTTTTCTAACAGAGGATAGAGAGGTATTAATTGATCAAGATTTGCATTCATATATTCGCTAAATGAGTTTACACTGAATCTACGATGGAAAATTAGGTCTAGGGGCCCGTAGTTTCTGGGATATTCATATCGGATCAGAGCCGGATTAGCCTATACGCAAACTACGCTACGGCGTAGAGCTCAAAATAAATAGCAATTTAGAAATTGATCATTACTACTATAGGGAAAATGAATTAAACAATAAAACTGTCAGAATAAGAACATTGCCTGATGTGAGGTGAAGTTACTTACTTAAAATTATACACGAAACGGGGGGTGGGGAGAAGGATGATTAAAGATGGGGACCCAATATTGCTAATAGCATTAGGGGTCCTGGTATATGATTGATCTTATATAACATTAAATTAAGCTTAGTAAATATCTAAAGCATTTAAACGAATTGCCTATGAAGAGTTTTAGGATACTTGTCACAGAGGCAGGGGAAAATATACTCGATTTCAGAAAAATCTTTCTTTGTCATATGATTTAGTCTTCTTTTCTTACGAATGAATGGGACAGCTATCCTTTATTAAAATTTAAATTTTAATCCCTATTTCTACTGTGTTGATTTGATTATGCGTTTGTCAGTTTCAGTCGAACAGTTTAAAATACACTTGATTAATTGGTCAAAAACACTGAGCAATAAACACATTGAAGAAGAAAAAAAGACGTAAACATTCGACATGGAATAGAGCAGGGAAGGAAGGAAAGGAACGAGAAGAATGATATGAGATAAAGAACGGAGATTGAAGTAGCGTCATCTTTATTCTCTTCTATTTGAAAGAAAAGAAAGACAGAAAGAATGAAAGAATGAAATAAAGAAAGTAAAGGATATTGAAAAGTAATAATACAAAATAACGACTACAGGGAAGCGAGAGAAAGAAACAAAGAAAGAATACACGATGTAAGAAAAGGGTAGAAATTAACCGACAACCGAGAAATTAAAACGAACAAATAAAATATAATAAGAAAGTACGAAGGAAACGGTGTTGAAGACAAAATGATGAAAATTGAGGAATAGAAAGATAAAACGCTGAAGAATAGAGAATAGGAGAAACAAGTGATGGGTTTATGCGTCTGTGGTTATGAGTGGCAAATAAAAAAGAGCACAAATCAATAATGAGAAAGAAATAGCAAATATATGAATGAAGTAAAAGAAAAATGCGTAATTGAGATCACTTGGCATAGCGTAATAGTTAACGGGCTATTCTCAGAGGACCATTAACTAATGTAGTGAGCTCGATCCACACTGGGTGCTCCACTATTTTGGCTTTGTTACGTACTAAGCTAACCTTGGTAGAAATGTAGTCGTCTCGCCATGGAGTAATGGTTAGTAAGCTTGTCTTACAGACCATTACTACTGGGTAGTGAGTTCAATCCTCCATGTATGCCTCTTAGTGAATACGTGTATAATACATAAATGAGTGAATCGAGAAAGATGACAGAAAGCAAGGAAGAAGAAGAAGAAGAAGAAGAAGAAGAAATGACAACATGCGTTATAAGGCATAAAGAGAAGAAGAAGAAGAAGAAGAAGAAGAAGAAGAAGAAGAAGAAGAAGAAGAAGAAGAAGAAGAAGAAATATACAAAACATAAACATGAATGAATGAATGAAGGAAAGGACACAACGAGTAAGTGGAAGAAATGAAGGAAGAACATTCAGTCGTAAATCACTGACCAACGAAAGAGAGATACTAAAAACAAAACGAAAATAAGCAAGATATGGAAAGGAATAAACTGATAAAAAAATATATGAAAAAAAGACAGAATGAACAAAGGGAAAAACGAAGTAGAAATGAGTGTTGGTTCTGAGTCAAGAGTTTAGGAAAGAGCGACTTGAAATAGGGGAGTAAAATGCATGACAGGATTCTGGGAATGAATTGTTTATAGGCGAAAATGAAAAAGAAAGGAAAACAAAGTAAGAAAGAATGAAGGAGAGTAGAAGTAGAAAGAAATGAAACAAAAACAAAAAAGACAGGACTCAATAGAAACCGTCACCTGACCAATATATTTTGGCTGTATGTCGTATTCCGGGTGATCAATTAAAACATTGTAAAAAGGGGTGATCAATGAATAAGTTACTTCCCTCGCATTGTGTTGGGCAGTGATCAATAAAAAAAATGTCTGAATTTAAAAAAAACAAAAACAGACACAAACTAGTAATCAATTTAGCATAAACTTACATTACAAATTGATAATAGGTTTTTAGTGGGGGGCACTAAAAAACCTATTATGGGGGAGTTGGCAGAATTTTGAAGAAACAAAAAATGTTAAATGTTGAAATTTTCAACCCTCTAGCTCTATTGGTGTGTCCTGTACGCGTGATACATACATAGCCAGCAAGCAAGCCAGTGAGACCGACTTGAAAACTGAAGAAACCTATGTTGACGGTTTTGGTGACAGTTTTGTATGACTGTTTCTCAAACGGAAAAAACAAAAGAAAGGGAGGACAAAAGAGAAAGAATTAAGAAAGAGGGGAAAGAGAGAGACGAAAAGAGAGAAAGAAGCACAGATGTGAGGAGGAAATGAACGAAGACGGGACATATAACAAGCGCTAAAGTCAGAGTAGAGACAATAAAAAAGGGCAAGAAATGAATATCTGCGTAAAAAAATATTTCCAAAACAAAATTCGACAAGAGAAAAGAAACAGGTCTGGTTAGTCACTCAATAGAAACCGTCACATGACCAACATCTTTTGGCAGCATTCCGTGTTGGAGGTGATCAATTAAAAAATTGGAAAAAGTGGAGATCAATGAATAAGTTAGTTCTCTCGCCTTTTGTTGGACAGGGATCAATAAAGTGAGATACCGAGTTAGCATGAATTTACATTGTAAATGTAACCCCTATCACTAAAAACCTATTAGGGGGGGTTACAAAACAAAGTTTTTTCTAGACATAACAAGGAGTAAATGTTTTTAAATTGAGCCCTGTAGCTCTATTGGTGCAGCCTGTACAAGAGGCATATACATCGCCAGCAGCGGCGTAGCAAGGATTCTCAGGGCCCGGGGGCAAAAATAATTTTGGCGCCCCCCCCTAAAATGTTTTGATTATTTATTTTGTGACTCATTACCCATTTGATAACAATTAATATGAATAATTAAATACCAATTTACATGCTTAAAATAAAGTCACACTATAACATTTAATTAGTATAGATTGAATTAAAATATTACTTATTTTATTAAACAGTTTTTTCCTACCCAGAAAATCAAAGTTGTGACTTTTCTTCCTATTACGTTTTTTTAGGTAACTCAGAGTAACGCTACATTGTGACTTTTGTTCCGTGACTTTTATTTTGATTCGTTTTTAAATATATTGTAGACTTTGCGCTCCTTCACACTTGCAACCGGGGGCAGCCAGACCAACTTAAAAACTGAAGAAACCTATGTTGGCAGTTGTAGTTGACGGTTTTTAAAAAATCAGCAAAACTTGTGATAGGATTATTTTGAAAGAAATATGGAGTAAGAACAGCAGAACCATATGGAAGATGTGAGTCACATGGAAGAAAGATGTTTTTTTTATAGAAAAGGAAGAAAGTTAAATGGAACATAGAAAGAAAGGTAAAATTATGAAGAGAAGATGGAAGGTGAAGGTTAGAAAAGCATAGGAGAGAGAAACAAACTAGATAAAACCATACAGACAAAAGAAGGAAAGAAGGAAGGAGGGGAAAAGGAAGGGAGGAAGGAAGGAAGAAAAAAGAAAACAGAAAACGGTAACAGAACGATAGAACTATTCAAAGAAAGATAATACAAATTTAAATAGAGAGTAGAAAAGAAACATACAGATTAAGGAAAACAATAAGAAGTTGAAAGGTTTTGAAGAAAAAAGGAAATTAAGAGAAAATGTAGTTTAGAAAGAAAGAATGAAAGAAAGAAATGAATGAATGAATGAATGAACGCACATAAAAAGAAAAGAAAAATCTTCTTTAGTAAAAACCGAAAATAAAAATAAAGAGGTAAACAGAGTAAAACAAGAAAGAGAGAAAGAAAGTTAGTGGGATCATGCATGAAAGAAGGAAAGAACAAAAGAAAGAAAAAAAGAAAAATAAGAAAGAAAGAAATTGGTGAACAGTAAGCGAAATGAAAAGCAAAGAAGGAAAGAAGACAGACACATAAATAAAATATCCAGAAAAAGAGAATGAAAAAAGTCAAATACAAAAGAGTAGAAAGTAAGTTGCTAGGATGTATCAAAGGAAGAAGAAAGAAAGAGAAGAAAAGAAAGAAAGAAAAGAAAAGAAAGAGAAGAAAAGAAAGAAAGAGAAGAAAAGAAAGTATCTTCCAGAAAAGGGAAAGAAACAAGGAAATAAAAGAGGACACATATAAAAAGAAGAAAAAATGAAAATGAGGAATAGAGAAAAGCATAAAATTAGGGGGGAAATGGATGTCCGGGAGAGAGAAAAGTAAGGAAAAAAGTTGGTGTGATAGATAGATAGATAGATAGATAGATATGAATGTTCAGAAGAAAGAAACGAAGGACGAAAAAGAAAGACATACAAAGAAAGAAAAACGTATACGGGTGAATAAAAATAGAAAAAAAACGCCAAAAATGTATATAAGGAATAACCGGACTAGCAAGAAAGAAAGAAGGTGGGAAAGAATGAATTCTATAGTGTTGAATGGGAGTAGAAAACAGAAAAAGACGATGATGCGGAGGGAAGATTGGGGGGTGGGGGGTCTCGGAGAATGAGTTGTTTATGGGGTGGAAGATAGAAAGCAAAAGGAGAAGGAGAGAGAGAAACGCAAAGAGAACGACGTCCATCGACAGACAGATGGAGAACACAGTGAGAGCTCTATTCGTGATAAACCTCATTCTGGACTGAAAGGATCTTTCGAAGAAATCTTCTCTCCCAAATGACATTTGGTGGACGCACGTATGGAGGCCGCGCCTTGGAGAAGTTTGTTCTATTAGTGGCTTGGAGAGGAATTCTGTCACGGGCCTTTGGTTTACGACCATTGCAGCTGGAAATGTCGAGGTCGGGGGAATGCCAACCAACCTTTGCCAGTTGTCACAGCAAAGACCTCAAACTTCTTCCTTTGTTTACCCTTGTTTTTATCCTTCGTCCCTTCTTTTGTTCATTCGTTTTCATTCTCTTCATTCTCCTTCTTTTATTTGTTCTTGAATTGTCTCCAACCCCGACACCACCGTCTCGCTTCCTGTTGTTCTTTCTTCGAGTTGGCATTGTTTTCGCCGGCTCGTTGTTGAAGGTCTTCTACGTCCTTCGGCTTTTCTTTGCGTTTCTTTCGTTCTTCGTTTTCTCATTCTTTTCTTAGTCTTCTTCCAATGTTATCTTTTTTCTCTCTTTCTTCTTCGGTTTTTTCCTTCTTGTTTTACTTATTTTCCTCTATTTTCTTCTTTATATCCATTTTACTTTCTTCTTCTCAGTTTTTCTAGCTTTTCATATTCTCGTGTCGTTGTAGTTCTACTCATTTTCCTGCCCGTTCCTCCATGATATCTCCTATGTATTTTTCGTTCTTCTTCTCATTCTTCTCCTCCCATTTTCTTCTTCTCATGTCCTTGTTTTCATTCTCTTTTTCCTGTTTTTCTTCCTAATATCTTTCCTATATATTCTACTTGCATTTTTCTTCTTATTTCTACCTTTTCTCTTCATTTTTCTCCTCCTTTTCAATTTTATTCGTTTTCCTCATGTCTACTCTTCGATAATATTAGAAACTGTCTGGCTGGATATCTATGTATGTGCCGTGCATACAGGCCGCATCAATGGAGCTAGAGGGCTGAACATTTTAACATTTACTCCCTATCATATCTAGAAAAAAGCGTTTTTTTTTCCTTTTTACCCCCATTCAATTTACGGTGCAATTTTATGCTAAATTGGTACCTTAGTTTGTGTTCGACAGTGTTCACGCTTGTTTCTTTGAAAATTCGTTATTTTAGTGATCACTGCCCAACAAAAGGCGAGAGAAGTAACATATTCATTGATCACCTTTTTTTCCAATTTTTTAATCGATCGCCCCCAACACAGTATGTTGCACAATGACGATGGTAACGTGACGGTACCTCTTTTTTCCCATCTCCATATTGTTGTTGTTTGAAAATTCGTTTTTAGTGATCACCGTTTTTAGTGATCATGATGTTGGTAACGTGACGGTTTCTATTGAGTGACTAACCAGACCGGGTTTCCTGATTGTTATTGTGTTTCTTTTGAGACATACTATCTTGCTTTTAACCACTTCATTTATTTTCCCTCTCTATATTGTTGTTGTATATCTTTCTTCGCGTATTGAAAACATTGTTGCGTTTCTTCTTTTCCATTCAAATCGTTTTGTCTTCCTTCTTAATCTTCTTCACGACTTCGTTATTGTGCTGTTTATCTTTGTCTTCTCCACCATGTTTGCTGTACCTATGCTGTACCTATGCATGTTAGAAATCCACAGAATTGAGCCTTTAAACATAAGCTCATGCATATTGATGAAAACATCTAAAAACATAGATAGATAGACCTGTGTGTGCGTTTTATATTTACATATATATGGTTGTATATATATATATATA
>VCCN01003880.1:20103785-20114447 GCA_006491835.1 Architeuthis dux
TCTGCATGGACCGAGATTTCTGTCTGAATGAGGGTAGTTAGTAAAAACATACACACTCATGCATCGGTTACTATTACATTAAACAACAGAAAGAGGAAGGATGAATTATTGTGTTTTATTTACCAGTTGCTATTATGTCAAAAGATAGGACGTCACGTCATTAAATGATGAGATGTCATTACATGGTGTGATGTCATTAAAAGAATGTCCGTGGTCCGCATTTTTGTAATTTAAGAGAGGCAAAAATGGCTAAAAAACGCCAAAAATGGCCATTTACGATTCTTATTGAAACTAATACTCGCAGAATATTTCCATATCGCAATTGCATGAACATTAATAAACAATACTTTAAAAAGGTCGAATTTTTTCATTGTGTATTCATTTTATCTATAGGTCTCATGGCTGTCGGGCAGACAATATTTTACAAGTATGAGAATCAATTGACTCAGAGAAAGACTCTGCTTCCTACTGCTTCTGCGAGTACTACCACGGATGGTGGACGCATCGTTGAACTTGTGGTTCTTGTTTTAGCATAGATTCTGTTGTATGAAAGACGCTTTCTGGTTAACTTTAATATCCTTATGGGTAAGGCAATATCATGTTATACAAGAGCCCAAAGAGAGGGATGCGAGTTCGAAACTCGCCAGAAGCTTATTCGTCATTTCCGATTCATGATACTTAATTAACGGTCGTAGAATGTAAAAGAATGCTTGCTTGCTAACCATTACTCCACGGCAGCGCGTAAAAGTTCACCGTATTGTGGTACAAGGGTAAACATTGGGCATCCAGTAAGGATCAAACTCACTACAGTAGTAATAGCCAGTGAGACTAAAATTGCAAATCATTGCTTCAGAGCGAGGTGTCCATATAGTTTTATCTTTGGGTGGGCTTATATACACTTAATAGAAATGTACCATAGTTTTTATTTTTAAAAACAATTTTTCTCTATTTTAATTTTCTACTTTGCTTTTCATCTCTGCTCGACCACAAAACTGTCACCAATACTGTCATACATAGATTTCTTCAGTTTTCAAGTGAATCTGACTGACTGGCTGGCTATCAATGTATGTATTTATGTGTCACGCGTACACGCTGCACCAACTGAGCTAGAGGGCTGAACATTTAAACATTTACTCCTTATTATGTCTAGAAAAAAAACTTTTTCAATTTTTTACCGCCCCTACACCCGCAAATTAATTTGGGGGTGCAATTCACAATTTAAGTATATGCTAAATTGGTCCCTTAATTTTGTGCCCAGCTGCGTTCACGCTTGTTTTATGAAAATTCATACATTTTAAGTGATCACAGCTCAACAAAAGGCGACAGAAGTAATTTTTAATTGATCACCTCAACACGGCATGTTGCCAAAAGACATTAGTCACGTGACGGTTTCTATTGAATGAGTAACCGGATCTGTTATTGTATTTCTTTCTGTATGCAGAAAACGCAATATAAAGCTTTTTTTTTACTAAATACACAGATTTGCAGCAGAAAACCAATGTACAATTTTAACGAAATCTTAACTAGAAATTAATGACAATTTGTTAGTAGAAACTCATCGTCCCTAGCTTAAAGGAATGTATCACATTATTTTCCGGGGGAAATAAGTCATCACCCTCTTTTTTTACTAATCATGTTGAGAAAGACCTTCATGCACGGAACATGTGGAGAAAAGAAATAGTAAGAGGCTAATGTTAATAATGAAGAGAATTTTCAGATTTATTCAGTTACATAACAATTTTTGAAAAGATTTTCTATCATCTTATTTGTGTTGCTTTTTGTCGCAACGCTCAGTTCTCTGTACATTTTACTACGGTTAAGTACGCTGCATGGATCGGAAATAAAGAACTAGTTTTTTAAGAGATTTTAACCTGGTTTCCGTATCCTTTAGGAGACTGTCTGACATGGACAGCGCATTACTGATTAGGCCATTCTGGTATAGAAATTCAAATTTAGCCGTATAGCTACATTCTCCCTCCTCTGATTTTTCTACTATTAATAGTAGACATAACTGTACTGAGTTGTCCGAATGACTTAGATGAGCATTGCCATTATTATTTTACTAGCTTTTCTTTTATCTTTTTTTGTTGAGTATTATTGCAATGGTCATGTCGTTTTTATATATATTTCAATTTACGACTGTTAGCAGCATCAATCGGAAATAAAGAATTTGCCTCCTACGGGATTGGAACTCACACGCCCTATCTTTAGGAGTTTGGCCCGAAAGAAAAAGTAGTAAAATTTAATAATGATAATGCTTCTGAGAAATTCAGACAACTTCAGACTATTATGTCTAATACTACTTGGTGGAAACAAACAACATGGCCTGGAGAAAAAAGATTGTATAAGGAAGAATATAGGTATAGCTAATCGCCAAGGCACTGTTATATCAAAGAGCCTCCCAAGTATACGGAATGCTAGTTTAAATCTTGTCGGAGGCTTATACTTTATTTTTTATCCATGTTTCTTACTTAACAGTCGTATAATGTAAAAAGAAGAAAAAAAACAGTTACTTTTTCCGCGTTAAATTCAAAATGTGGTCGGCGTAAACTATGTTTTTCAGTGGCGAAATTACCATCGCAACAATGACAAGCTTGCTACTTTCATTTGTTTCGTAATTGACTTATATAAACTTAATCTAAACCCAATAATAACTCTAACCGTAACACTGACCATAAACCTAAATACTAACCCTAACACTAAACCCAATATATATTCTTTGTAGTTAAATTTAATAACATATAGTTTTGAATGGTCAGGATTTCTGCTCTCATTTGAAAATCAAATTTTTGAAAAATGAATTCACATATAGGGTTTAAAAAAGAGAAAAACAACTGTGACCAGAGAAAAATAAAAATTAACTTGTGAAGAAAAACTGCCATTCTGAGCTCATCAGCGAAATCTAACGCGGCTAGAAATGTTTTGAATTTAACGCGGAAAAGGTAACAATCACCGAAAAAAAACTACCTCATTATTGCGATAAAAGCAACACAAGTACAAAATTAATAATGACAATTCTTGGTCTAAAAAAATCAATTTCTGTTCCTTAACGATTGTAAAATAACTATCTAGGAGTTGCGATAAAGAGAAACAAAAATAAGACGAAAGAAATACAAGTTAAACATTAGTAGTTATTGTTCTGTTCCTGTTTAACTGGAATGTACGCTTCAACAATAATGAGTTCCATTATTCCGACGTCATCCGACCATTCGTGACGTAAGCTTTTTATGACGGCGAAGCAACCATAAGAACTGACTATTGGTGGATGATGTTATGCCTTTTTGGTTTTACTTCATGAAGTATATATTGTAGTACAGAAACTTAACAAAACAACAACATTAAAATCAAAGATTTATATTAACGAATATATTCATAAAAAATGGCCGTTTGTAATTTTAAAGTGAAAACTGTCAGTAAAAAAGAATTGCTTCTATGGTTCCGCGACAATATTTCACCGAATTTGGTATCTTTTGAAGAACTTGGCAATGGCGTAGGCTTCTGTCTTGGAGTGGAGATGTTGTTTCCAGGCTCGATCGGGAATAGGATATTAGAATTAACTGAGACAACGGAATATTCCAAGAGACTGAATTTCAGGCGGCTGCAGACGGCGTTTAATTCTTTGAATGTCAAAGCCGACATTCCGATCGATGGATTAATTAAAGGATCGTTCAAGGATATGTTTGCCTTCGGAATTTGGTTCAAAGCGTTCTTCGAGGCTAATTGCAAATCGCAACCAGAGGATCTCGATAAGGTCCGGGCATCCCGTATGAAGAAATGGCTGAGAAGAAAACGTCAGTACGAATCACATAAGGCAAAACTGTATTTGAAAGATGTTAGGCGCGCAAGCTCCGATAGTAGCGCATCAACCTCACAAAACAAAGGCGACTGTGATTCAGCCGATAACAATTCAGAAAACATTTCAGAAAATAACGTCGTTTTAAATACAGAAGTTTGTAAGGATGAGCCCAACTTGAATATGTCTTTAGAATTGCTCTCAACCGACGAAAGTGACGATGTAATTGCAACAGAAAACTTTACTCTCGACCAAACAATAGATACGGTCCGGGCATCCCGTCTGAAGGAATGGATGAGAAGAAAACTTGAGTACGAATCCTACAAGTCGGAGCTCGATTTGGATGATGTGAAACATCCAAGCTTTGATGGTGACGAATCAACATCACAGAACAAAGGTGACAGTGATTCAGTTGATAACAGTCCAGAAAACAACACCGTTTCAAATACAGAACTTTGCGAGGACGACCTGAACACGTCTTTAGATACTGAGGCTGAACTGCTCTCAACCGTAGAGAGTGATGATGCAGATGTGCCAGAGAGTCTGACTGTCGATCAAACAACAGATATTAGCGAAGAAACATTTGCTCAAGAAAAACTTTGGGAATCTCTAAAAAACAACGAAATATCACACATGCCAGAAAGTCTGACTGTCGACCAAAGAACAGATATTAGCGAAGATACATTTACTCAAGAAGAACTTTTGGAATCTCTAAAAAACAACGAAATATCACACATGGAGATTTCACACGATGTGCAGATGTTTACAGGAGATTCTGACGCCGATCACACAACCCCTGTCGACGAATCGAGGTCCGTAACGACTGGAAACGCTAGTTGGTATTGCATGACAAATCGCGTAAAGGAAGTTACTTTCGTCAAGGATACGAATGCTTCCTGCTTAAATGATCCATCATTAGAGAAACAGGTTCCGTCTGTTATAGTTTCGGAAAAGATCAATATCGAACTGGAGAATTACAATATACACTTGAAGGAATCACTGGAAAAGCTTAATAAAAAATACAACATTTTATGCAGAGCTCTAAACGAAGTAAAGGAGACATTAAATGACATTTCAATCAACCTGATTACCGACGATCCAATAGAAGATCAATTTTGTAACGTCAAGTTGTGTTGCCAACGTATAACAAAACTTCTAAGCGTTGTAAATCTTTAAATTAAGTAAAACATTTCATAATTATCTCCCTTAGATTTCTGCATTTTTTGTTATCCATCATCTTGCTAACGTCAAATTAACGGTTGATACTCGTATTGTATTACAGTCTACCATGTTTTCTCTTATCTGTTATTCCAATAATTGTTCCGACTATTATCTCATGCTTGCTGTTTGTACCAAAAGAATTTAGTCGATAGGCCCTACGATGTTACACAAAGATAAGATACGTTTAATAATCTTTGAGTGTTGTCCTGGATTTATTTGTTTTATTTTTTGTGTAGAGTCCAAAGGACACGTCGGTCGATACGCAATGATCAAAACAACAAAAATGGAGACGCCTGTCCGAATAATTCGGTGCCTAACTACATTTCCCATATGCCAGATTAATCTAAGTTTAGTAACTAGCCAGATTAATTCTGTCTGAGATTTAGAGATGAAACATTATCAGATGTTTCATCTCTACATCTCAGACAGAATTAATCTGGCTAGTTACTAAACTTAGATTAATCTGGCACATGGGAAATGTAGTTAGCCACCCAATAGGGATCGACTCCTTACAGAAGCAAATTTGTTCGCGACTTGAGCTCATTCACCATTGCGCTACGGCAGGATCGTTAGACTTATCGCTATTGTCATGTGGTAAACTTGACTGCTGAATGTGTATCAATCGCATATTTACTTATTTCTATCTAAATGTTCAAATTTGGTTAGTGTTAAATGTTTCCGGAATTTCTGCTGATTTGTTTGGTAAATGAACATTATCATCATGGACGAAAATGTATTTCACCCTGGCTGATGGGACACGGTTTATGGACAATAAAATCTATAATCTTAAAGAAATCTAAGGTTATCAAAACCTCAGCGTTTGTCCATACGAGTTCTACTCTAGAGTAAATTGTTTCCCAATATGTCTACATACATTCTTCGAGAATAGGTCACTGATTTCTATATTATGACATTGGGTACGGTTCATTTTACCGAATGAAAAACACCTTAAATCATTTGAAGGTGAAACATAGCAATATAACAGAGATATATAGCTATACACAGCACATCGTACGCAAATAATACCTTCATTATTGTAAATAGATACTTAATCGAAAAATCCTTTTTTTCTATAAACCCTAAACACGATCTATATTGTAAATATGAAATCGTATCGTAAATAAATACTACATTTAATAGATTCCCACCTTTTTCATCATAAGTCGTAAAGATCGAAAAAATTAACCAGTGTTTTTGTAAATAAGAAAACACGAATGAATAGCCGGATGGGTAACTCGAATTGTCTACCTTTGTTTTTCAAGGTAATAAACAGTCGTTAAAATCATGTCAGGCTAATCATGATTAGGGCCAATCAACGTTTAGCAAATTGAACTTCGGCAACCTGATTTTCGGTAAAATGACTACCTCCCTATGAAATTATACATACAATAGCCTTATTCTGTAGTAGAAGAAAGAATAATATTTACGGGATTGGTCTTTGTATCATTAAAAACATTTTTTTTTAAATCTTTGCAAATAAGGAACCAGTTTCTAAAGAAAAAAACCGAAGAAAAAAATAATATTTACGGGATTGGTCTTTGTATTATTAACATTCTTTAAAAAAATCTTTGCAAACAAGGAACCAGTTTCTAAGAAAAAAAAAGAAGAAAAAAAAGAATTTACGCCATTGGTCCTCCGTAGCAAAATTAGCCAGTGGTTAAAATCACCGAAAATGTAACAGTCTCCTGTTTCGAAACATGGTTTACTTATAAGGACTTTTGCTGCAGATCAAGGGTCAAAGTCTTGCATGACATTTCTATTAAGTCTTAAATGAGTACCTCACTTATCCAGGATTATGTTAAACATGATAGATAATTTGAAAGAGATGTTAACGGTATTGCGCGAACAAAAGTCTGTCTACGATGTGCCGTTTTTTCTATGTTACAGTAACAAACCCACAAACAGAAATCACACTATTATAATATATTCACTTTATTTCAGAACTTTTTATAAAACGTATATACATTTCCATAAAATATGTCAACCTTTATTCATAGCACATGCTTATACAATATATAAGTACTATAAATACTTTAATTCAAAACATATATACATTGACAAATCATTATTATTTTAACATTTTTTATGACTACTTTTTACCTTCATATTAATTTTATTAGTTATAAAAGTTGCGATAAAAAGCAATTAATACAATTAAGATGGGGATAAAAAGTAGTCATAACATTTGTTTAAATAATAATGATTTATAATACTTCATCTAATAACAATTTTTAAAAAAAGAAAAATATAGACATTTCTTCAACAGGTATCTATTTTAATTCAAAATATATGTACATTTATTCAAAACTTCTAAATGTCTTTATGTTTTTACTTGTTAGAAGTGAACATTTGTATAGAGCAGAGCTTCTCAAAGTAGGGGTCGAGACCCCTCGCGTATATACTTAAACTAAATTTACTTTGGTATTGTAATGAGTCATTCAGTTGCCAAATATTTAGATTTGTAAAATATCAATAAGGATTAAAACCACATTGAATCTGTTATAGATAGCCATGACAATATTATTTTTCTTTCATGGAAGTTGGCGTGCAAGAACTACTTGGTGCTTTGCAACGAGAGCAAGTAAGGAAAAGGTTTAATAACCATTGGCCTAGAGTTAAACACAAACCACTGCGCTGCGGCGGATTTTCTATAGAAATTCCTATATCTGCTTCTGCGGTGCCTAATGATGACCTCTTCTAACTTTTTAATACAACTGCCCAAGTGAAAAAAAAGTATCGGTCAGTGGCTTAATAAGTCTTTGCCCATAAATCTGTCAGGCAGATGCGAACTATAAAATAAAGTCCGGAATTTTTATACCTGCAATAAAAGAAAGGCAATTTTCCGGTCGCTTCAAACACAAATTCGACACAAGAAAAAGGCGAGTAGAGAAAGCAAGTGCCGGGTTATAACAGGGGTGTTTTTTATCGCCTTTGAGCTCAATAGATGCCATTTGTCGGCTATCAGAAAACTACGATTGTCGACTGAAGTAACTGCCGTGAAACAATGTTTCACGAGCAAATCTTGCAGACCATTGTTAGTTTTCTGAGTTCAATCGTTGCTGGGTGCCTCAATCTTGGGCGTCCATGCCAGACACAGCCTGGCTTAGAATATATCTACAGTTATTTTCTATAGATTTGAGAAGGGTCATTAATATTCAAATGGTTCATCGGACGAATAAACCCCTTCTTGTTATGTGTGTTGTACAACACAAATAACAAGAAGGAGTTCAATCGTCCGAAGAACCATTTGAATATCTACAGTTGTTGTCTGAAATTTTTAGATCAAGTATTTTCAAGAATTATTCAAACTTATTCTGATCACTGTTCCTTTTATCATAGGTGTATATTGCGTCTGGTGTACTTCCAGTGTCGCCCAGTAATTGTGTTCCCCACAATAGAAAAGGCCTTTAAGCTCATGGATATTAGTAACTGAATCCTGTGTTCATTCAAGAAAATACTGACTATATATAATCTCAAAACAACACGTATGATTTTATATATATGAATGAATTAAGAAAAAAGAGAGAAATAGAGAGAATTTGTGTGAGGGAGAAAGATAAATAAAGAAAATCGGAGAGGAGAAAGAAGGAGTTAATGACTGGTGTTCTCTTGAGCATATGCATTATGCGACGGCCATCTGACGAAGGCCGGGGAACATATCAGCCAAAACCTTATGATTAAAACAACAAAGATGAGGATATTAGAAGATTGCAATGTCAATATACTCTAGTGGATTTTCTAAGGTTGGTTGAAATAGTTATTAATGGTAGTTTATCGCGGTTTTCAGTTATTCATCCCCCCCACCACATTTTAAGGTTTTGCCGAAAAGAAAGTGTTCCTGTGATCTGAGTAAGTAAAACAATTAAGTTGTTTAAATCCAATAAATAGAAGTGTAAGATGTATCCACCCAATCAAAGAGTTGAGTTTACTTTACTGAGTATTTTTTTATGTGGATGTAAGGTAATCCGGCAGAATGGTAAAAGTAATCGGACAATGTGGAAATGAAAGATTGGGAAAAGAGTGTTACATCTCAAACATATTTATAATCATAAGATAAGCTTTGCTGCATTTCGTCGAGTTTCATTCGCCGTCTACAGAAGCTCTTTTGCAGTGCAGAAAACTCACGTATATGCAGTCCGAACTTTCACATGTTTGTGTGAAATGTATACTTAAATATGGGTCAAAGGGTACTGAGTACGTGCTTGTGTTGTCATTTTGAAGAATGACACACATTCCGCTGACCGAATCCGGGCATTTTTGCGTAAATCGTCACTCTTCATTCATTCTTACCTATGGATCTCTGCTGTTATTGACTTGGCTCTGATAACTCGTAATAGACGAAACATAACATATTCTACCGACTGCTCACCAATGCCTTACAGGGGTAGAGCCTGGGTTTAAATGCTGAAATAGCGGATTAACAACATAGATGGAAATAATTAGCAATACGTATTAATTTGGAAGACTGTGAAACGCCAAATCCCCAAATTGAACGAAAGAGAACTTCTTCCATAAATGTTGGCTTCCAACTACGAGACCCCAAGCCAGTATGAAATATATATTCCCAGAGTAGGAATGATTGATACGAACAGACTGAGATGGATAACTATGAACATAATGAAAAAGATAGATTGAGAGATAGCAAGATAGATAAGGACGATATATATGAACACAGAATGAGAAAATAGATAGATAGATAGATAGATAGATAGATATAGAGATAGATAGATGTATAGATAGATAGATAGATAGATAGATAGATATATAGATATAGAGATAGATATAGAGATAGATAGATAGATAGATAGTTAGTTAGATGGATAGATAGGGGTAGGCTGCTAATGATTTTACTGTAAATATCTTCACATCTTCCCAAAGAAATCTTTCATCAGACTAGTAGAATTAACCAGTGATATGAAACCGATAGAAACCGATAGAAACCGATAGAAACCGTCCTACCCAACAAGACCTAGCCATGTTTAACAAAAAGTAGAGGAAAAAAAACACCATGTGCGAATCTTTTTGTCATTTTTAGTGTTGCCTGGTGTCGAAGTTTTTATTATCTCAAAACTCGTTTGTGATGAAGTTCGCTACTTAGGATGTGATTTTCTCATGTGTGTGGATATCTAAGTTTACAGATTAGCATTTCTTAGGTACATTTCCAGCGTCTGTGTGCGCTGGCCCTTATGAAGTGTATGTATGCGTGTTTAGATGTTAATTTTTACACCTGATTGTTTTATTATCCTTCTACGGTTTCTCTGACTGGCATTTTATAGGATCGTGCGAACGTTTATATTTGCTTATATATTCTCATGTCTATGTGCTTACATCCAGGAGAAGGAGTAAACAGGCATACTCGATTGTGTGTCAAGGGGCAAGAAGAGGCATATTTAGATGTTTTGAGTGTCTACTCCTGAGAAAAGTGTACAGGCTCTATAGGTTAACAAAGATTACGCCTGTAAAAGGATTGAACTAGTCAAGGATTTTTAAAAAAAGCTCTAAGCTACAGGAAGGTTTAACTTATGAATTCATTGAAATCTTAAAGAAAAAATAAACTTCTACATTTATAGAATAACAAGTTTCGTTATGAGAAATTTAGATTCTATCTAGGAATTAGTATTTTTAGGGTCAACGATATTTGATATATA
>VCCN01003880.1:20157343-20169023 GCA_006491835.1 Architeuthis dux
TTTGGGCTGACCGTTAGCATTTTCGTCCTTCCTCTTTGACAGGTCTGTACGATACCATTCTCCAATAGTGCTTATAGGTGGGGGTGAAAGAATTTAAAAGATCTTTTTTTATATATGTTGCTTATCCGTAGTTTTATGATGTGATTGTACGGTCTTTAGTGAGGGTTTATTGTCAATTTCAATTAATACCTTATGTAATATATTATACATTTAATGATGTCTAAGTTTGAGATTTAAATTTTAATATTTGATGGATTTATATGAAATGAATTTTACTTGGCTTAGATCGCCAGTAAGGATTTATTGTAAAGTTAATTAATAATGTAATACATTTAATCATGTCTAAATTTTAGATTTTCATTTTAGTATTAGGTGTGTTTATGTAGAGTAAATTACCACGGCTTAATTTAATTGATCGGCTGAAAAGCGTTGTGATGAAAAGCAGTACAATAACGAAGGAGAAACTACTCCAAAAACCGACTCTTACACGAGTATATATGTTTTTTCATTGTTATGCTCTTTATGAATCCACAGCGAAATTGTACTGTGTTGTTTACTTGATCTTATTCTACTGATTTCTGTGTAAAAATATCTTCCTCCTGGCGTTTCTCTTTTTATCGTTCTGTCTTCATTCTTAATTAATAAAATCCTTTCTTTTATATGATGTTCTTCACTAAATTCCCTTACTGTTTCCATGTGTTTCTCTTTTTTTGCAAACATCTTCCTTATTAACCTTTTTGCTATTCTCTTTCCACCTTAAAAGAGGCAGCCGCGCAAGCCATTCATCGTGAGTTAGATCCTCATTGGCAATTGCACTGCGATGGCTTTTTGCCAGACTAAGCTAACGGGAGGCATTTGGATCTCAGGTGAGGAATTTCCTAAGGGGAGGAATTGTAAGCAGAGGAGGAATTGTGAGGAATTTAAGCCAGGAAAGGAACGTACAATGTTGAAAAAATTACTAGATGACAATTCGGAATGGGGGGGGGAGTGAGGAAACCAGCTATTGCAAGAGAATGAATGTAACCTGGGTTTCGGAGAACCCCTGATTTAGTAGATATCGACCTAAGGGCGTTTGTTGTTTACGGATAGTTAGTTAGGAAGCCAAATTTCATAAACCATTGTTGATAAGAAATGTCCTATAGTTTTGGAACGGGTTATTAAAGGAAGCAGGGAAAAATGTTGGAAGCGGAGAAAAAAATCAAAGAGACAGCTCATATCAACATGTCGACTGAATGTATTAGTCAGACAAGTACGGAGTTCAACCCGACGTGGCTTCCGCTGCTCAACAGGCCTAAACCCTACAAGACCGAAGGTCGAAGAAACACCCGATCCATTCGGATATTACACATGAAAAAGGTCGAAGAATGGATCGGCCGAAACGTCGCGTTAACAACACAAACAAGAAGGAGTTCAATCGTCCGACGAACTATTTGAACATTCAAATAGTTCTTCGGGTGATTGAACTCCTTCTTGTTGTTTGTGTTGTTCGATCCCCCTTGTACCAGACTAATCTAAGTTGAGTAAATAGTACAATTCAATTAGGGTTTAACCTCAGAATTTAAATTGAAAAATTGAAACTTTGGGAATATATGTAGGTGTTCTATGTGATCTTCATCCAAAAATTATGTGATGGGTTTTCGAGTTATTACCACAAAATGGCGGTCATTTTGTTTTCATTTACTGCTTTTAAAGGGTAATAAAATCAAATTTGATAATTGAAATAAACAATTGTACAATATATTTACATCAAATATTTCAGTACTAGATGCATAATTATGAAACTATGGGCCATTATAAGTACAAAAATCATGTACGAGCCTTTCATAAGAACATTCCCATTCATGCTATGAGAAAGTCAATTGAAAGTATTATGAAATAATTATAATCAAAATTTGACCTGAATAAATTATCTGCAGAATAAAAAAAAAATCAGATGTTCAAAATGTCCAAAATGTCACAAATGGCCGCCATTTTGTGTCAATCACTCGAAAACCCGTCACATCATTTATTTTGGATTATTGGATGAAGATCACATAGAACACCTCTATATATTCTCAAAGTTTCAGTTTGTCAATCAAAATTGTGAGGTTGGAGCAAAGAATTAGCTAATTGTACTGCACAATACAGATGTTGTCACTTAGTTGAGGTGTTGTTCCATATTAAGCTAAGTAGTGGGTATCGAGCTACTCTGACAGATCACTACTACTGTTGTGAGTTCGATCCTCACTGGGTGCCCCTAACTTGTTGACCTATGCTAATTAGGCTATGCTAACCTAGTTTCGCTGACTATTACTGTTGTAGTAAATTCGAGTCCCACTGAGCGCCCTCAAAGTCGTGACCTTGTGTTAGACTTAGCTAAGCTTAGTAAATAAATACGTTCTTTATTGTTTCTTCTTTTATTTCACCTTTCCTAACTGTCTCTATTTCTTTCTCTCTCTGATTTTATGTGTTTTTCTCTACCTTTCACTGCACACAAAAACTACATAGCCCCACCCCGCTAAGGCTGTTGCCTCCATTCCTCTAGTCCCGTCTTTTCGGGTCGTGCAGGCCCACCGGAATGTTAATTGCCACCACTTGGTTTACTCAAGCCCAGCTGCTTTCTTCACCGACCAGTTTTAGTAAAAAGCAATAATTGTAAATCATTCGATGTCGACACGACAATGTCGGAAATTGGCGAAGTAGAACAACGAAAATAGAAATAAGGAAAGAACGGGATAAAAAAGAACAAAACTGAAGCAATCAGGGAAAAAAATAAACAACTTGTTGGTCTTGATTTTCTTTTCATTCATTCATTTTTTTCTTTCCCTATTTTTTGTTCAGGGGTTTAATCTTTTCGTCTTTCACGCATTCTCTTTTGCTTATTTGAAATCCTAGTCAATCGACTCACTCCGGATCTTCTCTCGTTACTAAGATTCTTTTCGTGTTCTTCTTTATTCCTTTCGTTTCATCCCTCATATTCTCATCCTTTCTGGTAATCTTCTTCACTAATTTCTTCTTTTTTTTTTTCATTATTTCCTTCGTTTATTTTCTTAATTTTGCTTTTCTTTCTTTTTTCTTTTAAACATTTTCTTACGTTTTCTCTTTTTTTTCCTGATCGACATTTTCTTTTCTTTTCTTTTCTACGGGATTCGGTTTTTGACTTGTTTTTTTCTGTAATTTTATTTTTGGTCTTAAGCTATTATTTTTTTCTCCATATCTTTCCATCTTTATTTACTCACTGTTCCTTTCTTTCAGCTTGTTAAGCCCTCTTTTTTTGGTTCGTTTCATTTACACATTTACTTCGAAAGCTACATTTATTTACTTAATTATATTACTCCTCTTCTTTTCATTTCTTCTTTCTTTGTCGTAATTATATTTTTTATTTTCCCTCATTTACTTGTAATTGTTTTTTCAATTAAATATATTCTACTTTTCTATTTTTTCTTGGTTCTGTTGATACAGTTTTTTTCAAATCTTCCTTTCTGCACTTACGAGAGTGGATCAATAAGTCCGTAGCCTGACACGTAATTATTAGGTTGGTGCAAAGATGATTGCAACAGAAACTTTAAAGAAGTACATCTCAGCTTAGAATAGAAATTATTAATCAAAATAAGAACCTTCAGGATCTACACATTTTTGCCAACTTTTATTCTGGAAGTCTAGAATTCTGGTGTCCTGGAACTAATGAATTCTGGTGTCCTGTAACCAATGAATTCTGGTGTCCTGTAACCAATGAATTCTTCGAAGGCGTTATGAGCTGCTGCTTGGTTGTTGAAGACCTTCCTTTGCAGGAAGTGGTCGAAATTCTTGAAGAAGTGGTAGTCGGTCGGAGAGAGGTCTGGTGAGTAAGCAGGGTGAGGTAGAGTTTCGTAGCCTAGTTCGTTCAATTTCGGCAGGGTCATTCGCTCGACATGCAATCGGGTGTTTTCATGGAGAAGTATTGGTCCTTTTCGATTGACCAATATTGAACGTAAACTTTACAGTACTTGATGCACTTTGTCGATTTCCTGACAATACTTCTGTTCTGTGATGTTTTCGCCAGGATTCGAGAAGTTGTAGTGCCTACCACCAAACAGTTGCCATACTATTCTTTTTATGCAGATTGGTTTTGGGAAGTGTTTTGGTGCTTCACCTATGTCCAGGCACTTCACGGAATGCCGTCAATTGTTGTACAGAATCGATTTTGTTGCGCAAAAGAAGCGCAGACTTCGTAACGACACATTTTGTTTATTTTCGTTCAGCTCGTGCGGCACCATTGCTTTTTTTATTGCTTTTCCAATTTGGTGCAAATGTCGAACAACTGTTGAATGGTCAACGTTTAGTTTCTCTGCAACCTCTCGAGTTGTTTTGCGTGGGTCCGCCTCAATAATGGCCCTCAATTGGATGTAGTCGATCACAGAAGGACGTCCACGACCCTCCTCATCTTCAAGGCCCTCGTTCCCGTTTCGAAATTGTTGGAACCAATGTTGAGCTGTACGTTCGTTGACGGTTCCCTGGCCAAATATTTGGTTGATATTGCGAGCAGTTTCCGCTGCTCTACATCCCATTTCGAACTCATACAACAAAATTGCTCGAATTTGCTTTTTTCCATCTTTGATTCGACAGCCTCAAATAAACCAGAATAAATAATGAAAAGAAAACGTTGAGCCTAAATAAGTAGAGCAAAGTTCACGCTTTAAATCAGTATATTCCATGGACATAGTTAATTAATAATTTATGCCAAAATAAGCCTCAAAGTTTAAAATAACAAAAGCCGCAATTGTTTTTATATCTGACATTTTCACTGTATAATGTGATTATTATTTACCACTAAATTAATTGCTTCGACAAGGAAGGGTATTATGTGGGAAAATAAATATTTGTTGTGGAAAATAAAAGCTTTTTTCATCATTAGGAGGGCCTCTGAGAGGAATTCTATCAGGGTGTACAAAACATCTTTCAGGTTCCCTTGTCCATTACTGTTTTAGCTCCCTTGGCTTCCGAACCTTCTTTGGACTCCCGTGTACGATGTACCCCCTGCAACCTTCTCTCATTAGGCTGCGGACTTATTGATGTATGTATTTCCTATCTATTCAATGTTCTTCTTTTTTTTCGAACTCTTTCTTTTCTTTTCTTTCGCTTTAAAGCTTTCGTTGTGCTCTCTCTTTCCTTTTTTTTCTACCAATTAACAATCTCGCCATTTTTTGGTTATAATCTTTCGTTTTTTTTGTTTTTTTTTAATGTTTTTAATTTTTTTCTATTAAATTATTTACTAAGATTAACTTCATAGCAAAGAACAAAGCCACCTTAGTGGGGCTGGGGCACCAAGTGAGGATCAAACTCACTAAACTAGCACATTGGTCTGTGAGACAGTCTTGCTAATCAACACGCTACCCCAGGCACCGAAAGAAAAATGTCATTAGTTAAATAATAAAATCTTACTCCGTAAGGATCGAACTCCCTACACCAGTGGTACCCAACCGTAGGGGGGGGGGATTTCGTTAGTTCAAGGGGGGTATAAGGCTATTAGAAAAAAGTCATGGTGAATGCTTTTGGCTTAAGGGTAGTCACTAATAGAACCACACATCGAAAAACTAGTAACAAAAAGACAAGAACAGAGATCACATTGATGCGTATATCAGTTACGATAGCAGAATTATTTTTTTTTGTTGTAATAAATTGGATTTTGAAATGATCTGTTCTAAATTAATTTCGCTTGCTTTCTTTGAGTAACAGATACACATCAACAGCTGTACAATTATAAAATTCAACTAATTCTTTTTATTATAAAGCTGTTTATTTGAAATTATTTTTTATTGCAACTTACTTAAATGGAAACTAGTAATCTTATTGACAGAAGTGGGGAATGACCTTGAAAAGGTTGGGAACCACTGGCCTACACTAACGATTTGAGAGAGGCGCTTGCTAAATATCACGCTACGGTAGGCTTCCTTTCTTTGTATTAGATATTTTCAGCCATTTTTATTTGATTCTTGATCTTTTTCATCTGCTTCTGTTAGAAACTGTCAACCAAAACTGACAACCTAGGTTTCTTCAGTTGTTAAGAGTCTGGCTGCCTCGCTATCTATGTGTGTGTCGCACGTACAGGTTGCACCAGTAGAGCTAGAGCGCTGAAAAATTAAACATTTAGTCCCTATTATGTCTAGAAAAAGTTTTTTTTGTTTGTTGAAAATTCCCTAAAATAGGTTTTTAGTGGGGGGTTAAATTTACAATGTAAGTTCATGCTATATTGACCCCTTAGTTTGTGTCCGGTAGTATTCACGCTTGTTTTTTTTAATTGATTTCTTTTCAGTGATCACGGCCCAACAAAAGGCGAGAGAAGTAATTTATTCATTGAGCACCCCTTTTTCCAATTTGATTTAGTTGATCACCCCAATACGGCATATTACCAACATACACTGGTCACGTGGCGCTCTCTATTGAGTGGCCTGTTATCTATTTTATTGTATAGTCATTCTTTCTTTATTCTTCCTCTCAGAAGCCATTCAATGTTTTTACATTTATCTTTGATACGTGTCCTTTTTTCTGTATTATGGTTGCTCTTTCTCTCTCCCACATTGTTTCTCTCTCTCTTTTTCTTTCTCTTTTCCTTTCGATCCAATTCTTCCTGTTTTGTTTTCTTTCCTTTCCTTCTCACGTTTTTTTTACATTATATCTCTCTATCTTTCCCCCGTTCATTCATTATCTCGTTTTTTTTCCAGACTTTTTCTCCGTATTTCATACCCGATTCAGCTGTCAGACAGACATAAATGCTGTCAACATTTACGCGTGCCTTTTAAGACATATTTATTAGCTGGTTTCTGATTGGTTGTTTCCTTATCATTTCTTATCGCTTTGCCCATTGGCTCAATTTTAATCCCTTGTTGCCATTTATTTTAACGATTGTTTGGTTTGGATGTTTTTATTTCGACGCCTGTTGACATTTCTCAATGAACAAACTCTTAAGTTCTAATTGAAAATCAATGCTTCAAAATAAATAAATAAAAGCAATTACTGAAAACCAAAATACAAACAATGGTTGGAAAATAAACAGATAAAAAGCATTTTAGCTGAGAAACTTTTCAAAGACAAACAATTTATTTTAAATACCAGATCACAATGATTTTTTTCAAGTGGATGGCGCAAATACATTCTTAGCAGGATAATATATTTGACGCCCTCCTGGGAAAAGCGAAGAAAACAAAAGAAAAGCAGCAAAGAAAAGAGAATGATAACCATTTTATAATTTAGTGCCCTTACGCTGGCAATGGCTCCAGCCATCTCTACACGGGCTCCATATATCACGTTTTTCTGTCTCGGCTCCGGTTTGTGATATTTGAAATAGACTTCGTGGCGAAGAGCATCCGTAGTGGCGTCACTCATTTAATCCTGCAAATCATGACCACATACAGCATAATTCCAGAGGCGGCGCGTGGGGGCCGCTAACCCGGCAACTGTGGGGCGCGCCGGAGCTCTGGTGGCGCAATCAGATCTACCGTTTAAAACTTTTACTTTTGTGAGGGGCGCAAATTTAACAATTTGCAGGGGGCGCAGTCGGACCTAGCGCCGCGACTGATAACCCATAACCTATTAACTATCATATATGATTGTTCTATTCCCTCAGTAACGCATGCATTAATTCATGACCACTGACAATCCCTCTTTCTGATTTACAATGCCCAACATACAGATCTAAAACAAGTGTTCAATCATGAAATTTATTTTTTGAATAACGATAAACTCAATATTGCAGTGATAAGAAAAGCTGTAACGTTGTCCATGTATATTGGGCCGACGCTAATATATAATTCCACCCAGACTATAGACAACAGATTTTAATTTTGTAATACTCGTAAGAACCTGTACACCAGGGACATTTTGGTAATATAATCTTCTGCACAAACACGCGCCCCCGTGCTAGGTTAATTTAACCTAGCACAGGGACACTTTTCATAAATCCTATCTCTCCTCGTTTGGTACTGTGCAAGACTAAGTTCAACTTATTGAATATCTATACGAACATGAGTTTTGCATTAAGTATGAATTGTATAACAAATCATAGACGACCAGGGGACATTCATACAGGCATTATTTTCGTGTGATTTATGTATTTGGTTGGCCGAACATTTGTTCATTTTTTTTCCCAAATTGACGTCATATTATTCAGTAAATGGAAAAGCTTGTTAAAAACAACCCCAGAAGTTTTAATTCACATTGCGCTTGTGTAGAAACAAAGAAATGATAGGCAAGTTTTATTTTGAAGTGAAAATCTGGGGGGAAATCTCAAAAAATGGTAAGCTATAAAAATGTGTGATTAGAATATAAAGTCAAGTAAACACAATGTAATACTGTCATCAATTACTGCAATATTTGTCATGCATTAATTTAACCAAGGGGCTTTCGTCCTACCGAGCACTTTAAGCGAGAGGGTTTTGACCGAGGTGGTTTTGTCCTGGGGGTGATACTACGACCTTCTTCAGACGCATTTTATTACACCGGAACCTGTATCCCTGACCGAAATCTGATGCGATAACCCGGGCTGCATTCACCACTGTTGGTTGAATAATGATGAAATAAAACAGCTATAAAACGCAAAGAAGAAAATCGAAATATAAATGAGATACAAATACACAACTACGGTAATCCGATGAAAACAAATAAATGAAATAACTGAAAGGTTATACTGAGACGGTTTTGCATGATGGCTAAACAGAGAAAGGGACATGCAAAGATTTCAGTGTCAATATCTTGTAAGTCTTGCCATTCGTCTCCAAATGACAAGCCTCGGGAAGCTTTTCAAAGAAATGAAGCGAACGTATCATTTATCACATGCGAAATTAATCATCATAAAATTGCAAACATGACCTGAATATTCCTTACGTATATGGGGAGTGTTGGTCCTGCCTCGTGGCTGGTAGAGCTGCATATTTCCCATCGTTGCCTGTGGTTGATATTCGAACCTAGATAAAAGCTAGAAATTCGAATTCTGATTTTCAAGTCAGGTTGGCCGTCTCCACCAGGAACATTTGGGTAATATAATCTTCTGCCCAAACACGCGACCCTGTGCTAGGTTAGTTTAACCTAGCGCAGGGACACATTTCATAAATCCTATCTCTCCTCGTTTGGTAATGTGCAAGACTAAGTTCAACTTATTGAATATCTATATGGACATGAAATGAGTTTTGCATTAAATATGAATTGTATAACAAATCATAGACGACCAGGGGACATTCATACATGCATTACTTTCGTGTGATTTATGTATTTGGTTTGCCAAAGTTTCTGTTCTGTTTCTGTCATTATATGGCATTAGCAGCGTCTAGTTTTAACTAACTTTATTCAAAATGATCGTCTTTTATTGTATTGTGATAGCTGTCAGTCCGGGTGCATTTCTACAAAGGAATCTGTAAAAATTGACGGATTTTTGTTTGTTGGTTCTAAAACTGAAGATAAGAGAAAATAAACAACATTTCGACATGTTATGTCTTCTTATTTTAAGAAAAGTAAAAATACGATTTCAACACAAACAGTGTTAATCTTGGGAGGATGGAGATTTTGTGAGGGTTCCTGAAAAATGCCGGAAAATAGTGGAACAAAATGGTAAATATGTTGTTCAATAAGGTTTATGTCAAAGATTTCTCTTTTCGTCTTTTTTCAACTTGATAAACTGAACAAACTCTTTGGGTTTGTAGGATGAGCGGCGAGACTTCAAAAGGGGAAAGAAGTAATACAACTCAAGAACATATTAAAACAAACAAATCAACAAGTTTTATTATCGTGCGTTTATATGATTATCGTGCAGTTTTATTTTATTTTCAGAACCTGGTTTTATTTTTTCTCATCAACGTTATAGGGAAACGACGTTTAACGAAAAAAACGTTAAGTAGATACCTACAGTACAAATTGCAATATAATACGAATAAGCACACATGCCTCTTTTCTTTCTCACATATTGAGAAAAAAAGCATTTTAAATATACTCTGTTGTTATGGTATGTTCTATAGTTTTGAGAAGGGTCATTAATATTTAAATGGTTCTTCGGTCGATTGAACTCCTTCTTGTTATTTGTGTTGTAAACACGACATTTCGGCCGATCCATTCTTCGGCCTTCTTCAGGTGTAAAATCCGAGTGTGCGGATTTCAACCCGATGTGACTTCCACTTCTCAACAAATCTAAACCCGACAAGACAAAGACACAGAAACACCCGGGCCATGGATTACTCCCCTTTAAACATAACTTATGTTTAACCCATCACACTCGTATGTACACCTGAAGAATGTCGAAGAATGGATCGGCTGAAACGTCGTGTTTACAACACAAACAACAAGAAGGAGTTCAATCGTCCAAATAGCCATTTGAATACTCTGTTGTTATTCCTCTACTAGTCTGGAGTACAACGATTACATTGCCTGTTATATATTTAATAAGAACACCACAGATTATGTCCCCTCACACACATTGCCAATTTTATAAAGACGACGATATTACCATTACCATGCTGGTCGGATATCGTTTGAAGTTCATTCTTCGTTCGTGTGCCGTGGCTTTGCTGAAAGGAACGGATATGAAAGTCAACTGGTTCATTGAGAAAAACGAAGTCAGTTTTAAATATTATGTTCGTTTTTATTTGACTTTACTCGTAGCGACGCTCTGGGAATCTGCACTGTAAGATACATAATACTATAACATCTACTTTTTATGACCAGTCAACACTCTTTGTAGATTAAATTTCTCATCCAGAATGTTGTTGATTTTTGAGTTGTTAAACAATGTTGAACACACAGACGACGTATAGTTGCTATTGCATTTCTCTTTTAAACTCTGTAAGTCACACCTATCTCATATTTCTATACTTCACGTCAAAAAGCTGTAGCTCTGGAAAAACTGAGTTCGACTGACCGTGCCTCCTGAGGACGGGGGCGGCCGCGGACACCAGACCTAGACCTCTTGGACAGATGGCCCTGGGCTCTCTCCCTTCTCTGGGTGTTCAACTCTATTTATCGGTATGCCCATTTTTAACACGTGATCGTTTCTTGACGTTAAAACATTATATCATTTTTATTTGCGTCAGAAAATTCTTAAACCCCCATTTTATTAACATTCATTTTCAGCCAAATAAAACAATTCATTTTGTTTACCATTTATCAATATAGCCCTTATCCTAATTCCTGACCTAACAATCGCATTTTATATACACTGAACAATCTTGTATATACGCATTTAAACTTAAGCAAACTAAATTGCGGTGGCTTTTGAAATAGGATTGATATGTTAGTCCTATTTCTACAATCGCTATTAAATTATTTAAAAAGGGAAGGAGGACAATTAGCCATAGCCTTGCTTGCCATGTTCAAACGTAACCCAATGTAACACAATTCAAGCTGTCGTATGTCACTTGTGGATATAATGGTCACCACCGAGTTACAAATTTGTAGTCTCCAAGGGCTGGGGGAAAACACCGACACAGTTCGATGCAATAAGTCAAATGGCACGTCAAAGTTGCGGCACTGGAACGAAACGTTCAAGGGACACCTCCTCGCTTATCACTGGTAAGATAGCACCACTGTCACGAAATCCGAGCCGCTACAACGTAATTCATAGTACAACTCCAAGTATAACTCCAACGTGGCTTCGATGAGCAAGCCTAACACTGACTGACGAATTGTCGCCGCCTGGCCAGTTATAGCCAAGAGCTCGCCACATCCGGGTTTCTAGCGCTTC
>VCCN01003880.1:20825141-20838686 GCA_006491835.1 Architeuthis dux
ATCCGTGTATATGTGTATGTGGGTATATGTGTGTGCATGCGTGCGTTCGTGTGTGTACCGATGTATGTATTTCTTCGTCTAACAAATTTGTTAATGCTTGTATTATTACTTTATCATAAACGATATTTTATTGCACTTCTTTACGCTACATCATACATTTTGCCAAAAGAAAATAAACACATTTCCGAAAACTCCCGTGCAAAAAATAAAACATGCTGATAAACAAACATGAAATTTCATAAGATTTTGTTGTTGTTTGATCTGTAAACCTTTGTCATAGCGTTCTGATTATGATGCAAATAAACATCAAAATATTCATAAAACCAATTAAAACTTTATTATTGTGATTAAATATTTCTTTTTACCCACACATGTCCTTTCTAAATTTACTTCCATCCTTCATTCTTCTGAAACACATGTCCAGAATTGTGTTTGTTTCTATTTTCTCTACCTATTATTTTTGTTTGTCCTTCTATGTATTGGTAAACCGGCCGATGTCTCACCAGACACACACGCTTTTATCTAACTGCAATATATGTGACTGTCTCTGTATGTCTCCGTGTGTGTATGCACCGCGATTACTCGACAACCATTGTACGAAGTTGACAATTCGCTAGATATATTTGTCAATACACAAGGTAGTGCAGTGTCGAGTTTGAAGATTTTATTTTGGTCCGTGTTTCTCAAGAAATCTAATAAAAATAAATAAAATATTAAAGATTATAGATCTCTATCTAAATTTAGATATAAAATATCCAAATTGACAACACTGGAAAGAAGAAACAGAAATACTTCGAAGCCATACTTTCGTGCGACGGACGGAAAATTATTGTATATGACAATTAATGTAGGCTGCTCCACACACAATAAAGTCCGTTCCCTTCCAAACATGTACCTTTGGAACGGGAACTGCCGTAGTTTACTTAATTCATTATTTCTTCTGGACTCTTTTCAATTGAGCAGATTAATATCAGCATATCATATATTAGATGTCCAATCCAAAGCTCGTCACAGTGGACTTATTTAACCAAAGTGATTTCAAAATGAATACTCCGTTCTTACACGCAGTCAGTTGAATATCCTAAAAAAGTTCCTTTATTTAAATATACATTTGTAAAACCAGAAGAATAAACATTCGTCTTCTTCTGTTCTACTCTTTCGACCAGTGGTGGAACTGGGAGAATGTACGTGGCGGTACGGCGTATACTTACTTCTCAATTTCCAGGTTTCTTTCTATGTTCAATATCCACTAATCGAGACATTATCGTATACCTAGTTCCCAAAACACAGCCTTACCGTACACCCTGTTCCCAAAACCTATAACATTATAACATTGTGGAATGATCTAGCTTGGTAAAGAAATAAAACATAGCCGTCATTAGCTAAATACTAAGAGTGGCTAATAATATTTCAAAGCTTATCATTCGGCTTTTCTTCATTGTCCTTGAATGGAGTTTTTTTTCCATCCAGCTCCAATTATGAACGTAGTGTTAGATTAAGACCGGCTTTAGGGGCTTCAGCCCAGGCGCCCTCAACAACTGGAGGAGTATCCAGAGATATTCTTTTCAATTTCTGAAATTTAAAAAGAAATCCGACTTGTATACCGGTAAATACGGTAAGTGAAAATTATTTGATTTGCGAATGCTGAATCAAAGAATAAGTACTCTAAATTATCTATTTAAAAAGTGTTCAATTAATATATTGTATATTTGTTAATAGTTAACATAATACGACAAACAGAAACACTGTACTATATACATATATATCGTATGACGGTTCGTAACGTTCAAAAACGACTAACACAGACTTAATCTCATGGCAATTGAAAACAATTTTCTTAATAACTTAAAATGTACATATGTTTTGGAGAAATTTGTTTGATAGAAATTACGCAAAGCAAATGTTTTAATTTTTTTATGTTAACCTTATAAAAATAAATTTAATTTTTATTTAACTTTTTTTTCCTTTTCAAAATATTACTGCGGGCCTCACAATATCCGGATCCCAGAGGTATATCAAATCTTAATCTGGAACCGGATGAATGTACCCGTTGGTTGAAAGTAAGACTTTAAAGTAAATATATATTTGGTGACGTGCAGCAATACTAAACCGTTACTCACGTAGCATATACATACGAACAATGAATGGATGTAGTAAGGTAACATAATGAATTGTCAAAGTCTTTGATGGAGGGTGACAATTAGTATTCCCTCCAGCAGATAGGTTTCATATTCTTGCTCTGGGTGTCTTATATAGTCTTTGAATTGATTTGTTTTTCATTAACAGAATTCGGTAAAGACCAAAATAAATTGTAAACTGAAGGTGCAATATCTGCTGAGTACGACGGATGTGCAAAACCTTCCCAGTCGAGATGTAACAAGGTTTGCCTGCTCACCAAAGAAGCATGAGGTCTAGCGTTATCGTGATGGTTATATTACGTCCTTACTGCAAAGTAATTCCAGACACACGCTTTTCGTTGATTGCTATCTTCAATTAGACTAGTTGTGAGTTATACGTGTTCGAATCAATAGTTTTGTTATCCAGAACAAAGGTTATAGTAGATGACTCTCTGCCAATCCCACCATCATATACACAGCATCACTTTCTTTGGATGAAGACCGGCTTTTCGTACGATTAGTGCTGGTTCAGTTTGCTTGTCCTACGATATCTTGCGTTCCACGTTGTTTTATAGTATCTACTTTTCATCGCTCGGAATATTTTCCTTATGTTTAAGAAGCGAATCGCACACTGAAATACGTTGGGGTTTTTCTTTATTTATGAAGAAGCCACACATCAGAGTGGCTGCTATAACCAAACTAGTGGAAATGATTTTCAGCGCTTGATTTGGTTATTCTGATATAAGCTTCGACACATACATGAGTAATAATTTCGTTATGATACCTGATGGAAACGATGAGGAGCAACTCTGTGGTTAAGACGTGAGAATATTTATAATTAATACCAGTAAACAGTGTAAGTATAAAAATGCAGTATTTAGCAATGGAATTCTGTGAAGTGACTTTGGCTGATGAAGTTCACAAACTTTTACCAAAGCTGAGCTTCTTTTAGTAGTGTGCGAGGGTGTACTTAGTACAGGCTGGATGGTCATATATATTCTATGATAGTACACGTCATCTCCGCTTGTAATACTTATATATCTTAATGTCAGTCTCTTCATATTGTCTCTAATTCGGTACATGTAATAACCGTAGTAGATCTGCTGAAATGACGTCCGATTTTGTCAAAATACAAATGATTTTTGCTTTCTTCTGTTGGTTAATAGGTGTTTCCGTGATTGTTTTTAAGGTCAGCAGTTATAAATGTTCTATTTATATTAACTTGAATAAAAGCTTGAATGGAAAGAGAATATTTTAGCTGAACTTTCCCGTGTTTTGGTGTAAAATGGTGTAGAAATCATTTTGCCTTCATCACTCCGTGTTTCTCTCTGACTGACCTTCAGTTTATAGGACATTCAGTCATTTCTAGTTGGAGTTTCAGGGAACGAGTTAACTTTACCTGCGATAAAAATATGATATTTGTTAACGTAATTTATTATTTGTCATGGTAAAAAAACTACCCGGCCAAACATCAAGTATCGATCTATACACGAGATCGACTCATATGCGAGTATATACGTTAGAATATGTAAAGTAACAACTTGGTTACGAATGGACGAATAGCAATGTCGTGAGAGTACACTCACAGATATTTGACACAAAATACTCTTACGCTTGAAACTTCATTTTAATTACACCAAATAAGCGAATTTGAAAATCATGCCTTGATCATTTGTATAAGAGACAATGAAAAGCAAGCAAGGTTTTCAATTCATTGTTTAGTCCTTTTCAAGTGAGATGATTCTTCTTTTCAGGATATCTCTACTCGCTTAGTTGGCTGACAAGCGAAAGTTTGTATTTCGACGCCAGACGTCTCGCCACGTAATTACCTATAAATCCTGCTTCACAATGAGAGCACAAAAGCGTGGTGTCTATATTGTAAGCGTTTGACGTTTTTTGTTTTCTTTTTGTTGTCTGCAATTTGTTTATCTTTGTTTCGTTTTTTTTTTCTTTTGCATTTTTCGTTTTGCTTTCAGCTAATTATATATTTTTTTTGATTGCTGCTCTATTCATGATATAATTTTACATTTAAAGTCAATTCTTATTTTTTGAATCCAGGTAATTCAAGCATGAACCCGTGTAATTTTTATATTATGCACAGTCAAATTATTAATAGTAGTTTTGGTATTTTTTTTATGGCAGCAGGCTCCTAGATGTTATCACGAATGGTGTTCTTTATTATCATTACTGAATAAATAATTGTTCATTATCATTATAAAATCTTATCACCATGGAATATTTCGTCTCATCATCACATAATTTATAATTGTTTTCAGTTTTAGTTCTTATAAATGTTCCAATTCATACTAACAGTTCTAATTTGTACTTCAACGCTTGCAATTGGTTTCGTGTTTGCATTTCAGTTACTTTGTTCTTCAAATCTTTTGGGATAAATGAAGTCAATTTAGCGCTGATTCAAAACGATCCAGACGTGTAAAATAAGGTAAGATACGCTGGCGACAAATGAGCTAAGTAAAATAGTAAGGTGAACTAAATGTGTAGCCTCATGTCCTATAGATTGAGTAAAATAAACCATGTCGTGGAAACCTCATAATAGAATACTAAATGAAGCATTTTTGAACTTACTGTAAGATAATGAATAAAATGATAAAAAATACTTGAACTATACCAAGACGTAGACAGATTATTACAGAAATTCAAAAAGGTTTTATTCCACAAAGCAATAGTCCTCTTGTTACTTACTTTACGCTCGCATGACTAGAACATAATAAGGGAATAGATGAATTAGTGAAGTGTTTTGATAGACAGGGATCAGTTTTAAATAAAATCTTTATTAAAATAATAAAGGATAGTTTGAAATAAATTAGTTTAAAGATGAAATAGGATTAGAAGAAATGAAGCAAAAATATCCCAATTATGTAATGAAAACTCAGTGTTGTTTATAGGTTTTTGAAAAGATTGGAACATAAAATGTCTCTAATTTGCAAGAGAAAGTGATGAGAAAATGTTCGTATTACCTTTTATTTCATCCTTTAACTTTGCATACTACCTTTCCAATTTGGCAGAATGTATAGTAATGTATTCAGCAACGTGGCATGGCCAAAGCCGGTCATGGCTGGCTTGATCAAAGGACACGTCTCTCATATTAGTTAACAAGACGTGATTAAAAGAGGACATGACACTTGATCAACTAAGTACACCTCGCCATGAAACGCATATATATATGTATATATATATATATATATGTATGTGTGTGTGTGTGTGTGTGTGTAGCGACCTGTAGGTATTCGCATAAGCCTGTGCCTATTCCCGGATATTTCGTGCGATCGGAGGTGGTCAGCCGATTAAAAATAAGGAAACTCTGTCTCTTGCCCGACCAAGTCGATCTGAAATAAGGATACCTAGAACTCTTTATTCTACGTCCGAATAAAGCGAAGGCTGCTTTCAACTATAGAACAGCAAGTTGTGCGTTCTTCTACTACTATAATACCACCACTACTACTACTATAATACCACCACTAATAGTACTACTACTACTACTACTACTACTACTACTACTACTGAAGATCACTGGCGGCTGCACAAACTTGTGCTATAACAGAATCTTTTGATTCTGGACGAGGCATATCGAATTCATGATATACAAGCAACAAATAAATTTGAAAATGTATATTCTAAAAAAATAGAACTTTTTCAATAAATCTTGAAATTTACGGATTCTTTTGTACCAATATAAATCAAATGAAAACCTCACGATCACAATTGCAATTGAATGTAAATGAGCAATCTAAATAAAATTTTAAAATTTCCCATTGAAATTTTCATAACAGGACTCTCGAAATAATTACTCTGAAAAAACTCCCCGGAACATTTATTATCTTAAGACTCACGTATTATTCTTGCCCTGAAACTAAATGAACATTTCACAACTACAATTTTATCTAAACGAGTGCTCTAAATAATAATAAAAATACCATTAAATTCATGATAACAGAACGTATGTACTATAAAAGAATATACAAAACTTATTTTAATCTGGAAGCATACTTCTTTCTTCTATGTAAATCGGAGGAAACTCTTACAATCACAATTGCATGTACATCATTGCTGGGAATAATATCTTTCAATATTCCATCAAAAGTTGGTATATGACTTTAAAATAAAACACCGAATCAATTACACTCTTATTTCTAAACACTAAACGCAGACTCAAAAGCTCATCAATAAAAGATTACTTACCTCACACAAATTCAACACCGGTTTAAATATTTCAAGCCAAAACACGTTCATTTATTTTTGGGAAAATGTTATCTTCTGTTATTTAACTTCACACCTGAAATATCTGGTGGTCATAGCTGAAGAGCAAGTGACACCAACTCCTTAAATCTCCGACACGTTCCTCTGTATTCCCACCGATTTCAACAGTGCTGTGGTCTAAATTGGCTCTAATCTTTCTTCAGGTCTCCCATATACACAGTTTCTCTACAGAAATGCTTGGGATTATTCTCAGTGCTACTTATTATGGGCGCATTACAGAGTTCGTAGGCGAAGTTCTCCTAACTTTCTTTTTCCCCTTCAGATTCACTGTGCGGTCGACCGGAACAGCTGCATGCTCTATATGACATATTTTCTTTTTTGTTTCTTATTTTCAACAACTAAATCTGATCTCTTGGCCTGGATAGGTTGATCTGCAAGTATTTTGAGATCAACAAATACCTCACTTTGTTCTATTATTTTGAAACATTTCTGTTTTGCACTCATACTACTTGTTTGTATGGTCGAAAACAAGTCCTTTGCACGATTCCCAGTAAACCACTGTTCCTTCCCAGTAGTCTATATGTTTACTCTGTTATTAGCTAGTTTGTTGCACTCACTCATTATATATGTTTCAGTCACTTCATGACTATATTCAAATTAGTGACCTTAACTACTTCAATGGCCCGGTTTTGGGTGATTCGTTTGAGCCCCATATATCAAGAGGATTGTGTATGTTTTCATTCTCGCAGACGGATTATGGTGATATGTATTGCCAAATAGCAGTCATATCTACAGTTCTAAGTTGTTCATCTCACCCAGCTATTTCTGCATATGTTTGTCTCTCTTTTTCAGCCACATTATATGATTGGCAATCTGATCTCTATCTCCATACATTCTGCATTTGCTATTTCCTTGTATCTTATCTGTCTTCGCCTTTATATAATTGGTTTTAATGGTATTGTTCTATTACTGTACTATTAACAAGTATTCAGTTTCTCTCTTCATATGTTCTCTTCCTAACCATGTCCATAAGAATATATCTAATTATCGGGAACAAAAAGAAAAAACGTGTCCATTGATTTCGCTGTTCCAGTACACTACTGAGTAAAATTGAAAGAAAGCGAAAAGCTGGATAAATATCTGGATCTCGACAGCTAACTGAAAGAATTATTATACCTGAAGGTGATAGTTGTGCCAGTCGTTGTTGGGGCACTGGGAACGATACCCCCCAAATGCTGGAGAAAATGCAAAACCAATGAGTAATCGTGACCATCCAGATAACAGAAAGATGTTGGAGATTTGAGAAGATAATCACAATATATTTCGTGTGAACATGCACATACATGAAAGGATAATGGTATCATCACAAACCAGAGTCTGTTCTAAAAGAAAATAGATAAGATGACCCATTAAAATCCAGAGCGTCCAACGTATCCAAACGATTGATTAAATAAAGTCTTGAGACTTTGGTGAAAGAACAGGTGACCCCTGATTGGGAGGGGGGCATACCCCTCTGCTGGGGATGCAGTCGGCGTATTCTAGGCCCCAACCGACAGGGCCTTATCCAAACGAGAAGACCACATAGTCGTAACAGAAGGCAAAGATAACCTACCAAATTGCAGATGTGGCTGTGGCAGTGGGCCACAGGATGAAAACGAAAGAATGCGAAACATTGGACGGGTACCACGACCTCGGGAACTGAGTAAACTATGGTGCATGAAGGTTAAAATGAACCCCATGATATTTAGCACACTTACCAAAATAGATGAATCGAGATTGGATGTGTTATCATTTCAAGAAAGAGCCAACTCTGTCATTGCAAGGATACTAAGGTTAGGTACTAGAGATTTGAGGAGTATTGTTGTCCCGCAATCTCAAGCAAGGACTACCAGACATCTGTTGTGAACATGCAGATTAAATACTTTAAGAGATCACAGGCGAAATGTTTTGGCATACACCTCCAATCGAATTTCTAATGTGTTCTTTTTGTATGTATATTTATAGTATTCCCTATCAGTAAGTCACAGGAGCAATTTTCCCTTTGATATATAACACGCATGGACTTCACATCCCCAGTCAATCCTTCCCAGATCAACTTCATTCGTTGTTGATTAATTATGGTGTTTTTTCTTTATAGCATTGATAATTACTTCCTTTAATCATATGAATCATTGCCGAAGCTTAATGGGAGCAGCCTCCAACATTAAATGCACAAAACCATGAAGCAATTCTGTATGGATAAAGCCAAATGTAATAAGTCAATAGATATGAAAGTTGTCAAGTGAATTTGAAAGCTGGGTAAAGAGTGGTAACAGTTATATGCCTGTCAATATATTTAATAAACAGTTACGGTGGTACTGGATGCAGTGTGGTGGTCTAGAAGACGTGGGGGTTCTAAGCGCGATAACGGACGAACATAGCAAACGAGTTGTAAGACTGAGACTGACCTGCACTGACCAAAGTAGTCATAAAACTCGGTTTACAAGAATTAATCATAACAAAGAAACGTTTATGTATCCTTTCACATAAGTCGCGATGCAATACGTGGAAAGGATAGAAAGTGACAAAGGAATGGTAACCCGCACATTACAAACGTGACGACGAGCAGTGTCGAATCTAAAGACTAGATTTTTAATTTTAATCCGCCCTGACAACATTTAGAAAAAACGTAGATGCTCCATTTTTGCAACTGTTTCTCAATATAATACTGTCCATGCCATTGCAAACCTATAAACATACTATTTTTCCGTGAACTTAATAAGCAAAACATTTTTCGCTCGAAGTAATTATTCATGCAACATCTTCCTACTTCGTTTGCCTTCTTTCTTTCGGGAAGAAAGTCACGGCACATAACAAGGCTATTAACACTAGACATCCCATTCTCTTCATTCTATTATTTCATATTTGTTTACACGGTGCCACACATTAGCAGTTCTTTCTCTGCTTTCCATATGCTCTTATCATCTTTTCTTTTCTTTATTATACCAGTACTGGCTGCAGGCCATTGACGCCGTCAGCATCGTTATCCAGAAACCAATGATCAGGTAGATAAAGCTCGTTCTCCTCACGTACACTCTATTAGAAATCTTCTGGTTTAAACAGTTCTGTCATCAACCTTCTCCTCTACCGAGGACTATGCTTGTATAACAGACTGTATTCAAGAAAAATAATCAACAATAAAGCCCCGTCACGGATATCAATTTATAAACATCCATCTTCGGACATATTTTTTTTGTTTGTCTCGTCGGGAAGCGATTGTTGCAATTGGCACTCCATTGGCTCCTCAACCACCCGTTCCCTGACGTTCTGCTGTCATCACCAAGCGAGTTATTCATTTTGAAAATGTGTCAGTCTTTCGAGGATGCGTGGTGTCTTGTTATGAGTATATGATAGGATAACAAAATGAAAAAAATAAAATATTTCGTAAGTGTCACTTAAAGAAATGAATGTCTCAGTTGTGAGTAAGAGGGTGAATATTATTAAAAAAAAACATTGGGAATACGAAGATGAAAATATAATAATCAGAAAGAAAAAGAAAAAGGCAAGAATAATAGAATATTTTCAATAACATACTGAAAGAAGAACGAAACAATAGTATATACAAACAAGGCGTGAATAATGGAAATAATTTAAAATCATATTGAGTAGATTCTGCTTAATTGTGACACAAAAGAAAACAGCAATTTGGAATTATTCGTCTGCCTTCATTATACAGAGCAACATAGAAACAATTTGAATACGTACCTATTCAGTTTTATTATAAAGTATTATTTTGCTAATTAACCAGTTAAATACAAAACCCTCACTATTAAACAATAACTAAAACAAATTCAGTAAATATTTAGATAAAACATTTTAAAAAGGTATTTATTTTCATATTTTAGATTTAATAACATACTGAACTAATGCAATCTATCATATTCATTGACATTTATGAGAAGGTATCGAGAGTACTCTGCTGTAGTCTCTTAAGTGACTACATGGTAACAAACTACCATCTAACAAGAATAACAAACTGCCATAACGTGATAATCTGTCTACCTATTTCATGTGTCCCTGGTTAGTCGCTCATTCATATTTGGGTGTGTCATTGTCAACATCTTCTTGGTCTTCTGTTGTTTTTCCTTGTGTTACTTTAATTTGATCAAACATTACATCTTTACAGTCGCCATTTTCAGTGCGACACGAGATTGTTACCAATGCACGCAAACTCTTCACAACGTTGCACCTCTTGAAATGATTTCATTTTCCTAATTCGACGTAGCAGGATTCTCCAATGTGAAAATCTTTAACAGTATTCAAAGCAGTTCTGGATTGTCTTAGCTCTTATTTCTTTCATTTACTTGCGGTAGAGTTGTTTTTGTTTGTTCCAGAATCGCAATCTCCTCAGAAAGTCACATATCTTGCGTGGCATCATGTTTTCGGGGGAGTGGAAGTTCGCTCACACTAAATGACTAGTGTAATCGTGACTATACTCTAAAAGTTTACTCGAAACAGATACGGAGCAGATATTGCATGACTAAGGCTGACTAAGCGGTGAGTGACTAATGAGCCAACATAATGACATACGAAAGTAATGTTGGTTTTGAAGATTTAGTTTAAATAAACGGGTGCATGGGTTACCAAATACCCAATTGTATATACACATGTATCATTGGACAAGACGGAAAAAGGAACGCAATACGGTGACTGGAAAGAAACGGATGAATGTTTTTATTTGCCACTGCACGATAGCAACATATGACACAAGATCAGTTACGATCATGCCAACAATTGTAACCGTTGATCCGCCCCCCACATAGCACATCTCATTGCAAATAGGGTTAGGGGCAGGGGTACGCTTTGATGTCTACGTCAAAAGTCCCAAGGGGCTGAGTAATATCTGGAAGACGCCTTCAAAAAGGCAATCACGATTCATTTTTCGTATCGAGTGAGTAAAACGATTGATCACAGGGAAAGAAATGGAAGTGCATGCAAGTACTAAACTTTAGCGAAAAAGATTCAAAGAAAATTAATGAAATGAAGTTTGGTAGGAAGGAAATAGAACAGTTAGAAAATAATTGAAGAGTAAGAAAAACTAGAAATTCGAATCAAATTTGAGACCATCCAGGCCACGAAATCTTTGGGGTCGCTGAGAGTGCTAAAGAAAGTTCTAGATATTTTAGAAGACTTGCTGATATTCGATCCCCAGCAACAAAGAACTGATATCTCTGCTGTAAAAATGTCTAATTCATAAGCATAATAAAAGAACATAAAGTTGAAGGAATAACACGCAGATTGAGAGAGTGTGTGAAATTAGTCGTAGGAAGGTGTTCAACTATAATACTATGTAATGTCTATAACTTTGAGAAGAGTCATTAACATACCAACTTTTGTTCGGACAATCTAATCTCTTCTTCCCATTCCTTTAATGTTGACACAATGTTTCGGTCTATTCATTCTACGACCGTCTTCAAATGTAATATTTGATATCTCTTTCCTTACGGATATCACGTTACACCTGAAGATGGCCGTAGAGTGAATCATCTGAAACGTTGTGATAACATTAAAGATAGGAAGAAGAGATTAGATTGTCTTGACAAAAGTTGGTATATAAAGAACTATGTATTTATAAAAAAAAATGAAAATTGTTCATGAGACAAGACAACTTATCGAAAAAAAATGTGACACCAATCAACATTGGAGACAATGTTGACAAGGAAGAAAAAAGAACGCATTCATCATTTTTCTGGTAAATACAAGATTCGGATGAGTAATCATTTCAACAGTATAAAAAGTGAATGATATGCCTTGGGTTTCTGTCTTGACATATGCTTGTATGAATAAGTGTTTCATGAGTTGTTCTGGCAGTCATATCTTTGTGGTTATAACACTGGGCAAAATGAAGGAAATAAGCAAAAACAAACCTGGCTGCTGCAGGGTCAAACTCCATTCCTACTTCTATTCCGACTGAAGATGATTACTGTAATATGTGTATTGTATATATAATAAATAAATGTGTAAATATATAATACTTATCAGTTTGGCTCAGTTGGTAAGACATCCACCTACCAATTTCTTGGTCGTAATTTCAAATCATGGTAGGGAAATGTTACTTTTATATATCGGTTTGGTTTAACGTTATGTGATAGAAACAGTGAAGAGTTTGCTCCCCTGAATTAGGTGAGGATTAGTTCTTGATCTTGTTCTTCTTGTTGTAACGGGGGGAAAACAAAGTTAACTCCAACTTGAACTGGAGTTTGGCCACCGGGAAGGCATATTTTCCTTTCAATTATTAGTTTCGTACCGATAAAATCAGCCGTAAGACATTGATATTCTATTTAGTAAATTCAATTAAAAAAATTCGACCAACTCATTCTCCTGCCTTCCTCAAGTGACACTTTCTTTCTTGTAGAGATTGTTTTTGGTTACTTTCGCTAATTACTCCGGTCCAATATAGCGCCATGTTATCTTTCAGACTTATAGTCTTATCGTTTTGTAAGTTCTTAGTGATTCCGGTTTTTACCTGAGATTTTTATATGATTTCTTTATAACATTCAAGGAATTATTTATGAACCTCATCTTTGTTCGCTCATTACCTGACGAACATTTCAGTTGAATGAATCTCCAGCCCTCTTTAGGCGGGTCTTAGTCCGGTACGGAATTCAAGGTTAGTCTGTAAGCTGTGTTGCATTATGAGATATAATACAAGGGATGTCCAAAAAGTAAGGTACACACATTTACTAATCCAACATGTTTATTACTATACAAATAAAACATTGTGCATATGCTACCAGCACTACTATGCTAGTTTTACTCGAGATTGGTGAAGTTGTACCATCGGTGCACGGGCGCATAAACACCATCTTCGAAGAACATGGTGTCAAGTGACTGGAGCTACTCTTATACCTCTGCAATTTCTTTTCAGCATTTGGAACGGTATATGGGTGCTGATGGGGATTTTCTGGATCACATAATCACGAGTGATGATACTTGGGTGCATCACGTTATCCTGGAGACAAAAGTTGATTCCATCACCTTGAGGCATTCATCGTCACCGACCCCCCCCCACACACACACACCAAAATTCAAAGTTGGCAATTGATGGCAACTGTGTGTGCTGCCCATGGACTTCATACCGCAGCACGTTTGTGTAAGGGCGTCATCCTGCTACACAACAACGCCACCTAACACACGGCCAACCTGACAAAAGAGTGGCTCCAGCGATATG